>NC_069407.1:33617032-33650495 GCF_026875155.1 Cherax quadricarinatus
TAAAAACTATGTAACTGTATTTGTGTATACCTAAAAAAAAACTTACTTACTTACTTACTTAGTGGAAGCCAGTGCGAGGCCATATCTCCCAGGCTCCCTGAGAGAGAAAGCAGTTTCTGGTCAAGGAGTTATGAGGAAACTCGGGGAATGGAGAAAGTGTTTCGCGAGAATCATGGCTTCACAATCACGTTGGAAGAATGTTGATGCTGGAGGGTGCGCTGGGCCTCTCATGAACAGAGGTCAGATTATAAGCAGCAGAGTCTGGGTAGAGAGAGAGAGAGAGAAGAGAGGAGAGAGGGGAAGAAAAGAAGAGAGAGAAAAGGGGAGAGAAGAGAGAGAGAGAGAGAGAAGAGAGAGAGAGAGAGAGAGAGAGAGAGAAGAGAGAGAGAAAAGAGAGAGAGAGAGAGAACAGTCAGTCCCAGGAAAGTGTGCAGTTTATTTAGGTAGAGGTGCACTTGAGTACAGTTGCATTAAGACATGAAATGGTTATAATTACAACCATGATTTTTAAAGGGATGGACTGGTAAGCCAGTGGAAGTCCTCAGTCAGATGACCAAAATCTCCAGCTGTGGGTCATATGACTAAGACCCGCGTCAGGAAACACTTGTCCTGTTTCCTGGCAAACATTATGCCTAAGTACAATTATCATACATAGTTTAACAGTTGTAAATTACCCAGGATAACCCCAAAAAAGGTCAGACAAACTGACTTATTTCTATTAGGATTCTTGTAATATATTATTATTTAAAGCCTATCTGTAAGTTACAGTAGAAATCTGTTACGATTATAAACTTAAAAGTTAAAACAGCTAAGTAACTCAACTGTGTGAAAATAAGTTACAAAAAGGAGATATACTAGGAATATAGGATTATTTGGTCTGTGTGACGGAAAGTCACGCAGCGCACTCACCTTACACACTGACGTCCGCGGTTGTATCTCCAGTACGGGTGGCAACATTTGGACGTTTGTCTTCAAGACACCTGCTGTCCATGTTCACCTAGCGGTAAAATAGGTACCTGGGTGTTAGACGACTGGTGTGGGACAAAACTGACCTAATTTGCGGGAAATGCTCAGCATAACAAGCGGCTTTCTACATAGCAGTATGTCATTGATGTCAGCTATGGTCTGTATACCTTGTACATGTACTTGTAGAAATGAAGATTATTATTATTATTATTATTATTATTATTATTATTATTATTATTATTATTATTACTAAAGTAAGCACGCGTCGATTGATATATACTGGTACCCATTCCCCAACAATATTAACCCCCCTGTCTCAGTAATATTAGCCCCATTCTTCTGTGTTAAATATTTGAATTGCATGCAGTGTATATTTAAAATGCATAGAGAAATAAAGGGCAAACTATTATTTACGACAACAGTCCGTGGAACAACGCTGGCAGACTTGAAATCATTAACATCTCCTCTCGCGCCTCTTCACAGCCAAGTAAGAAACAGTCAGCCTAAGACAGAAATTTTCCACTGGTATATACAAAAAGAATATTTACTTAAATCCCATAACCAATTTCCAGAAAGGCTTTACGCAAGACTTGACCACAACAACCTTTTCTAAAACCTGCACCACGTCCATCCCTTGCAGGTACAACAACGCCTTACTAGATCCGGCTAATCTTTCTGAAGGAGTCGTGATCCTGGACCCCACAGACTAC
Source organism: Cherax quadricarinatus (assembly GCF_026875155.1). Taxonomy (NCBI): domain Eukaryota; kingdom Metazoa; phylum Arthropoda; class Malacostraca; order Decapoda; family Parastacidae; genus Cherax; species Cherax quadricarinatus. The sequence goes on from NC_069407.1 coordinate 33,618,709, forward strand.
ACACACAGGATGGACAAGTTACTGTGACACAGGAGAACACACGAACCTGTGCACTTTAACATTTACTAACAACGCATCAAACTTTTCTTACATGAAATCCATTATTTTCTGAAGAGAACTGAACAAGGCGAACGTCACCTGCACACGATGTCCTGTAATACCAAACCTGAACACCAACTAGCGGCTCTTTGGGCAAACAGCTCTCACAGCTCCGCAGAACCATCAGCATGGCTCATCTTAGACACTCAGAGGATCTCATTAACAGAATAAAAGATAAACATCAAAAACAAGAAACTGCAGCTCTGACGTCATATCATTATTCACAGAAGTGCTTGTTACACAGCCGTGCTACTGCATCGGAAAACTGACGATGATCTTAACCTCTCAGCTCCTACCAAAGACTTTCTTGATGAGACTGAGATATGTGTGAACTTTAATTACTTCTCTTTCGAGAACTTTATATACACGCAGTCATTTATCATGGTCATGAACTCACTGCTGAGCTCAGTTATGGCCAGCCAGTACATGGAACACTTGCTGGAGGAGAAGTTGAGAGTTCACATTCACCAGAAGGTAACACGTCTAAGATACATCGACGATATTCTGGTGATTGTTGCAACATACCTCAACAACTTCAACATTCTTAAAAATGTAAACTCGGTAGAACGTGCAGAACAATCAAATTTACCATTGAAGAAATCATAGATAGGCAGATGCCTTTTCTAGACGTCAAGATCTGCAAGAAAGAGGACACACTTGATTTTAAGGTAAACAGGAAACCCACTAACAACAACAATGATTTACTGCACTACCACAGAACAAAACGTGAGACTAATTGTTCATTTCTTTACACAAATAACCCGCACATAGGAGAGAGGAGCTTACGACAACGTTTCGGTCCGACTTAGACCACTTACGTCGTCGTAAGCTCCTCTCTCCTACGTGCGGGTTATTTGTGTGTTGTTCCAGTCACAGTATTGTGTATTTTTGTTATTTACGTTTGTTTCTTCCTGAGAGTGCACAGGAAATATGCCTCACCCACAGTCCTAGAACAAGAAGAATGTAACTTTATTAATAAAATCTTCCAGAAAGTCAGTACCTGACCAACCGGGCTATGGTTCGTACGACAGCTTGCGTGCGGCCAGCAGTAACAGCCTGGTTGATCAGACCCTGATCCACCATGAGGCTTGGTCTCAGACCGGGCCGCGGGGGCGTTGACCCCTGAAACCCTCTACAGGTCTCCAGGTAAACTGCAAAGCCTGGTCTTGGACAGGGCCGCGGGGGCGTTGACCCCCGAAACCCTCTACAGGTCTCCAGGTAAACTGCAAAGCCTGGTCTTGGACAGGGCCGCGGGGGCGTTGACCCCCGAAACCCTCTACAGGTCTCCAGGTAAACTGCAAAGCCTGGTCTTGGACAGGGCCGCGGGGGCAATTACCCCCAGAAGACTCTCGAGGTATACAATATTTCCTCACTGACTGCAAGGGAAGAGAAAAGTAGATGCTGCACAATGCCAGTCAAGCTTCCAACCCCAACAGTTGCATAGCTCCACCTATCAACAACACTAGAAGTAACCATGCCAAGTCCTTAACCAGAGCTGACCTCGGAGTTCCAGCACAGCCTCCATCACAACAGCATCCAGTGACCCACTGCCAGCGTCTACATGATACTTCGTGGAAACTCTGACGATTTTTACGCTGTTGAAACTTGCAGGTTCCTGAACACGAGGATCAGTGAACACAGAAGTGCATGCCACAATACAGAGAACCCTATGATGAACTTCCTCAGCACCAACCTATATCAAAGAAACAGACACCCAAAACCGATTTTGATTAGAATCTGCTCTGATCACAGCCACTAACACCATCACTCAGAAATCAGGTTCACTCCTAACTTCTGAAGTACTTACCGAATTTATTCTTACTGGATAAGACACTGGCTGAACACATCACTGCAGGTAACATAAGCCATTATCTATCTATCTATCTATCTATCTATCTATCTATCTATCTTATATATATATATAGTATATATATATATATATATATATATATATATATATATATAAAATATATATATATATATATATATATATATATATGCCGCAGCTCATGCGGCAAGGGCCTACATCAGGGACCTACCAGAAGACAAGGCCGAAGTCAAACTTGATTTTAAAAATGCCTTTAATATGGTGAAGAGAGATGTTGTCTTGCCGGCTGTTCGGGATCGGTCCCCCAGCCTTTTTCCCTTCATTTCAGCCGGCTACACAAACCCTCAATTCTTTTGTTTGGAGAACATGAAATTCTGCCATCAGAGGGTGTTCAGCAGGGTGACCCACTCGCTCCACTTCTCTTCTGTTTGGCAGTAAGAGAACTAACTTCCAGCCTATGCAGTGAGCTCAATATCTGGTACCTGGATGATGGCACTCTGGCAGGTACTGAAGAGTCCTTGTTAGAGGGCCTACAACTGGTGAAAACACAGAGAGAATACTTGGGACTTATCCTCAATCCCTCCAAGTGTGAAATCATCACAGCGAACCAGAAAATAATCAATGCCGTGCGAAGAATCCTCCCGGAAGTCTCTACTACCACTCCGTCCAACAGTACCCTCTTGGGAGCACCACTGGGTCACCAGACCATTGACACTGTCCTCAAGGAAAAATTGAATGACTTGATGAGAATGGAGGAGAGAATAAGTAATCTTGATGCCCATAATGCTCTGTATCTCCTCACAAGGTGTCTTATTATGCCAAGACTCACTTACTTCCTGAGGTGTGCACTCTCTTTTGACAACCCAACACTTAACGAATATGATGCACACCTGAGATCAACCTTTAAGAAGGCCCTGAATCTGTCGCTAGAGGATCAGTAATGGGATCAGGCAACCCTCCCAGTGTGACTGGGAGGTATAGGGGTGCACAGAGTAATGCATGTAGCTTTACCTGCTTTTCTGTCTTCGTGTTTGGCTTCCAGTGCATTAGTCAAGAAGATTGTCCCCGAACGCTTGAGAGATGTGGCAGGAGCTCAAGACCCCAGGTTTACTGATGCAGTGCAGTGGGACACCCTTGCAGACTCCTCCAGTAGACCAGCTCCTCCCAAAGAGCACAAACAGTCCCACTGGGACAAACCGATCGTGGAAAAAATCTCCAACACAATGCTTTCCAACACTTCAGGAAAGGACAAAGCTCGTCTCCTGGCAGTGAAGGCACCACACTCAGGAGATTTCCTTCTAGCTGTTCCCAATTCCTCCCTGGGTACTTGACTCGACCCACAGGCCATTTGGATTGGTGTTGCTCGTCGCCTAGCCACCCCTATCCTCACCGAACATAAGTGTATTTGCGGCAGGGTGACAGCTTGGACTTCATGGTCTCGTGTGCCACACAACAAAAGGGAAGTATGCCAGACACGAGGAGGTCAATGACATTGTAATGAGAAGCCTCGCCACAGCCCGTTGCCCAGCTCAACGGGAACCTCAAGTGCAGAGGTCTGACGGAAGTCAAAAGCGTCCTGATGGAGCCACTATGCTACCCTGGAAGGATGGAAAGCACATTGCCTGGGACTACACCTGTGCCGCCACATTGGCAGATACCTACTTGCCATACTCCGTAGCTGAAGGGGGGTGGAGCTGCCAGCCACAGGGAGATCCGCAAATATAAAGACCTCCCCCCTTGCTATAACTTCATCCCAATAGGGTCGGAGACCCTTGGAGCATGGGGCAAGTGTGCTCTAAAGTTCCTCAAAGAGCTGGGTGAAAAGCTCATCATAGAAACCACAGGGCGACCAGCTTCCTCTTTCAGAGACTCAGTGTTGCAATTCAGAAAGGAAATGCCTGCAGCATTCTGGGCACGCGGCCCACTGCCGGGGAGCTGGACGAAGTATTCCAGATGTAGCTCTGAGTTATCTAGGTTGTTTTGCTTTCTACTCTATTTTTGTGAATGTTTTGTCAATGTGACTCAGCTCGTAACTCAATTTGCTCATATATCAAACCAATTTTTCTCATTTAAATTAACTGAAATGCCATTAATCCTTTCCAGTGGAATTCCTGCTCTTGGGAGGCAAGACAAAATACTTCAATATGGCGCTAATATCAAATCTACAGCTTATTTATTTATCACAAGTTATCTAATATGACATAATAAACAATATCAATAACGTAGAAACATGATATATACTATAGAATGAATAAAATGTCATTATATGACTAGCGGTGGCTTCCATTCCTGCTCTCGCTCTGACCATATCTTCCCACACTCTTATTATAAGAGAAAACGGAGTGTTTATGAGGCTAACTGCAGTAGATCACTAGTTTCATAAGATAAGATAAGATTTCGTTCGGATTTTTAACCCCGGAGGGTTAGCCACCCAGGATAACCCAAGAAAGTCAGTGCGTCATCGAGGACTGTCTAACTTATTTCCATTGGGGTCCTTAATCTTGTCCCCCAGGATGCGACCCACACCAGTCGACTAACACCCAGGTACCTATTTGCTGCTAGGTGAACAGGACAATAGGTGTAAGGAAACGTGTCGGAATTTCCACCCGCCGGGAATCGAACCCGGGCCCTTCGTGTGTGAAGCGGGAGCTTTAGCCACCAGGCCACCGGGCCACCACGGAAGACATTGAAACAATATATTTACAAATAAGAAATATTGTATAAAACATAATTGAGAATGTAAAGAAATAAATTGGTTTATAAAGTGTACTTACATATTTACATACCTTGTAAAAGAGATGATGGCGGAGTTTGAGGGTGGAAGATAGGCAGAGCGGTGTATGCTGTCAGTGGAAATCATCCACTTTTTCTTCTCAGTACTGTCCTTTGCACTTACTTTCTTAGGACCATGGTTAGAAAAAACAAATTTGGCAAAATAACTGTAGAAAATGCAAGCATAGCACGAAAGAAATGCTTCCACAGCGACGTAAACAGTGCGCTGCACAGCGGATGTTTGGCATTCTCTGTGCCAACTAGCGGCGGTGTTCTGAACCTCCTCGTTATTATGATTATGTATTATTATTAATTTAGGGAATTGGAGCACAGATCCAATTCCCTAGACCAAGAGCCCCTCACCAGCATCAAGGTTCCTTGATGCTGGTGAGGGGCTCAGCTAACACTAGACGCATTCTAAACATGGTAAAAATCTCTCCTCAGTCGATGTATATATGAGATGAGATGAAAAGATGAAGTCTACCTGAAGTCTGGGTGCCTTGGACCAAAACGTCTAGGGTTAGCTGGGCGCTAAGGTATTAGACCAGTGTGGTACGGTGGTAGAGCAATGCTTACCTTGTTCCAAGGTTCGTAGCATCGAGTCTCCTACGACCTGACATTAGTATTTGTGAATATTTCGCCTATTCTGTGAACTCAAATAATATATATATAATATATAAATATATATATATATATATATATAATATATATATATATATTATATATATATATATATATATATATATATATAATACGTGCCCGTGTACTTCACTACCACTGATACATGCCCATGTACTTCACTACCACTGATACATACCCATGTACTTCACTACCACTGATACATACCCATGTACTTCACTACCACTGATACATACCCATGTACTTCACTACCACTGATACATGCCCATGTACTTCACTACCACTGATACATACCCATGTACTTCACTACCACTGATACATACCCATGTACTTCACTACCACTGATACATGCCCATGTATTTCACTACCACTGATACATACCCATGTACTTCACTACCACTGATACATACCCATGTACTTCACTACCACTGATACATACCCATGTACTTCACTACCACTGATACTTTACCCATGTACTTAAACTACCCTGATACAGCCCATGTTACTTCACTACCACTGATACATACCCATGTACTTCACTACCACTGATACATGCCCATGTATTTCACTACCACTGATACATGCCCATGTTTTCACTACCAATGATACATGCCCATTTTACTTCACTACCCTGATACTACCCATGTACTTCACTACCACTGATACATACCCATGTACTTCACTACCACTGATACATACCCACGTACTTCACTACCACTGATACGTGCCCATGTACTTCACTACCACTGATACATGCCCATGTACTTCACTACCACTGATACATGCCCATGTACTTCACTACCACTGATACATGCCCATGTGTCGTAGGGGTTCTTAAAAGGAGATATCGAGGGTTGAAGATAGACACACTTGTTGGATGGTAACGCTATATTGTCAGACTGTGGTAATGGGAGATGGAGCCCAGCCTTGCCGTGTTCTAGCCTGGATGTCTATGCGCCGACTGAGAAGGCAGAGGTACCAACGTACACATGCGCATCCCGTGGCGTCACACAGTCACAGGCCTAAAAGGGATCTTCTATATAAACACATGGATGGTACGATTATATGCTATACAACACATATAAGGGGATCAGCAACTATGCTGACACATGTACTTCACTACCACTTATACATACACATGTACTTCACTACCACTGATACATACCCATGTACTTCACTACCACTGATACGTGCCCATGTACTTCACTACCACTGATACAAACTCATGTACTTCACTACCACTGATGCATGCCCATTTTACTTCACTACCCTGATACATGCCCATTGTACTTCACTACCACTGATACATACCCATGTACTTCACTACCACTGATACATACCCATGTACTTCACTACCACTGATACGTGCCCATGTACTTCACTACCACTGAACATACCCATGGGACTTCACTACCACTGATACGTGCACATGACTTCACTACCACTGATACATGCCCATGTACTTCACTACCACTGATACATACCCATGTACTTCACTACCACTGAACGGCCCATTGTACTTCACTACCACTGATACATACTCATGTACTTCACTACCACTGATGCATGCCCATGTACTTCACTACCACTGATACATGCCCATGTACTTCCACTACCACTGATACATACCCATGTACTTCACTACCACTGATACAAAACCCATGTACTTCACTACCACTGATACGTGCCCATGTACTTCACTACCACTGATACATACCCATGTACTTCACTACCACTGATACGTGCACATGTACTTCACTACCACTTTATACATGCCCATGTACTTCACTACCACTGATACATACCCATGTACTTCACTACCACTGATACATGCCCTTGTACTTCACTACCACCGATGCATACCCATGTACTTCACTACCACTGATACATGAACCCGTACCCTTTACTACCACCGATACATACCCATGTACTTCCTACCACTGATACTACCCATGTACTTCACTACCACTGATACGTGCCCATGTACTTCACTCCCACTGATACATACTCATGTACTTCACTACCACTGATGCATGCCCATGTACTTCACTACCACTGATACATGCCCATGTAAATTCACTACCACCCGATACATACCCATGTACTTCACTACCACTGATACATACCCATGTACTTCACTACCACTGATACGTGCACATGTACTTCACTACCACTGATACATGCCCATGTACTTCACTACCACTGATACATACCCATGTACTTCACTACCACTGATACATGCCCTTGTACTTCACTACCACCGATACATACCCATGTACTTCACTACCACTGATACATGACCATGTACTTCACTACCACCGATACATACCCATGTACTTCACTACCACTGATACATACCCATGTACTTCACTACCACTGATACGTGCCCATGTACTTCACTACCACTGATACGTGCCCATGTACTTCACTACCACTGATACGTGCCCATGTACTTCACTACCACTGATACGTGCCCATGTACTTCACTACCACTGATACATACTCATGTACTTCACTGTCATATGGGTTTCCGATACGTGGATGGGGTAAGAATACTCACGTAGGCTGGTAGTACGTATAATATATATCGGGAAGTATGGGAAGCGCCAACAGCCGACCTGCCTCTCTCTGCTCCCTATCTTGACTGACTCACAGTGCCTATGGGTGAGGGGGTGTTTGAAATCCTGCTATGGTCAGCAGCAATATGAATACAGTCAATGATTCACACAGACGGTTGGTAGTGAGTCATCTACTGGTACACTGGTTACTGGTAACTGGTTGCTTGGAACTGGTACTACTACTGAGAGCTCGGCGACGCTAACGTATGTCGTCCCGACATACAACTAATACAAACTAGAGACGGCAGGTGTACGGCTTGGGCTGATTCTATACAATGTCAAAGTACACAACAATTGAACATTATAACATACATAAGTAGAATATTGGAATGGAAGCTTACGTAACTGAAACTGTAATGCAATACAAGGTATAATATAGCACAACTCATCGAATGAAACTCAACGTTGAGATTACACAATAGAAGTGATAAAAAAAAATTTGATCGATCGATCTGTATTCATGTGATCTACGGATTCTGAGGAAGGAATATATACAAAGAAGTGTTTAACAGAAAGGCAGATTCGGTGCACTCAAATCTAGACTGTCAATTCTCAGAATTCGGAGAGAACGTGAACACACAATAAAAATTCTTGAATACTGATAAGTTGATACTGTAATTATTCATCTATACAGGTTATTTACATTTAACCCCAACTCTGCTAGGGTGAGATTGATATATGCAGAATGGGTGTCATCTCTGGGAGGATCAAACTCTGTTGCACTGGCTAACTCATGCTGTATTTGAGGCAAATCTGAATTGGAAGTAACAAATGATACTTGAGGATTTCTCAATACTTGTCGTGTACGTAGGGAATAACGACATTCAGGTTGATCATCTGACTGAGTATCAGAGGTAGAGAGTACAGGATCAGGAGGATTGTCAGTGTCTGTCACATTAGTCTGGGTTGGAGCATCATTATCATCACATACTAACTCCATATGATCTAAATGCGATTCTTTATACTGACCAGTACTAATTTCTCTAATCTTATACTTATTACCAGTGATATGTTCAACTACTCGATAAGGACCAACAAACTTTTGATCAAGCTTAGGCATTGCAGACGTTTTGTTAAAGTTAGTCAGCATAACTCTCGAACCTACTTTGATTTTGGATGGCTTTGCTCGAGTGTTTGCGACTCTTGTAAATTCTGCTGTTGATTTATGAAGTGTTTCACGGATTCTTCTAAAAACACTTTGAGCTAAGCTGGTACGAGTTGCTATGAAATCATCAGGGTTGTAATTTGGTTTTGGATTAGAATATAACAACTCATAAGGCAAACGTTTATCTACACCATACAATGCATAATGTGGAGTGTCACCTATAGAAACATTGTAAGCAGAATTTTATGCACACTGCACATCAGGTATAACTTCATCCCAAGTTTCACTGTTGGGATTGATAGTGGCTCTCAAGACATCAAGTACTTTCTTATTGGTACGTTCCGCTAACCCATTGCTTGCAGGATGATGAGGAACAATGGTGGATTTAGAGATCTTGTACAAGGTGCACAAATTTTCAAGAATCTCATTACAGAATTCACCTCCATTATCTGTTACTAGGGACTTAGGGGTGGTATGCCTGCAGATAATGAGTTCTTTGAACGCTTTAGCTACTGTCTCGGCGGTCTTATCTGCAATAGGAACTAACTCACAATATCTGGTGAAATGGTCTACCATAACACACAGATGTTTGTTGCCCTGGAGGGAACATTGGAAATTAGTTAACAAATCTAGCACAACTCTTTCCCAAGGTTCGTTAGTGGTTGGATACACTTGGATTGGATTAGGACCATTAGCATTACCTTTATGTTGCATGCAGACACTACATTTCTTAACATACTCAGAAATATCAGTTGCCATACGAGGCCAAAAGTATTTCAATCTGGCTTGTTTTACTGAACGACCCATACCAGGGTGCGCAACACCTGGTACATCGTGAACTAGCTGTAGAGCTACGTTCACTAGTGACTGTGGAATTACTAACTGGTATACTCTTCTGCTAGGAGTACCCAACTCGGCTGTTCAATACAGTAATTCTTGGTTCATGACAAAGTCACTGATGGGTGCTGATGGCTTCACAGTCAGAATAAGATCTTCCTGGAGCAGGAATCGAATCACACCAGACCACATGGGATCTGTTCGTTGAGCATTCTTTACCTCTTCAGCACTAAATGGAGGGTCTGCAGTTACTATACTAACATGTTGTGGTAAAGCATCTGCGACTACATTTGACTTGCCAGGTAAGTGTTCAAAGGTGGGATTGAACTCTTGGATAGTCAAGGCCCATCTGGCTAACCTTCCAGTAGGTTGTTTGTTCTGGAATAAAGGTATCAGTGGAGCGTGGTCTGTCAAAACATGAACAGAGTACTGATAAATAATGTCTCGGAAGTGCTTTAAAGACCATACTATTGCTAAAGCTTCTTGCTCAGTTACTGTATAATTACATTCAGCCTTCGTAAGGACTCGGCTAGCAAATGCAACTGCGTTGTACTTGCCATCAGTCTTCTGAGCTAGTACGGCGCCTATGCCAATTGAACTAGCATCAGTTGTCAGATAGAAGGGCTTAGAAAAATCTGGAAATTTCAAAATTGGAGCAGATGTTAGCTTTTAAAGTTTGGAATGCTCTTTCTTGACGGAAGGTCCAAACAAAAGGAGCATCTTTCTTAAGCAACTCAGTTAGAGGAGCAGCTATGGAAGAAAAATTGGCAATGAAAGATCTATAAAAACCTGCTAAGCCCACAAAGGATCTTACGGCATCAGCAGTTTTGAGTGTTGGAAAATTTAGTACTCAGTTACTTTACTTTGGTCAGTCGTAACCCCTCTAGGAGTGACTACATGACCAAGAAACTTAATTTCTGATCTGAAAAATTGACATTTAGACAGTTTGATCTTTAAATTGGCTTCTTCAAGCTTACCATGTACTATATCAAGTCTTTTCAAGTGTGTATCCACGTCTTTAGACATGACGATTACGTCATCTAAGTACACCATAAGTGCATTACCTATGAGACCTCTAAAGATATTAGTCATAAGCCTTGAGAACGTGATAGGGGAGGATTGTAATCCAAACGCCATACTGAGGAAGTGATAATGACCTGTAGGAGTGGAGAATGCAGTTAGCTCTTGGCTGTCTCGTGAAGAGGGACTTGCCAAAACCCTTGTAACAAGTCCAGGGTTGAAAAGACTTTGTTATCTCCGATGTTACGTAAAAGATCACCCAGTACAGGAAGTGGGAAGCGATCTGGAATAGTTTTCGCATTTAACTTCCTAAAGTCAATCACTGGGCGCCAAGTACCATCCTTCTTAGGTACTAGGATCAAGGGTGCATTCCAAGGTGAATTGCTAGGTGCAATAACTCCATCATCAAGCATTTTGATTGATCAATTCTTTCTGCGACAGCAACTTGTGAATGAGGCATTCTGTACGCAGGTATATAGATAGGTCTAGTACCAGGTTCAAGTGGAATACGATGGGACAATAAGTTCGTTATACCCATCTTCTCACCTGGTAAGGCAATGGCTTTACGACGTTTGTTCAACAGAGTCAACAAACGCTTGACTTCATCTGGGAAGTCAGTGGGAGCTAAGTCTTTTCTCCTCAACTGGTGAACAGATTGATCCAGTGAAGTGGATGAGGTCTCCCCCGGCAGAAATAGCACTGACCCACTGGTCAGGTGACAACTCATCCTCTACCTGAACAGGGGAAGGATAGTGAACAAGGTCAACAAGATTGGTATTGCTCTGAGACGAACACTGTGACCAGAAGTGTTAGCTAGGAAGAAAGGATCTTACTATCTCTTACAACATGTAAGGATGGTTCAACAAATAGACCTTTTACTTTGCAGAATCACTGTCAACTAGGACGTTATCACCATCTGGAACACTAGGAACAACAACAGACACTCAGTGAGGGCACTAGCTGCGACAGAAACGTCTTTCTGCAGACGGCATGTGACATCAACAAGAGATGGCATACTAGTTGCAAGTAATTGTTTTCTGACAAGGCGTCCCCTGTGGAGAAACTACTACTTGAACTAGCAGACATTGCAGGATAGGCTCAGCACTCAAGTAGTCAGAGCGTCCTCGGACACTTGAGGTAACTGGACACTATCTTGCAAGTCTGAAGTTGCAGGAACATAGACAGGAATGACAGGATCATCAGTGCCTGAACGCTTGGGTACGCTACTGGAAAATGCACTGGCCTGTAAGGACTTAATTCGAATGTCGTACTCTGCGGCAGTATGGCAGATCTCGGATCCAAGCTGGTAACCCCAAAATGGTACGATCAAGTCATCAATTTGGGCATGCCATCGATAAGGGTCGAGCACAATGCGTAAGTCTCGCATGGAAGCAAAATCCCAGTAGAAGGTCACCAGGGAAAGTAATCTGGTCGACAACAAGGAAGGAAACAGTGAAGTCTCTACCTTGGATAGAAAAAGTTAGGGAAGTCCGACCTCGGACACGCAGGTGAGAACCAGCTACTCCACTAAGGGAGGACACATGAGTCGGTTCTACGAGAAGGACATGTCGTAACTGCTTATCCCTAAACAAACTAGACCTGATAATACTGACTTGCGCACCAGAGTCCATGAACAAATGAACGGGCGCATTATGAACAGATGCTTGCACTATAGGACCTATGGTTGCATTGGAAGTTATGTGCAAACAAAAAGGCGGATTGTCATCAGCAAAGATTTGTTCCACTTCATCCCCAAAATCATCTACGTCAGAGACATGTGAAGCAACATCATCAGCAGGATTGTCATTCTCGAGACTGCTTAAGGCTTCAAAGGAATTGTGAACGGGGATGGTGTACTCATTATCACCTACTGTCACCATGGGACGGTTTGACTGGGGGCGCTCGAATTCCCCCGAATTGGAAGAATGAGCCTGGTTCTGGTTATTTTGAGAACCACGGTGTTTGTTTCCTCTACGGGTTCTGCGGTTGGAACGGCCACGGAAAGACCTAGAGTACTGAAGGTTATAGAGAGCATTGCACTCAGATGTGTCATGTCCATGTATTCTATGATAAGTACAGTAGGGAAGATCTGACTGGTACTCATCATCAGTACGACACCTCTTAGGGTAACTATCAGGACAATTAATTGCAATATGGCCACGGAAACCACAGTTGTAACAAGTCCGCTGACTACGGTTACTGAATGTACTATGAATACTACGAGGTTTATAATGACTCTGTACACTGGTCCTTGGTGATCGCTGCGATGGTTGACCACCACGATTTGTCGCTGTGGTACAAACAAGAGGTGGTGCAGACTGAGGCATAGGTGTGAAATTACTTTTGATACATGGGAAAGTACCCTGGGGCACAAGGAACGTACATGATTTAGGGCTGTAAGTGGTTCCATCGTCACAGTTGGAGGATGAGCCTCATAAGCACACACGGAAGCAGGCGGCATTAGTTCTTTGATTGCTCCAAAAGCTGCTATTTTAGCAAACGATGCTGTGGATGGTTTATCCTCGTCAGGGACAAAAGCTGAGGACTGGACAGCATTGATAAATGATGATAAAAGTTTGTCTAATCTAACAGCAAAGGCACTCAACGATTCATTAGTCATGGGTGTAGCATTCACGAGTTCCCTAAGAACGACATATGGATCAGCTGTTTTTACTGGTACAAGGAAAGAACGAATCAGTTCCTCATATTGTGACCACTTAGTAAGATTCCTGAAGTCTCGCATATCAAGGAGATCAACAACGTGAACAGCAGCAGGAGATCGATGAAGAGCTTCTTTCGCAAGTCTGATAAGACTTTCCTCAGAAGGAGGACCTTCAACTAGAGCATTAACACGAGAACGAATGGCAGTAAACCATGCTTCAAGACTATGTACATGGCCATTGAATAAAGGTAACGCATCAAGGGAATCACGAGTAAAACTATAGTATCTCAGTGTCTGGGTCGGTCTGTCAGTCCATAAGGAACTGTGAGGACTGATGACAGGAGCAGCAGTAACCTGAGAGGTCTGAGTGTCGACATTCACTAAAGTATCACTTGATGGTATGTGAGACATAATGGCAAAGAAGTTGCACAAGAACAAATAAAGCAAAAATAATGAACAATAAAAATGATATAAAATGTTAAAATTAAAATAAAAGAGATGTAACTAATTCTACAGAAGTAATAAAAAAAAATGTCTAAGATACACTGCAAGAGGAAGGTGAGGGCACTAGCTGCGACAGAAACGCCTTTCTGCAGACAGCATGTGACATCAACAAGAGATGGCATTACTAGTTGCAAGTAATTGTTTTCCGACAAGGCGTCCCCTGTGGAGAAACTACTACTTGAACTAGCAGACATTGCAGGGATAGGCTGTGCACTCAAGGTAGTCAGAGCATCCTCGGACACTTGAGGTAACTGGACACTATCTTGCAAGTCTGAAGTTGCTAGGAACTGGTACTACTACTGAGATCACTACCACTGATGCGTGCGCATGTACTTCACTACCACTGATACATGCCCATGTACTTCACTACCACTGATACATGCCCATGTACTTCACTACCACTGATACATACCCATGTACTTCACTACCACTGATACATGCCCATGTACTTCACTACCACTGATACATACCCATGTACTTCACTACCACTGATACATGCCCTTGTACTTCACTACCACTGATACATGCCCATGTACTTCACTACCACTGATACATGCCCTTGTACTTCACTACCACTGATACATACCCATGTACTTCACTACCACTGATACATGCCCATGTACTCTTCACTACCACTGATACATACCCATGTACTTCACTACCACTGATACATACCCATGTACTTCACTACCACTGATACATGCCCATGTACTTCACTACCACCGATACATACCCATGTACTTCACTACCACTGATACATACCCATGTACTTCACTACCACTGATACATACCCATGTACTTCACTACCACTGATACATACCCATGTACTTCACTACCACTGATACATGACCATGTACTTCACTACCACTGATACATGACCATGTACTTCACTACCACTGATACATGCCCATGTATTTCACTACCACTGATACGTGCCCATGTACTTCACTACCACTGATACATACCCATGTACTTCACTACCACTGATACATGACCATGTACTTCACTACCACTGATACATGCCCATGTACTTCACTACCACTGATACGTGCCCATGTACTTCACTACCACTGATACGTGCCCATGTACTTCACTACCACTGATACGTGCCCATGTACTTCACTACCACTGATACGTGCCCATGTACTTCAAAATGCGCCTCATCTGAAAATATAACTTTTCTACATTCATCTGTCGTCCATCCCTTATGATAGAATGCCCACCGCAGCCGTTTTTTCTTCATAGCAGCAGTCAATAATTGTCTCCTTACCGACTTTCTGGCAGTTCTGCCAGCTTCCAGGAGCCTTCGTCGAACAGTTGAAGAATCAACATTTACACAGCTGAAACCAAATCTCTCTGTAGATCTTTGCTGGTTTCCATAGGATCCTTCACACTATTTCTTATGATAACCTTGTCATCGTGGTGTTGTCTTGCGTTTTTTTCCCCACATCTTCCTGGACGCAGCGCTCCACAGTCATCAGTGTCATCAGCTCTCTTCAGAATCTGACCAATAGTTGACTTTGTTAGGCTCAAATTTTTAGCAATCTGTCTGATACTCAAATCAGTTTGTTTTCTAAAAGCTACAATACTCACACACTTCCTTGGTGTAACATCCATCGTGAATTTCAGCAGTCATCATGAATTAAAGGGGAGAATTTGGCGAAATTACATTCAGTTATGGAGCACGCTTGTAGGAATAGTCTTACAGAAGAATAGCTGTTGTAGCATTGAGAGTCGCAGGGTAACACCACTGCTGGATGGTTACCAGAAGTCGGTAGCAAATTCTTCTGAAAATAAAAGAACCTACACTACCTTTATTAAGTGGGAGACTGAGACATATTATGAGATAATCATAAAATAAACTCCTGTGTTACTGTACTTGAGATGCTAGTGTAATGATGATTATATTTAAATCACTGGTTCTTTCTTGGCTGGAATATTGTCGTATATTAACACCTTCATTCACGGCGGTGAAACTGCAGATCTGAAGAATGTACAGAGAACATCCACTGCACGTATATACACAAATAACTCGCACACAGGAGAGAGAGAAGCTTATGACGACATTTCTGTCCAACTTAAACCACTGGACGTTTCAGTCCAAGTTGGACCGAAATGTCGTCGTAAGCTCCTCTCTCCTATGTGCGGGTTATTTGTGTATTGTTCCAATCACGGTATTGTGATTTTTGGGTCCTTTCTGTTCTTATTAGTACAGTCTACCTGGAGGGCATTCCGGGGATCAACGCCCCCGCGGCCCGTCCACGACCAGGCCTTCCGGTGGATCAGTGACTGATCAACAGCACCTTAATTACTGGGACCATTAAAGGTCCCTGGACCTGTGCTCCCTGGAACGCAGTCGAGTAGGATACATCACAATTTACACCTAGAAAATCCTAAAGATACTGGTCCCAAATCTGTACACAGAAATCACTTCTTACAATAGCAAGAGACTTGGCAGACGTGGCCTGGGACCTCTGAAAACGTCCTTCAGGCACCTTGCATGTTAAGATAGAGACGATGGGACGGAGAGAGGGATAGGGGGTAGGTTACCTAAAGCTATTACAAGAAATATTTAACCACAAGTTGGGCTAGATATATCCGCGCGATACGTCTGGCAGCGAGGTTGCCTGGACTAGCCAGGAAGTGTGTAAATCTTGACGAAGATCACAAGGAGGTGCCAGACTGGTTCGCCTGACCAGTGTGAGTTTCTCTAGTCTTACCACACTTACACTTACATACACTTACTACTTAATATTATTGTGGTGTGTGTTGGCAGTAGTTCAAGGCGACACTGACGTAACACACTCATACATACTTACTGACTGACTGAATTACTGACTTTCTTACTGACAGACTAACTGACTGACTGACTCACTAACTGACTGACTAACTAACTGACTGACTAACTGACTGGCTGACTTTCTGACTAACCGACTTACTTTCTTACTGACTGACTTAATTACTTACTGCCTTTCTTACTGACTTACTGACTAATTTTCTTACTGACTGACTGACTTACTTTCTTACTGACTTACTGACTTTCCTACTGGCTGACTTACTGACTGATTGACTTACTGACTTTCTTACTGAATTATTGACTTAGTGACTTACCGACTTACTGACTGGCTTACTGACTTTCTAACTGACTTACTAAGTAACTTTCTAACTGACTTACTGAGTGACTTAATGACTTATTTTCTTACTGACTGACTTACTTTCTTACTGACTGACTGACTGACTGACTCACCGACTTTCTTACTGACTGACTGATTTACTTTCTTACTGACTGACTTTCTTACTAACTGACTGACTCACTCACTCACTCACTGACTTACTGAATTTCTTACTGACTGACTTTCTTACTAACTGACTGACTGGCTCACTGACTTACTAAATTTCTTACTGACTGAATTTCTTACTGACCTGACTCACTCACTCACTCACCGACTTACTAAATTTCTTGCTGACTGACTTTCTTACTGACTGAGTGAGTGAGTGACTGACTCACTCACTCACTGACTTACTGAATTTCTTACTGACTGACTTTCTTACTGACTTACTGAATTTCTTACTGACTGACTCACTCACTGACTTACTGAATTTCTTACTGACTGACTCACTCATGTAATTTATATACCTGTTTACCCGCACATGTCTTGAAGGCAGGAGGACACTTACGGTTCTCTCTTGAAGACAGACTTGTTTTAGTGGGAAGATAAGAGAGAGAGAGAGAGAGAGAGAGAGAGAGAGAGAGAGAGGAGGAGAGAGAGAGAGAGAGAGAGAAGAGGAAGGAGCAATGGACCGCCATAGGGTACGGCACCTCCAATGACCGCCCATAGCTGGTCACTCTCCTCCACCTCCCCACAGCTGGTCACTCTCCTCCACCTCCCCACAGCTGGTCACTCTCCTCCACCTCCCCACAGCTGGTCACTCTCGTACACCTGCCCACAGCTGGTCACTCTCGTACACCTCCCACGCAACCCTACACAAGACAGATGGTTCAGACTCTCACAGTGGACCCTCCGTTAGGTTTGATACGAGGTCAGCGGTCAGATGTGTTGTCAGATGGAGCTGGCTTCCAGACGTCCTCATTTCTCAAGGCTACGGCGATCTTAGGAAGTCAATGATAAGACGCTTCCAAGACGCTGCAAGTCATCAAAATTGCTTCATCTTTTGCTGACGAGATGACGAAATATCTTATTCATCATTAAGGTGATGAATAAGATACATGTATGACATATAGATATCTTTATTGATGAATAAGACATATTGTGTAACATCTGGGTATCTTTACTGATGAATTATTTCGCATGCGCGAGAGACTTCTCCAGTGGAATTCAAGAGTCTGACACTGCTGACACTGCTGACACTGCTGACACTGCTGACACTGCTGACACTGCTGACACTGCTGACACTGCTGACACTGCACAAACTCAACCACAGTGGTCAGTCTTTCTAAATTTACATTTAGAAATAATATAAGACAGTACAGGTTTGGTTAACAGAGTTGCGGAGAGTGGAAGACAATTGTCCTCAAAGACTTGTTAAGTCATACCATGAATTGCTGTATGATCCTCCGGGTTTAGCGCTTCCCCCTTGATTATAATAATAATAATATACCATGAATTAAGGAAAGATCCTGGACTTCACGTTACCAAACAAAACAAATGTGTTAGTAATTATGGACACGGTAGATTATAGTGGAAAAATGAAAATGATATTACAAGACGGAGGAACTTACGTGCCTCTTAACGAGGTCTCACTATGTTTCTCATAGTATAGAGCGTACTGTATAACAAAAACGAAAAATAATAACAAAAGAAGGCACAATACCGTGACTGGAACAATACACAAATGACCCGCACATAGAAGACAGGTGGTTACGACGACGTTTCGGTCCGACTCGGACCATTTACAAAGTCACACTAACTACTACTACTACTACTACTACCACCTCCTGCCTATATATACCTCTCCTTCTCTCCTTTTCGTTAGTGTGACTTTCCAAGTCGGACCGAAACGTCGTCGTAAGCTCATCACATCTATGTGCGGGTTATTTGTGTATGGAGCGGACTGCCCAGGCAACGTAGCTCCCGTTTTCAGACAAATAGATTAAAGCCAAACAGATCCCCTGGCCTGTGGAGAAACTTTCTCCAGGAGGGGGTATCAGCCCCCTTCAGCCCCTTTCAGCCCCTTTCAGCCCTGAGGGGCCCAGCCCTCTCAGAAAGGGCAAGCTTCTAGTTTACTGCTACAGCGAGTAATTGATCCCAGATGCAGTACGAGTATACGACGTGGTCAAGCGACCGACGCTCCTTGCAAGACTCCAGTGTTGCAAAGTGTAGCTTAATAAAAGACAGTCCATCTCTTACCTTAGCAGGACAATTAAGGAAAATCCTGCTCCCACTTTATTCCCATGGTAAAGATAGTGGACATTGTTGTCTATGCTTAAGACAGCAAGAATCAAACATTCTGCTTTGCTTCATGGAGGAAGTGGCAAGGAAGCAAAAGTACTAGGTCACACAAGAACTGCGCAGTCCCCCGTTCTAGAAGAAGTCTGTAACCTACCTTGCTCTTGTAGCGTGAGCTATGGTGTTCTTCACACTCTCGACAGGTATCGGTGACTTGATATCAACTTAGTAAACCATTAACTAGTCTTTTCAGCATATCACTACAAACTGGTATTGTGCCGGATACGTGGAAAATGATAAATGTGATATCTGGTTGTGGATTGGGCTGCGAGGGGCGGTGACTCCCGAAACTATCTACAGGAAGATCTACAAAGCAGGAGACAGGGCGTTAGCTTCGAATTATAGTCCAATTAGTATAATCTCCATTGAGGGAAACTTGGTAGAATCAAAAACTGCCGAGGCTATTCGTAGCAACCGTGAAAGATATAAATTGATTATTAAATCTCAGCATTATTTTACAAAAAGCCGTTCCTGCTTTACTATTAAGAGCACCTGTGACTTGTGAGACCTGGTAGTAATGGGAATTGGAGCTAACATAACTCAGCAGTATATTTGCCTTCACCCACTATATACAGACATGTACACTATGTACAATATGTACAGACAGAATAATAAGTGTACACCACGGTGACAGACGGCAAAGCAGAAGCCAGAGTGTGCACCATACACAACCAGTAGGTAGGCAAGTCTGCCAATGCTTACCTTACCGCAAGTGAACCATGTTGCTTCAGCTTCGGCGGGCTTGCCTGTGATTGGTCATTGAACCAAAGTACTGATTTAATGATGGGTACCCTGTTGATCGTTAAACCCTTAGCATCCGGTTCGCTGGTTGGGAGGCAGCCTATATGGGAGTGTGGCATAAGCCGAATAAATTGGAACATGCTCTTTGCATGCCACACTTACGAATTTACTAACTTTTTTTCACTAAGGTATTTGAGGAGGAAGATGATGGCAATGAATATATATGGACTTCAGAAAGGCTTTTAACAGAATACCACATCAGAGGTTATTGAGGAAAGTCAAGGCACACGGAATAGGAGGGAAAATTTTTGTCTTGGACAGAGGCGTGGTTGACAGAGAAGCAGCAGAGAGTTTGCATAACAGGGAGAAATCCGAATGGTAGCACGTCACAAGTGGTGGTCCACAAGGGTCAATGTTCGGCCCTTTGTTGCTCACAATTTAGATAATCGACATAGATGAGGGAACAAATAGGGACATAAGCAAATTTGCCGACCACACCAAAATAAGCTGTTTCCATTAATTCTGACGAGGACAATAGCGTGTTCCAGGAAGATCTGAATAGATTGATGCAGTGGTATGAGAAGTGGCAGTTGCAGTTTAATATAGACAAATGAAAAGTTCTAAGCCTTGGACAAGAAAAATAGCCATGACACTTACAGACTAAACAATATAAACCTCAGACACTCTGAATGTGAGAAAGATTTAGTAGTTCAGCTTAGCAGTAACATAAAGCCAAGACAACAGTACACAAGTGTTCACAACAGACTTAATTCCTGGCTTCATATTAAGAAGTCTAAATAACAGAAACCATCATGTTCAACCTCAGCTTAATATTCCTTTATTAAGGCCTCATTTAGATTATGGTGATGGGTTCTGGTCGCTACATTACACAAGTGACTTAAATGTGAGGGAAAACATACTGAGAAGGATGACCAGGATGGTCCCAGGTACGTGTTGTTCTGCAGGAATTTCGTACGTAGGAGGTTATCAAGTACATGACTGTTATACGTCTAATGATTAAGTACATGGAGTTACACATATAGGGGAGGGTAGCAGGAGAGGGCAGCAGGAGAGGGCAGTAGGGGAGGGCAGCAGGGAAGGGCAGGAGCGGAGGGCAGAAGGGGAAGGCAGCAGGGGAGGGCAGCAGGGGAGGGCAGCATGGGAGGGCAGCAGGGAGGGCAGCAGGGGAGGGCAGCAGGGGAGGGCAGCAGGGGGAGGGCAGGCAGGGGAGGGCAGCAGGGAGGGCAGCAGGGGGGGGCAGCATGGGAGGGCAGCAGGGAGGGCAGCAGGGGAGGGCAGCATGGGAGGGCAGGATGGGAGGGCAGCAGGGGAGGGCAGCATGGGAGGGCAGCAGGGGAGGGCAGCAGGGGGGGCAGCAGGGGAGGGCAGCAGGGGAGGGCAGCAGGGGAGGGCAGCAGGGGAGGGCAGCAGGGGAGGGCAGCAGGGGAGGGCAGCAGGGGAGGGCAGCAAGGGAGGGCAGCAGGGGGGGCAGCAGGGGTAGGGCACAGGGAGGGCAGCAGGGGAGGGCAGCAGGGGAGGGCAGCAGGGGAGGGCAGCAGGGGAGGGCAGCAGGGGAGGGCAGCAGGGGAGGGCAGCAGGGGAGGGCAGACAGTCACTACCTCCTAATACGGACGATTTAATTAAGTAGCTGAATATAAACACTTGCAGTCACAACCACAAGCAGGTTCCTACCAGTACTACCAGTACTACCAGTACTACCAGTGCCACCAGTACTACCACCACTAGCAATGCAGGTTCCTACCAGTACTACCAGTACTACCACCAATAGCAAGGCAGGTTCCTACCAGTACTACCAGTACTACCACTACCACCAGTACTACCAGTACTACCACAACTAGCAAGGCAGGTTCCTAACAGTACTACCAGTACCACCAGTATTACCAGTACTACCAGTACCACCAGTACTACCAGTACTACCAGTACCACCAGTATTACCAGTGTTACCAGCAACACCAGTACTACCACAGCTAGCAAGGCAGGTTCCTACCAGTACTACCAGTACCACCCGTAGTACCAGTACTACTAGTACTACCAGTACAACGAGTACTACCAGTACCACCCGTACTACCAGTACTACCAGTACTACCAGTACCACCAGTACTACCAATACTACCAGTAGTACCACCACTAGCAAGACAGGTTCCCACCAGTACAACCAGTACTACTAGTACTACGAGTACTACGAGTACTACCAGTACTACCACCACCAGCAAGACAGGTTCCTACCAGTACTACCAGTACTATCAGTAATACAACCACTAGCAAGGCAGGTTCCAACCAGTACTACCAGTACTATCAGTAATACCACCACTAGCAAGGCAGGTTCCTACCAGTACTTCCAGAACTGCCACCACTAGCAAGACAGGTTCCTACCCGTACTACCAGTACTACCAGTACTACCACCACTAGCAAAACAGGTTCCTACCAGTACTACCACCACTAGCAAGGCAGGTTCCTACCAGCACTACCAGTACTACAGCCACTAGCAAAACAGGATCCTATCAGTATTACCACCACTAGCAAGGCAGGTTCCTACCAGTACTACCAGTACTACCACCAGTAGCAAGGCAGGTTCCTACCAGTACTACCAGTACTACCACCACTAGCAAGCCAGGTTCCTACCAGTACTACCACTACTAGCAAGACAGGTTCCTACCAGTACTACCACAACTAGAAAGCCAGGTTCCTACCAGTACTACCACTACTAGCAAGGCAGGTTCCTACCAGTACTACCACCACTAGCAAGCCAGGTTCCTGCCAGTACTACTACCACTAGCAAAAGAGGTTCCTACCAGTACTACTACCACTAGCAAGGCAGGTTCCTACAAATACCTCGAGTACTACCACCAGTAGAAAGGCAGGTTCCTACCAGTACTACCAGTACTACCAGTACTAGCAAGACAGGTTCCTACCAGTACTACCACCACTAGCAAGCCAGGTTCCTACCAGTATACCCAGTACTACGACTACTAGCAAGACAGGTTCCTACCAGTACTACCACCACAAGCAAGGTAGGTTCCTACCAGTACTACCAGTACTACCACCACTAGCAAGGCATGTTCCTACCAGTATTACCAGTACTACCATTACTACCACCACAAGCAAGGCAGGTTCCTACCAGTATTACCAGTACTACCAGTACTACTACCACTAGCAAGGCAGGTTTCTACCAGTACTACCACCACTAGCAAGGCATGGTAATACCAGTATTGCCAGTACTACCAGTAATACAACCACTAGCAAGACAGGTTCCTACCAGTACTACCACCACTAGCAAGGCAGGTTTCTACCAGTACTACCAGTACTACCAGTACTACCACCACTAGCAAGGCAGGTTTCTACCAGTACTACCAGTACTACCAGTACCACCAGTACTACCAGTACTACCACCACCAGCAAGACAGGTTCCTACCAGTAATACCAGTACTATCAGTAATACAACCACTAGCAAGGCAGGTTCCAACCAGTACTACCAGTACTACCACCACTAGCAAGACAGGTTCCTACCAATACTATCAGTACTGCCACCACTTGCAAGATAGGTTCCTACCAGTACTACCACAACTAGCAAGACTGGTTCCTACCAGTACTAAAAGTACAACCAGTACTACCACCACTAACACGACAAGTTCCTACCAGCACTACCACCACTAGCAAGACAGGTTCCTACCAGTGCTACCAGTACTACCAGTACCACCAGTACTACCAGTACTATCAGTACTACCAGTACTACCACCACTAGCAAGGCAGGTTCCTACCAGTACTACCAGTACCACCAGTACTACCATTACTACCGGTACTACCACCACTAGCAATGCAGGTTCCTACCAGTACAACCAGTACTACCAGTACTACCAGTACCACCAGTATTACCAGTACTACCGCCACTAGCAAGGCAGGTTCCTACCAGTACTTCCAGTACTACCAGTACCACCAGTACTACCAGTACTACCACCACTAGCAATGCAGGGTCCTACCAGTACTAACAGTACCAACAGTACTTCCAGTACTACCAGCACTACCACCACTAGCAAGGCAGGTTCCTACCAGTACTACCACTACCACCAGTACTACCAGTACTACCACAACTAGTAAGGCAGGTTCCTACCAGTACTTCCAGTACCACGAGTACTACCAGTACTACCAGTACCACCAGTACTACCAGTACTACCAGTACCACCAGTATTACCAGTATTACCAGCACCACCAGTACTACCAGAACTACCACAACTAGCAAGGCAGGTTCCTACCAGTACTACCAGTACCACCCGTAGTACCAGTACTACTAGTACTACCAGTACAACGAGTACTACCAGTACCACCCGTACTACCAGTACTACCAGTATTATCAGTACTACCACCACCAGGTTCCTACCAGTACTACCAGTACTACTAGTACTACCAGTACCACCAGTACTACCAGTAGTACCACCGCTAGCAAGACAGGTTCTCACCAGTACAACCAGTACTACTAGTACTATGAGTACTACGAATACTACCAGTACTACCACCACCAGCAAGACAGGTTCCTACCAGTACTACCAGTACTATCAGTACTAGCAAAACAGGTTCCTGCCAGTACTACCACCACTAGCAAGGCAGGTTCCTACCAGTACTACCAGTACTACCACCACTAGCAAGACAGGTTCCTACCCGTACTACCAGTACTACCGCCACTAGCAAAACAGGTTCCTGTCAGTACTACCACCACTAGCAAGGCAGGTTCCTACCAGTACTACCACCAGTAGCAAGGCAGGTTCTTACCAGTACCACCACCACTTGCAAGCCAGGTTCCTACCAGTACTACCACTACTAGCAAGACAGGTTCCTACCAGTACTACCACCACTAGCAAGCCAGGTTCCTACCAGTACTACCACTACTAGCAAGACAGGTTCCTACCAGTACTACCACCACTAGCAAGCCAGGTTCCTACCTGTACTACCACTACTAGCAAGACAGGTTCCTACCAGTACTACCACCACTAACAAGCCAGGTTCCTACCATTACTACCACCACTAGCAAAACTGGTTCCTACCAGTACTACCACCACTAGGAAGGCAGGTTCCTACAAATACTACGAGTACTACCACTACTAGCAAGGCAGGCTCCTACCAATACTTCCAGTACTACCACCAGTAGCAAGGCTGGTTCCTACCTGTACTACCACTACTAGCAAGACAGGTTCCTACCAGTACTACCACCACTAGCAAGCCAGGTTCCTACCAGTATTACCAGTACTACGTCTACTAGCATGACAGGTTCCTACCAGTACTACCACCACTAGTAAGGCAGGTTCCTATCAGTACTACCAGTACTACCACCACTAGCAAAGCATGTTCCTACCAGTATTACCAGTACTACCAGTACTACTACCACTAGCAAGGCAGGTTTCTACCAGTACTACCAGTACTAGCAAGGCATGGTCCTACCAGTATTGCCAGTACTACCAGTACTACCACTACTAGCAAGGCAGGTTTCTACCAGTACTACCAGTACTACAACCACTAGCAAGACAGGTTCCTACCAGTACTACCAGTACCACCAGTACTACCAGTACTACCACTACTAGCAAGACAGGTTCCTATCAGTATTTCCAGTACCACCAGCATTACCAGTAGTACCACCACTAGCAAGACAGGTTCCTACCAGTACTACCAGTGCCACCAGTACTACCAGTACTACCAGTACCACCAGTACTACCAGTACTACCAGTACCACCAGTACTACCAGTACTACCAGTACCACCAGTACTACCAGTACTACCACCACTAGCACGATTGCTTGCTACCAGTACTACCAGTGTGTTGCAGTAGGATGGGTGTGTGGCAGTAGGATGGGTGTGTGGCAGTAGGATGGGTGTGGGGCAGTAGTATGGGTGTGCCGCGGTAGGATGGGTGTGGGACAGTATAATGTGTGTGTGGCAGTAGGATGGGTATGGAACAGTAGGATGGGTGTGTGGCAGTAGGATGGGAGTGTGGCAGTAGGATGGGTGTGGGGCAGTAGGATGGGTGCGTGGCAATAGGATGGTAGTGGGACAGTAGGATGAGTGTGGGGCAGTAGGATGGGTGTGTGACATTAGGTGGGTGTGTGGCAGTAGGATGGGTGGGGGCAGTTGGATGGGTGTGTGGCAGTAGGATGGGTGTGTGGAAAGTAGGATGGGTGTGTGGCAGTAGGATGGGTGTGGGCATTTAGGATGGGTGTGAGACAGTAGGATGGGTTTTGTGGCAGTAGGATGGGTGTGGGCAGTAGGATGGGTGTGGGGCAGTAGGATGGGTGTGGGCAGTAGGATGGGGTGGGACAGTAGGATGGGTGTGGGGCAGTAAGATGGGT
This sequence comes from Cherax quadricarinatus, assembly GCF_026875155.1. Lineage (NCBI taxonomy): Eukaryota > Metazoa > Arthropoda > Malacostraca > Decapoda > Parastacidae > Cherax > Cherax quadricarinatus. The sequence continues at coordinate 33,645,354 of NC_069407.1, forward strand.
GTGTGACATTAGGATAGGTGTGTGGGCAGTAGGATGGGTGTGTGGCAGTAGGAGGGTGTGTGGCAGAAAGGATGGGTGTGGGGCAGTAGGAGGGGTGGTGGCAGCAGGGATGGGTGTGCGGAGTAGGATGGGTGTGGGACAGTAGGATGGGTTTGGGCAGTAGGATGGGTGTTGGGCGTAGGATGGGTGTAGGGCAGTAGGAGGGGGTGGGGGCAGTGGGGGATGGTTTGTGGGGGTTTAGGATGGGTGGAGGGCGCAAGATGGGTGTGTGGCAGTGGATGGGTGTGGGGCGTAGGATGGGTGTGTGGCAGTAGGATGGGAGTGGGAAGTTGGATGGGTGTGGGCAGTAGGTTGGGGTGTGGCAGAGGTGGGTGTGTGGCAGTAGGATGGGTGTGTGGCAGTAGGATGGGTGTGGGGCAGTAGGATGGGTGTGTGGCAGTAGGATGGGAGTGGGACAGTAGGATGGGTTTTGGGGCAAGTAAGATGGGTGTGTGACATTAGGATAGGTGTGTGGCAGTAGGATGGGTGTTGTGTGGCAGTGGGATGGGTGTGTGGCAGTAGGATGGGTGTGTGGCAGTAGGATGGGTGTGTGGCAGTAGGATGGGTGTGCAGCAGTAGGATGGGTGTGGGACAGAGGTGGGTGTGGGCAGTAGGATGGGTGTGGGGCAGTGGGATGGGTGTAGGGCAGTAGGATGGGTGTGGGGCAGTAGGATGGGTGGGGGGCAGTAGGATGGGTGTGGGGCAGTAGGATGGGTGTTGGGCAGTAGGATGGGTGTGGGGCAGTAGGATGGGTGTGGGGCAGCAGGATGGGTGTGTGGCAGTAGGATGGGTGTGAGGCAGTTGGAAATGGTGGGGGGGCAGTAGGATGGGTGTGGGGCAGTAGGATGGGTGTGGGGCAGTAGGATGGGTGTGTGGGCAGTAGGATGGGTGTGTTTGCAGTAGGATGGGTGGGGGGCAGTAGGATGGGTGTGTGGCAGAAAGGATGAGTGTGGGGACAGTAGGATGGGTGTGGGGGCAGTAGGATGGGTGTGGGGCGTAGGATGGTGTGGGGCAGTAGGTTGGGAGTGTGGCAGTAGGATGAGTGTGGGGAGTAGGATGGGTGTGGGGCAGTATAATGGGTGTGTGGCAGTAGGATGGGTGTGGGGCGGGTAGTGGATGGGGTGGCAGTAGGATGGGTGTGTGGCAGTAGGATGGGTGTGGGGCAGTAGGTTGGGTGTGTGGCAGTAGGATGAGTGTGGGACAGTAGGATGGGTGTGGGGCAGTAGGATGGGTGTGGGGCAGTAGGAGGGGTGTGGGGCGTAGGATGGGAGTGTGGAATAGGATGGGTTTTGGGGCAGTAGGATGGGTGGGGGGCAGTAGGATGGGAGTGTGGCAATAGGATGGGTGTGGGGCAGTAGGATGGGTGTGGGGCAGTAGGATGGGAGTGTGGCAGTAGGATGGATGTGTGGCAGTAGGATGGGTGTGGGGCAGTAGGATGGGAGTGTGGCAGTAGGATGGATGTGTGGCAGTAGGATGGGTGTGGGGCAGTAGGATGGGAGTGTGGCAATAGGATGGGTGGTTTCCTCCGTAAAGTACAGACAAAGTTTACTGCCCATAACCTCTGGGTGACAAGGTCCAGGCTGCCAGGGTAGGTGCCCTGACCCTAGCATAGCAGGATTATACCCTGGTCCTGGCTGGCTGGGCAGGGACACCTTGATCCTGGCTCACTGCACAGGAAAACCCTGGTCTTGGCTGGCTTGATATGGACACCCTGGCCCTGGCTGGCTGGACACCCTGGTCTTGGCTGGCTGGACGGGGACACCCTGGTCCTAGCTGGCTGGACAGGGACACCCTGGTCCTGGCTGGCTGGGCAGGGACACCTTGGTCCTGGCTCACTGCACAGGAAAACCCTGGTCCTGGCTGGCTGGATATGGACACCCTGGCCCTGGTTGGCTGGACACCCTGGTCTTGGCTGGCTGGACGGGGACACCCTGGTCCTGGCTGGCTGAACAGGGACACCCTGGTCCTGGCTGGCTGGGCAGGGACACCTTGGTTCTGGCTCACTGCACAGGAAAACCCTGGTCCTGGCTGGCTGAACAGTTACACCCTTGTCCTGCCTGGCTGGACAAAGACACTTTGGTCCTGGCTAGCTGGACAGGGACACCCTTGTCCTGCCTGGCTGGGCAGGGACACCCTGGTCCTGCCTGGCTAGGCAGGGACACCCTGGTCCTGCCTGGCTAGGCAGGGACACCCTGGTCCTAGCTGACAGCCCGGACATCTCTCACTCAATCACAAATTGTTTTTCTTTCTTTACCACTGGAAGACTTGGTAGTACATCACAGCAGTGGTCAGAGTCACTGGAACTAATGACTGGTGCTGTCAGAGATAGGAGTGTGCCTGATAGTGGGAGGTGCGCCTCAATAGTCAGCTCATGCGCTGCTACCTCGCTTATGCTGCGCTATCAGCAACGCACCGCTTGTCATATTGACCGAGATTGTGAGAATTAATGATGGCAGGTCTAGGTGTTTATGCAAATGGTTTTATCAGGTGGGACCGCCCCTTCACACAGGTAGCGACGCCCTGGTCCTGGTCACACCACTGCTGGTGCTACCTTGATAACACCAGCCTGCGAACCTGCCCTCCGTGTCCCACCTGCCACGCTGGGACACACGCAAGGAAGGGAGAAGGATGGAAGGAGGACTGAAAGATGGAAGAGAGAGAGAGAGAGAGAGAGAGAGAGAGGAGAGAGAGAGAGAGAGAGGAGAGAGAGAGAGAGAGAGAGAGGAGTAGAGAGAGAGAGGAGAGAGAGAGAGAGAGAGAGAGAGAGAGAGAGAGAGAGAGGAGGAGAGAGAAGAGAGAGAGAGAGGAAGAGGAGAGAGGAGAGAGAGAGAGGAGAGAGAGAGAGAAGAGAGGAGAGAGAGAGAGAGAGAGAGAGAGAGAGAGAGAGAGAGAGAGAGAGAGAAAAGAAAGAGATAGAGAGAGCCAGATAGGGACAGAATGTAGTAGAGACAGAAGGAGGAACTGTACTGTGTATCCTCTGTGTATCTCTCCATCCACCATGTGGCCCAAGATAAATACTTAAAGAGCTCGAAGCCCATATAAATTACAATGGAAGGTTGGTTTGTTATGGTTTTCTAGTGCTGTGTAACCTCCTGGTTACACAGCCTACCAGGCCACGGGGTCTACCACGCCCCGTAGCCTGGTGGAAACATTGGGCGTCTCCCTGTTCACCTATCAATAAAATAGGTACCTGGGCGTTAGTGGACTGGTGTGGGTCGCATTTGGGACAAAATTGACCTAATTTGCCCGAAATGCTCTGCATAAGAAACGACTTTATATATAGTATCCAGGCCAGGAAAAAATCTAATCAACAGAAAAGTAAAACGGGCGAAAAGCAGAAGTAGTCGAAAACATGTCAATGTTTTAGAAATTCTGTGTTAAGATCATGTATATATTTGTGTATATTTAGGACCTGGTTGTCTCCGGTGAAGTGAACCATCATGCAGTACGTAACGGTGAAGTGCTTTCACCAGCGGGACATCGATTGAGATGACTGAGCTTAGTCAATCCAGGACCTCAAACTATTGTGCAGAGGCAAAACAGACAGATAAATGACGGTGATAATGACGGTCTAGTAGCTAGGAATGACAACCTTAACTCCATATGTAATGCATACATAGGTCAATGTGAGACAATACAGCCATTATTATCTCAAACACTACCAAACAGGTGCATACACTGTACTAAAGTACGCATGAAAAACAGAAAAGGCACCTTATGTAAAATGTGTAAGAGGTGGGTGCATGATGGATGGATGTACAATTATAACAACGGTGCCAGAATTCATTTTGTGTGTAACAAATGCACTTTGGCACAGTTACCCTTTAGCAATAATGACATTGATTTACCTAATTTTAATACAAATGACCCATTGCCATATATTGATGATTATGATTGTTTTATGAAATCAGGCCTTCACTTTATTCATGTCAACGCAAGATCACTTCTTCCTAAATTGGCAGAGATCAGGATTCTAGCTAACAAAATTAGGGCGGCAATTATAACCATCTCTGAATCCTGGTTGGATGATATGGTGACTGGCGACAAGGTCAAAATAGAAGGTTACAATATAAAACGCTTAGATAGGAACAGAAAGGGTGGTGGAGTATGTGCCTACATTAGAAATGACTTAGCTTACAACTCAAGACCTGATTTAAATAACAATAAACTGGAGATTCTATGGTTTGAAGTGCTGCTTCCCAAGACCAAACCCATTTTAGTAGGAACTAGTTACCGCCCTCCTACCCAGGACCAGTTCTTAGAAGACTTTTCTAGAGTCTTGCCCGGACTTAAAAAAAATTGCGAGACAATAATATGGGAAAATTCAAATCTGTTTTCAGCAGCAAAATAACGGGTTGCAAAAGGGATAAAAAATTCTAGGTTTAAAAAGTTACACTCAACTAATTAATTTACCAAACCCGGATCAACGTTTCCCGCCCCTTAATTTACCCCCATACTTTGTAAACGCGCTGGGAAATTAGTCAGTCGGGGGGTCATTACCACAGGGTTTTGTGACTTTTTATCTTTTTCTGACCAGGGGGAAAAACACTAGGGATAGGATGGCCTACCGGGCAATAAAAATGGGTCAAAATAGAAACTAAGTAAAAAACCTGGGAAATAGGGTAACCCTTGTGATGGACAGAGATAAAAAAGTTGCACGGACGTAAACGAGCCGGGAAAAATTCAAAAAAAAATGTTCACACCATCCTTGATAATATATTTTCCAGTTAAAGAGGTTAGGATTAAACGAAAAACTGAACCCCGGTAACTGGATATTGATAATAGAAATTCAGGACCCGCTGCTAAAAAATTTAAAAACAAAAGAAGGGTATTGCAGCATAAATTAATTCCCAAAGGGGGAGGAACAGAGTAAGAGCTTATGGGAAAGGCAAAGCACTATGTCAAAAATTGAAAAAGTATAAGCATAACCCAGAAGCTCTGGCAAAAACTAAAAAAAGTTGGGGTATAACCTAAGCCCTTTTATAGGCTAACTAGTATCACTATGAAAATGAGGTATGCCAAAACATTAAAGGGGGCAAATTGCTTTAAATTTATACTACAAAATCTGTTGCATCAACATTAAGTAAGCTACCCGTTTTCAAA
>NC_069407.1:33650995-33677127 GCF_026875155.1 Cherax quadricarinatus
GTAGGACATTTTGCTGCCAGTGTATGTGGTCGTTACTCTTACAGTTTAAGCACGATGGTTGTTGGAGCAGCAGCGGTGCAGGAACTGAAGGTGTGTCCCTCACTACCACATGTAGTGCAGAACTTCTTGTCTTTTACTGGACATGCTTTGGTGGTGTGATGGTAAGAATAACAGTTCCAGCAATGTTGGATGTACTGATATCGCTCTGCTTCAATGTAGGTAGGACTGATGTAGTAGTAGTAGACAGCAAGACCTTCGTTCAGAGCAGTGGCAGCCATTTTGACGTCGGTGAAGGTGACCTTGACATAGACGATGCATTCGGGATTTTTGTAATGCTGTCAACAGTAGCCCAAGTATTTTGCGTCTCGATGGATGTCTTGAGTTCTGCAGGTGTTTTGAGACGTCAGAATCTTGTCAAGGTTTTTAAGGAATACTGATTTCCTGGCCCTGAGGGCAGGAGATGACGTAACAGTAAACCCTTGAGCAGTAAGTGTAGTGATGGCTTCTGTAGTGAGTAGCTTCTCTGCTTCAGCATCATCGTGACACACAACAATGAATGCTTCTTTCAGTGACAAAATGGTGTTGAATTTAACTTGCAGTGCTCCCTGAACAACAGTTGCAAGAGCAATCTTCGTTGAATCATCAACGGTACCGTTTCTTGGTTTGATCTTTACACGATTTGCGTAGCTCATCGTGTAAGTCAAGGCGATGACAACGCTGGTAAAGGTTCCCCTTCCCAACGGGGATCGTAGGGAGACAGAGTAAGTAAGGAGAGCTGCTATGACCTGCCTGGGCGAGAGTCAAGAGCAGAATGTCTCGAAGTCTGTCCCTGAAGCAGAGGCAAGGAGCCTGGCGCTTATATACTAACGTTAGGTGGAAATGGGACGGGTAGCAGACGAGGGCACATTCACTGGTAGGCGGGATTCCCCAGTGGAAGTAGGTCCTACCCAAAGAGATGGGTTAGTTGTAGTAGTAGTTGTCGTAGTCGTGAAGGTTATGTACATGTCCTCAGAATTAAGACTCCATGATTTTTGCAGTGTCCTGAAAGTTGTACAAGACAGGTATACAATACCGACAAGATGAAATTTATTCACATGTGCAATATCTGGGTATCTTTATTGTAGACGTTTCGCTATCCAGTGGCTTTATCAATACAGATTCCAGGACATAAAGCCAAGGTAAGTGGTGAGTACCTAGAAAGGAGTGAGCTTATAAAGACAACTGGCACATTTCTAGATATGGTAAATCCTGTCTCACAAGCCTTCTAGAGCTCGACTTTTAGGTAATAAAAGTGAAGAGAAAAGAGAGAGAGAGAGAGAGAGAGAGAGAGAGAGTAAGATGTGGGCCAAGACAAGTTGAGCCCAAGATTGCTGAGATGTGCAGACCAGCTAGCAGCACCTTTAACTCTCATCTTTCAGCACTGCCTAGTACAGTATAAATGGCCTTCTCTGTGAAAAGAGGCAAATGTAGAAATCAGCAACTACAGACCAGTGTCACTGCTGTCAATCACTGGCAAGATCCTTGAGACAATAATCTCAAGACAGATGACAGAGTTTTTTGACTACCTCTCACTACTTTGTGATCGTCAATATGGATTCAGAAAAGGTTACTCTGCTGCTGATCTGTTGTTAAACCTCTCCACTAAGCGGCACCAGTCACTGGATGAATTCAAAGTCAGCTGTGTGGCAGCACTGGACATTGCTGGTGCTTTCGACCGGGTGTGGCACCAGGGCCTCTTAGCAAAACTGCAAGCTCTGGGAATTGCAGGCTCTACGCTATGTCTCCTCAGTGATTACCTTCATGGTAGATCTCTAATGGAACGGAATCAATAAGACATGCTATTGGTGCAAGTGTTCCACAAGGAAGTGTGCTGGAAACATTGTTATGGAATGTCTACTTCAATGACCTACTTCATCTCATCCCAGTATCCCATGAATATGCAGACGACTGTACACTGACATTCACTTATCAAAGAAGAAATGCCAGCTGCTCTAAGCTACATCAATCACCAGCTAAGAGCTATATCAGCTTGGGGAAACAGATGGCAAGTAACACTTGCACCTGAGAAAACACAAATGATGATGGTCTCTAGGCACTATGATGGTAATGCCGGTGCCGTAGTAAGTATGAATGCGAGGGTGATGGTACCTGGGGAAGAAGTTGATATCTTTGATGTGAAATTTGACTCCAAACTTGCCATGAAGAAACACGTTATAAATCTTGCAAACAAGGCAGCCAGGAAGCTTACAGCACTTAGCCGTGTCTTGCATCTGTTTGACAGTAGGGGTTGCAAGATTCTGTATGAGGCACAAGAACGCTTACTCTTTGAGTATACTCCACTTTCTTGGTTTGCCTGCCCCACCCCCTCTCATCTGCGACTGCTTAACAGAGTAGAGAACAGAGCAGGACGTCTCATCTCTCGCCTGGACCCATCCTGGATAGATCTGTCGTTTCAGCAGAGCCTTCAACACAGGAGGGATGTGGGTTGCATTACTGTTATGTACAAGGCCAACATTGTCAAAGTATCACACTTGGATCCACTTCGAGGACAGCGTGAAGCAAGCTTCTATACCACAAGACGGGCAGCCAGCAGCAACTTCACTCTGGCTGTTCGCTTCTCCAGAACATCACTTCATCTGATATCATTTATCCCCAGGATGACTCGAGTCTGTAACACAGCATTATGATGTCGAGATAAAGTCAGTTGATCAGATGAAAATGCTGGCCCACAGCTGGCCCAGAGCTGGCCCACAACTGGCCCACAGATGGTCCACAGCTGGCCCACAGATGACTCCAACTTCATCCTGTCCCCTTCTTGTATGTTTCATAACAATAAAAATGCTTTCAAATGAGCTGATGTAGGTAACAGCTCTTAGCTTGTCAATAAAGTTAGGAATCCTTAACCTGTAAATAACTTGTCAATAAAGCTAGGGATCCTTAACCTTGTCAAACCCTGTGTAAGAGAGAGAGAGAGAGAGAGAGAGAGAGAGAGAGAGATGGGGACTGCATATTTTTTAGACTAAGAAGGTTTTTACACAGTACAACAACAAAAGACTAGTGCAAAAGTTATAGGTAGACAGGAATAATTGGAAAAGTACTGCAATGGATCAATGAATTCTTAAGAGGAAGAAAACAACGAAAGACTGTCCGAGACGTGGTGTCGGAAGGGGCTAGTGTGACGACTGGGGTTATACAAGGATCAGTACTAGCACGGCAGTGTTTTTTAGACATGAATAACATGGAAGGGATAGTTGGAGGAATCGCTGTTCGCAGATATAGTGAAACTGAGGAAGAGAATACAAACAGAGAAACACCTGGAAAGACTATAAATGGATCTGGAAAGGTTGCAGGTCTGCTCTGATGAGCGGCCACTTTATTCTAGCATATGTAAAATTATTAAGATTAGCGATAGAGAAAGAAAACTGCAGATAGAGTACAGAGTCCTCAGGTTAAGTATTTAGCCTGAAGTGCTCATCAAACTAATGAATGCTCCAGCTAACGCGGAAATCAAATGCTACTTTTCAGATGATGACTTAATCTGACCTTTTTTCTCCTCTCCCTACCATTTCTCCTTTCCTATTTTTCTTTGATTTCCTTTCTTCTGACTTGGTGTGTTCTGTCCATCAGTTCTTCCCTCCCCTTGTGTTTCTGTCTTTCCCTTTTGGGTCATGAACTCTCCCGCAGTCTTCCTTTCTCGTGTCTTTAAGCTTACTCCACTTCTGCTTCTACTAAATACTACTACTACTACTCCATTACCAGTACTTCTACTACTACTACTTCATTACTACTTCTACTACTACTATTACTACTACTACTACATCTACTACTATTATTACATCTCTTCACTTCCCTTTCTAATTCATGTGCCACTACCACTACTCTCCCTACTTACTACTACCACTACTCTCCCTACTTACTACTACCACTACACTCCCTACTTGCTACTACCACTACTCTCCCTACTTGCTACTACCACTACTCTCCCTACTTGCTACTACCACATACTCTCCCTACTTGCTACTACCACTACTCTCCCTACTTACTACTACCACTTCTCTCCCTACTTACTACTACCACTTCTTTCCCACTTACTACTACACTTCTCTCCCTACTTACTACTACCACTACTCTCCCTACTTACTACTACTACTACTACTCTCCCTACTTATTACTACCACTACTCTCCCTACTTGCTACTACCACTACTCTCCCTATGTTGAAAAATGGTTTACCAGCTAAGTTTATAGTTTAAATATAGGGAAAACTTAGCTTAGAAAGACAGCTCATCGCCTGCACAGCCGCCCCTGCAGACGAGGTCTTGAGAAGCTGTCGAAGATCACTTCTCAACGGGGTGAAATTAATTATATTTTGTAAGATTATAAATTACCCCTAGGGGTGTTATCTCAGCATATTTCATTCACTGATGGCTGACTTACGTACTTGTGTGGACTCAAAAGTCCGCACCTCACTGCCGACTATAAGTTGATTACAAAACTCTTTGCGACTCAAGAACTGTGCAGTTCCCCGTACTACAAGAAATCTATAACCCACCTTGCTCTTGTAGCGTGAGCTATGGTGTTCTTCACACCTTCGACAGGTATCGGTGAGTTGATAGAAGCTGATGTGTCCTTGGATGTCCACGTCTTCCATAGTCTAGGAATACGCACACTGGTACACTATGTTCCACAAGATTTGTCTTTATTGTTCACAATCTTATCACTAAAGAAGCTGATCACACTTCTCTGTAAGTGTTAATTGTGTTTTGTGAGACACTTTGTTCACACTAACGCACGGATCAGTGTTCTTTGTTGGTTATCCTGGCGTCAGTGTGACTCTCAGTAGAGTCATAAGTCATCTGAAGACGCCACAGCCTCCTACACCGTCATTACCCCTCGCACATAAAGGAAAAGCTGACCTAGTACTTTTTGCTTCCTTGCCAAACTTCCACTATGAAGCAAAGCAGAATGCTTGATTCTTGCTGTCTTAAGCATAGACAACAATGTACACTATCTTTACCATGGTAATAAAGTGGGAGCAGGATTTTCCTTAATTGTCCTGCTAAGGTAAGAGATGGACTGTCTTTTATTAAGCTACACTTTGCAACACTGGACTGCAAGGAGCGTCGGTTGTTTGACCACGTCGTATACTCATACTGCATCTGGGATCAATTACTTGCTGTTGCAGTAAACAAGACGCTTGCCCCCTCTGAGAGGGCTGGGCCCCTCAGGGCTGAAAGGGGCTGAAAGAGGCTGAAGGGGGCTGATACCCCCCTCCTGGAGAAAATTTCTCCACACCCTACTTACTACTGCTACTACTACTACTACTATTAATACTTCCACTACCAGCATTTCCTCGACCACTACTTCGTGTCAGAGCTAAGGGGTATGTCTAAGGGGTATGTCATAGGGGTTTGACCTACAAGCAGAAATTAAGGGAACCAAACTTGATAACATTAGAGGAACGAAGGAATAGGGGTGATACGATAACATACAAAATACTGAGAGAAATCGATGGAGAGGACAGGAACAGATTGTTCGTTGAACGTGAATCAGGAACAAGAGGATAAAGCTAGAAGTTGAAAATTCAGATGAGTCACAGGATACTAGGAAGCATTTCTTCAGTTCTAAATTAGTTAGGAAGTGGAACAATTGGGGCAGTGGAGTGGTGGAGGCAGGATCCATACACAGATGTAAGAAGAGGTAGGATAAGACACTCGAAGAAAGGAAGGAATATATTCAGTACTAGCCAGAGAAAAAGGTGAGCCCAGGAGCTGAGACTCAACCTCAACAACTGCACTTAGGTGAGTACACACACACACACACACACACCTGGAACCCACACCTGGTCAAGCACGTCAAGAAATTAGAGAAAGTGCTAAGGTTTGCAACAAGAGTAGTCTCAGAGCTAAGGGGTACGTCCTACGAAGAAAGGTTAAGGGAAATCGGCCTGACGACACTGGAGGATAGGAGGGTCAGGGGAGACATGATAACATATAAAATACTGGGCAGAATAGACAAGGTGGACAAAGACTGGATGTTCCAGAGAAGGGACACAGACACAAGAGGTCACAATTGGAAGCTGAAGACTCAGATGAATCAAAGGGATGTTAGGAAGTGACATAGTGGAGGCGGGAACCATACATAGTTTTAAGACGAGGTGTGATAAAGCTCTTGGAACAAGGAGACAGAGGACCTAGTAGCAATCAGTGAAGAGGCAGGGCCAGGAGCTATGAATCGACCCCTGCAACCTCAAATAGGTGAGTACAAATAGGTGAGTACTCACACACACACACACAACACACACACACACACACACACACACACACACACACACACACACACACACACACACACACACACACATATCTCAGCAGTACCAGTTACCAGTAGATGACTCACTACCAACCGTCTGTGTGAATCACTGACTGTTATTCATGTTGCTGCTGACCATAGCATATTTTTGAATGCCTCACCTGCTAGGCACTGGTGGGTCAGTCTGAGATAGGGAGCAGAGAGAGGCAGGTCAGCTGTTGGCGCTTCCCATACTTCCCGTTATATATTATACGTACAAACCAGCCTACGTGAGTATTTTTACCCCATCCACGTTATCGAACCCACATGACAAATTGGTGACAGCAGTGTGAGCGTGGATTTACGGGTAATTTCACTTGTAAGTGTTGTGTGCCCCGCCGCTTGTAAGTGTTGTGTGCCCCGTCACTTGTAAGTGTTGTGTGCCCCACCACTTGTAAGTGTTGTGTGCCCCGCCACTTGTAAGTGTTGTGTGCCCCGCCACTTGTAAGTGTTGTGTGTCCCGCCACTTGTAAGTGTTGTGTGCCCCGCCACTTGTAAGTGTTGTGTGCCCCGCCACTTGTAAGTGTTGTGTGCCCCGTCACTTGTAAGTGTTGTGTGCCCCGCCACTTGTAAGTGTTGTGTGTCTCGCCACTTGTAAGTGTTGTGTGCCACGCCACTTGTAAGTGTTGTGTGCCCCGCCACTTGTAAGTGTTGTTTGCCCCGCCACTTGTAAGTGTTGTGTGCCCCGCCACTTGTAAGTATTGTGTGCCCCGCCACTTGTAAGTGTTGTGTGCCCCGCCACTTGTAAGTGTTGTGTGCCCCGCCACTTGTAAGTGTTGTGTGACCTGCCACTTGTAAGTGTTGTGTGCCCCGCCACTTGTAAGTGTTGTGTGCCCCGCCACTTGTAAGTGTTGTGTGCCCTGCCACTTGTAAGTGTTGTGTGCCCCGCCACTTGTAAGTGTTGTGTGCCCCGCCACTTGTAAGTGTTGTGTGCACCCTGCAACTTGTAAATGTTGTCTGCCCCGCCACTTGTAAGTGTTTTGTGTGCCCTGCCACTTGTAAGTGTTGTGTGTCCCGCCACTTGTAAGTGTTGTGTGCCCCGCCACTTGTAAGTGTCATGTGTGCCCTGCCACTTGTAAGTGTTGTGTGTGCCCTGCCACTTGTAAGTGTTGTGTGCCCCGCCACATGTAAGTGTTGTGTGCCCCGCCACTTGTAAGTGTTGTGAGCCCCGCCACTTGTAAGTGTTGTGTGTCCCGCCACTTGTAAGTGTTGTGTGCCCCGCCACTTGTAAGTGTTGTGTGCCCCGCCACATGTAAGTGTTGTGTGCCCCGATACTTGTAAGTGTTGTGAGCCCCGCCACTTGTAAGTGTTGTGTGTCCCGCCACTTGTAAGTGTTGTGTGCCCCGCCACTTGTAAGTGTTGTGTGCCCCGCCACATGTAAGTGTTGTGTGCCCCGATACTTGTAAGTGTTGTGAGCCCCGCCACTTGTAAGTGTTGTGTGCCCCGCCACTTGTAAGTGTTGTGCCCCGCCACTTGTAAGTGTTGTGTGCCCCGCCACTTGTAAGTGTTGTGTGCCCCGCCACTTGTAAGTGTTGTGTGCCCCGCCACTTGTAAGTGTTGTGTGCCCCACCACTTGTAAGTGTTGTGTGCCCCGTCACTTGTAAGTGTTGTGTGCCCCGCCACTTGTAAGTGTTGTGTTCCCCGCCACTTGTAAGTGTTGTGTGCCCCGCCACATGTAAGTGTTGTGTGCCCTGCCACTTGTAAGTGTTGTGTGCCCCGCCACTTGTAAGTGTTGTGTGCCCCGCCACTTGTAAGTGTTGTGTGCCCCGCCACTTGTAAGTGTTGTGTGCCCCGCCACTTGTAAGTGTTGTGTGCCCCGCCACTTGTAAGTGTTGTGTGCCCCGCCATTTGTAAGTGTTGTGCCCTGCCACTTGTAAGTGTTGTGTGCCCTGCCACTTGTAAGTGTTGTGTGCCCCGCCACTTGTAAGTGTTGTGTGCCCCGCCACTTGTAAGTGTTGTGTGCCCTGCCACTTGTAAGGTTGTGTGTCCCGCCACTTGTAAGTGTTGTGTGCCCTGCCATTTGTAAGTGTTGTGTGCCCCGCCACTTGTAAGTGTTGTGTGCCCTGCCACTTGTAAGTGTTGTGTGCCCCTCCACTTGTAAGTGTTGTGTTCCCCGCCACTTGTAAGTGTTGTGTGCCCCGTCACTTGTAAGTGTTGTGTGCCCCGTCACTTGTAAGTGTTGTGTGCCCTGCCACTTGTAAGTGTTGTGTGCCCCGTCACTTGTAAGTGTTGTGTGCCCCGCCACTTGTAAGTGTTGTGTGCCCCGCCACTTGTAAGTGTTGTGTGCCCCGTCACTTGTAAGTGTTGTGTGCCCCGTCACTTGTATGTGTTGTGTGCCCCGCCACTTGTAAGTGTTGTGTGCCCCTCCACTTGTAAGTGTTGTGTGCCCCGCCACTTGTAAGTGTTGTGTGCCCCGCCACTTGTAAGTGTTGTGTGCCCTGCCACTTGTAAGTGTTGTGTGCCCCTCCACTTGTAAGTGTTGTGTGCCCCGCCACTTGTAAGTGTTGTGTGCCCCGTCACTTGTAAGTGTTGTGTGCCCCGCCACTTGTAAGTGTTGTGTGCCCCACCACTTGTAAGTGTTGTGTGCCCTGCCACTTGTAAGTGTTGTGTGCCCCGCCACTTGTAAGTGTTGTGTACCCTGCCACTTGTAAGTGTTGTGTGCCCCGCCACTTGTAAGTGTTGTGTGTCCCGCCACTTGTAAGTGTTGTGTGCCGCGCCACTTGTAAGTGTTGTGTGTCCCGCCACTTGTAAGTGTTGTGTGTCCCGCCACTTGTAAGTGTTGTGTGCCGCGCCACTTGTAAGTGTTGTGTGCCCCGTCACTTGTAAGTGTTGTGTGCCCCGTCACTTGTAAGTGTTGTGTGCCCCGCCACTTGTAAGTGTTGTGTGTCCCCGCCACTTGTAAGTGTTGTGTGCCCTGCCACTTGTAAGTGTTGTGTGCCCCCCACTTGTAAGTGTTGTGTGCCCCGCCCCTTGTAAGTGTTATGTGCCCCACCACTTGTAAGTGTTGTGTGCCCTGCCACTTGTAAGTGTTGTGTGCCCCGCCACTTGTAAGTGTTGTGTACCCTGCCACTTGTAAGTGTTGTGTGCCCCGCCACTTGTAAGTGTTGTGTGCCCCGCCACTTGTAAGTGTTGTGTGCCCCGCCACTTGTAAGTGTTGTGTGCCCCACCACTTGTAAGTGTTGTGTGCCCTGCCACTTGTAAGTGTTGTGTGCCCCGCCACTTGTAAGTGTTGTGTGCCCCGCCACTTGTAAGTGTTGTGTGCCCCGCCACTTGTAAGTGTTGTGTGCCCCGCCACTTGTAAGTGTTGTGTGCCCCGCCACTTGTAAGTGTTGTGTGTGCCCTGTCACTTGTAAGTGTTGTGTGCCCCGCCACTTGTAAGTGTTGTGTGCCCCACCACTTGTAAGTGTTGTGTGCCCCGCCACTTGTAAGTGTTGTGTGCCCCGCCACTTGTAAGTGTTGTGTGCCCCACCACTTGTAAGTGTTGTGTGCCCCGCCACTTGTGTTGTGTGCCCCGCCACTTGTAAGTGTTGTGTGCCCCGCCACTTGTAAGTGTTGTGTGCCCCGCCACTTGTAAGTGTTGTGTGCCCCGCCACTTGTAAGTGTTGTGTGCCCTGCCACTTGTAAGTGTTGTGTGCCCCGCCACTTGTAAGTGTTGTGTGCCCCGTCACTTGTAAGTGTTGTGTGCCCCGCCACTTGTAAGTGTTGTGTGTGCCCCGCCACTTGTAAGTGTTTGTGTGCCCCGCGACTTGTAAGTGTTTGTGTACCCCGCCACTTGTAAGTGTTGTGTGCCCCGTCCACTTGTAAGTGTTGTGTGCCCCGCCACTTGTAAGTGTTGTGTGCCCCGCCACTTGTAAGTGTTGTGTGCCCGCCACTTGTAAGTGTTGTGTGCCCCGCCACTTGTAAGTGTTGTGTGCCCCGCCCTTGTAAGTGTTGTGTGCCGCTACTTGTAAGTGTTGTGTGCCCTGCCACTTGTAAGTGTTGTGTGCCCCGCCACTTGTAAGTGTTGTGTGCCCCACTAACTTGTAAGTGTTGTGGCCCCGCCACTTGTAATGTTGTGTGCCCCGCTACTTAAAAGTGTTGTGTGCCCCGCCACTTGTAAGTGTTGTGTGCCCCGCCACTTGTAAGTGTTGTGCCCCGCCACTTGTAAGTGTTGTGTGCCCCGCTACTTGTAAGTGTTGTGTGCCCCGCCACTTGTAAGTGTTGTGTGCCCCGCCACTTGTAAGTGTTGTGTGCCCCGCCACTTGTAAGTGTTGTGTGCCCCGCCACTTGTAAGTGTTACACTTCCAGTTTTGTTTCTTGGTTCATTTTATTCACATTTTTCATATTTCTTTGAACAAATTCACTCTTAGTTTAATTTTAAATTATTTATTAACGTAAAGTGTTTCCTTTACTTTGTTTAAGTAATTTGTTTTGTTTAATTTACAATTAAGAGTTAAAGTGTTCAGTCTTACTTCAGATTTTTATTTTTATTATTTAACCTACATTTTCCCAGTGTAACTTTATTGCTGCAGTGATTTATTTTGTTGCACTTGTTGTGCAGTGAATTATTTTGTTGCACTTGTTGTGCAGTGAATTATTTTGTTGCACTTGTTGTGCAGTGAATTATTTTGTTGCACTTGTTGTGCAGTGAATTATTTTGTTGCACTTGTTGTGCAGTGAATTATTTTGTTGCACTTGTTGTGCAGTGAATTATTTTGTTGCACTTGTTGTGCAGTGAATTATTTTGTTGTACTTGTTCTGCAGTGAATTATTTTGTTACACTTGTTCTGCAGTGAATTATTTTGTTGTACTTGTTCTGCAGTGAATTATTTTGTTACACTTGTTCTGCAGTGAATTATTTTGTTGTACTGTTCTGCAGTGAATTATTTTGTTACACTTGTTCTGCAGTGAATTATTTTGTTGTACTTGTTCTGCAGTGAATTATTTTGTTACACTTGTTCTGCAGTGAATTATTTTGTTGTACTTGTTCTGCAGTGAATTATTTTGTTACACTTGTTCTGCAGTGAAATTATTTTGTTTGTACTTGTTCTGCAGTGAATTATTTGTTACACTTGTTCTGCAGTGATTATTTTGTTGTACTTGTTCTGCAGTGAATTATTTTGTTACACTTGTTCTGCAGTGAATTATTTTTGTTGTACTTGTTTGCTCAGTGAATTATTTTGTTACACTTGTTCTGCAGTGAATTATTTGTTGTACTTGTTCTGCAGTGAATTATTTTGTTACACTTGTTCTGCAGTGAATTATTTTGTTGTACTTGTTCTGCAGTGAATTATTTTGTTACACTTGTTCTGCAGTGAATTATTTTGTTGCACTTGTTCTGCAGTGAATTATTTTGTTACACTTGTTCTGCAGTGAATTATTTTGTTACACTTGTTCTGCAGTGAATTATTTTGTTACACTTGTTCTGCAGTGAATTATTTTGTTGCACTTGTTCTGCAGTGAATTATTTTGTTGCACTTGTTCTGCAGTGAATTATTTTGTTGCACTTGTTCTGCAGTGAATTACTTTGCTGCACTTGTTGTGCAGTGAATTATTTTGTTACACTTGTTCTGCAGTGAATTATTTTGTTGCACTTGTTCTGCAGTGAATTATTTTGTTGCACTTGTTCTGCAGTGAATTATTTTGTTGCACTTGTTCTGCAGTGAATTATTTTGTTACACTTGTTCTGCAGTGAATTACTTTCTTTTATTAATATTTTTGTCCATTATTATTCTCAGTTTATTATTGTTTTAGTCTTCAGTTTCTCATTTTCTTATTTTTCCTGATGTTGTCTTTATATTATATTTTAATTTTGTTTATACATTCTTAGAAAATATTTAAATTTCCCATTAATCTCTCTTTGTATATAATTTAGTGAATTTATTTTATACTTTTTATATTGATTTACAATTTTATTAGTTAATTTCTTTATTAGCAAGAATAAAGACAATAAGGACAATAAAGACAAGAATAAAGACAGCTCATTTTGCATTTAATTCAGCCTCCAGTAATTTTTTTCTTGTAAATTTCAATGTATTTTTTTTTTATCTTGGCCAGCAGTCCCTTACTTTGTTTCTTTATCTTGGCCAGCAGTCCCTTACATTGTTTCTTTATCTGGCCAGAGTCCTTACTTTTTCTTATCTTGGCCAGCAGTCCCTTACATTGTTTCTTTATCTTGGCCAGCAGTCCCTTACATTGTTTCTTTATCTTGGCCAGCAGTCCCTTACTTTGTTTCTTTATCTTGGCCAGCAGTCCCTTACATTGTTTCTTTATCTTGGCTATCTTGGCCAGCAGTCCCTTACATTGTTTCTTTATCTTGGCCAGCAGTCCCTTACATTGTTTCTTTATCTTGGCCAGCAGTCCCTTACATTGTTTCTTTATCTTGGCCAGCAGTCCCTTACATTGTTTCTTTATCTTGGCCAACAGTCCCTTACTTTGTTTCTTTATCTTGGCCAACTGTCCCTTACATTGTTTCTTTATCTTGGCCAGCAGTCTCTTACATTGTTTCTTTATCTTGGCCAGCAGTCTCTTACATTGTTTCTTTATCTTGGCCAGCAGTCTCTTACATTGTTTCTTTATCTTGGCCAGCAGTCCCTTACATTGTTTCTTTATCTTGGCCAGCAGTCCCTTACATTGTTTCTTTATCTTGGCCAGCAGTCCCTTACATTGTTTCTTTATCTTGGCCAGCAGTCTCTTACATTGTTTCTTTATCTTGGCCAACAGTCCCTTAAATTGTTTCTTTATCTTGGCCAGCAGTCCCTTACATTGTTTCTTTATCTTGGCCAGCAGTCTCTTACATTGTTTCTTTATCTTGGCCAGCAGTCCCTTACATTGTTTCTTTATCTTGGCCAGCAGTCCCTTACATTGTTTCTTTATCTTGGCCAGCAGTCCCTTACATTGTTTCTTTATCTTGGCCAGCAGTCCCTTACATTGTTTCTTTATCTTGGCCAGCAGTCCCTTACATTGTTTCTTTATCTTGGCCAGCAGTCCCTTACATTGTTTCTTTATCTTGGCCAGCAGTCCCTTACATTGTTTCTTTATCTTGGTCAGCAGTCTCTTACATTGTTTCTTTATCTTGGCCAGCAGTCCCTTACATTGTTTCTTTATCTTGGCCAGCAGTCTCTTACATTGTTTCTTTATCTTGGCCAGCAGTCCCTTACATTGTTTCTTTATCTTGGCCAGCAGTCTCTTACATTGTTTCTTTATCTTGGCCAGCAGTCCCTTACATTGTTTCTTTATCTTGGCCAGCAGTCCCTTACATTGTTTCTTTATCTTGGCCAGCAGTCCCTTACATTGTTTCTTTATCTTGGCCAGCAGTCCCTTACATTGTTTTTTTTATCTTGGCCAGCAGTCCCTTACATTGTTTCTTTATCTTGGCCAGCAGTCCCTTACATTGTTTCTTTATCTTGGCCAGCAGTCCCTTACATTGTTTCTTTATCTTGGCCAGCAGTCCCTTACATTGTTTCTTTATCTTGGCCAGCAGTCCCTTACATTGTTTCTTTATCTTGGCCAGCAGTCTCTTACATTGTTTCTTTATCTTGGCCAGCAATCTCTTACATTGTTTCTTTATCTTGGCCAGCAGTCCCTTACATTGTTTCTTTATCTTGGCCAGCAGTCCCTTACATTGTTTCTTTATCTTGGCCAGCAGTCCCCTACATTGTTTCTTTGTCTTGGCCAGCAGTCCCTTGCATTGTTTCTTTATCTTGGCCAGCAGTCCCTTACATTGTTTCTTTATCTTGGCCAGCAGTCCCTTACATTGTTTATCTTGGCCAGCAGTCTCTTACATTGTTTCTTTATCTTGGCCAGCAGTCCCTTACATTGTTTATTTTGGCCAGCAGTCCCTTACATTGTTTATCTTGGCCAGCAGTCCCTTACATTGTTTCTTTATCTTGGCCAGCAGTCCCTTACATTGTTTATCTTGGCCAGCAGTCCCTTACATTGTTTATCTTGGCCAGCAGTCCCTTACATTGTTTATCTTGGCCAGCAGTCCCTTACATTGTTTATCTTGGCCAGCAGTCCCTTACATTGTTTATCTTGGCCAGCAGTCCCTTACATTGTTTCTTTATCTTGGCCAGCAGTCCCTTACATTGTTTATCTTGGCCAGCAGTCCCTTACATTGTTTATCTTGGCCAGCAGTCCTTACATTGTTTATCTTGGCCAGCAGTCCCTTACATTGTTTATCTTGGCCAGCAGTCCCTTACATTGTTTATCTTGGCCAGCAGTCCCTTACATTGTTTATCTTGGCCAGCAGTCCCTTACATTGTTTATCTTGGCCAGCAGTCCCTTACATTGTTTCTTTATCTTGGCCAGCAGTCCCTTACATTGTTTATTTTGGCCAGCAGTCCCTTACATTGTTTCTTTATCTTGGCCAGCAGTCCCTTACATTGTTTATTTTGGCCAGCAGTCCCTTACATTAAGTTGTTCTTCCTCCTGCAGTGTATCTTAGACATTTTTTTATTACTTCTGCAGAATTATTACATCTCTTCTATTTCAATTTCAGCATTTTGTACCATGTTTATTATTCATTATTTTTTGCCTGATTTGTTCCTGTACAACTTCTTTGTCATTATGTCTCACATACCTTCAAGTGATACTTTAGTGAATGTCGACACTCAGAGCTCTCAGACTACTGCTGCTCCTGTCATCAGTCCTCACAGTTCCTTATGGACTGACAGACTGTCCCAGTCACTTTCGAATGCTCACTTAGTGTACCATGCCGGTCCTAGTAAACATGAATCAGTCCACAGTCCTAATATTCCCTTACTGACTGAAAGACAATACCTAGGTCTTAGACAACGTGTTTGTTCTCACAGCTTGTATCTGAGACTTGTTAAAGTGGCTGCGGAATGTGAAGTTCAGATAAGTTCCTCTGTGATTCTTATTAACGTAGGCGAGCGGTCCTGGAGCACTAGTAAACTGTCACTCCTGTCCTGGAATCCAGCCACAATATCGTGCACCAGGATAGTGTACAGTTACCTTGGGTTCAGAGGATCCTCAGACAACCCTGGGTGCTGATACTACATCCCCTGCGAAGGCGACTATGTTCAAGTAACCGTTTCCATTCCAGGGGAGCTTTGTGGAAGAACTTACTTGTAATGAGTTATGCATCTCTTAGCTGATATCACAAGCCGTGCAGAAAGACGTTTCTGTGGCCTAGTGTACTCACTCGAGTGTTGTTGTTGTTCTTGTGTTTCCAGATAGTGATAACTATTCCTCGTTGACAGTAATCCGTGTAATGTAAAAAGATTGTTTCTCGATAACCTTCACATGTTGTTAACGTTTTTGATAAGTGTAGTCTCCCTTATAGTGATTTACCTCGTTCACTGTAAGCGACTTCAGATTGAATACCATATTGTCGACCGTATTTCATTTGCTTTTCCCTCTGTGCTTGCATGAGAGAGAGATCCATTTTCCTCCATGCTCATATGCGTTTATAGAGCGTATTTTTTCAAACCGGGAGAGTCAATCCACTCTACCGAGTTTGTTCATTCCCTCACAGTAAGAAAGAACAGATCCCATGTGGTCTGGTGTGATTCGATCCTGCTTCCAGGAAGATCTTTATTCTGACTGTAGAAGCCAACCAGCACCCATTAGTGACTATGTCATGAACCAAGAATTACTGTATCGAACAGCCAGTTGGTACAAACACTAAGCAGTAGGTATACCAGTTAGTAATTCCACAGTCACTAGTGAATGTAGCACCTTACAGCTAGTTCCAGCACGATGTACCAGTGTTCGCACCCTGGTATGGATCATTCAGTAAAACAAGCAAGGTGAAACACTTATTTGTCTCGTATGGCAACTTGATATTTCTGAGTATATTAAGAATTAGTGTCCTGCATGCAACATAAAGTAATGGTTAATGGTCCTAATCCAATCCTAAGTGTATCCCACTACTAGTGAACCGGGGGAAAGAGTTGCACTAGATTTCTGTTAAACTTATTTTCAACATTCCCTCCAAGGTAACAAACATCTGTGTGTTATGGTAGATCAATTTCAACCAGATATTGTGATGTTAGTTCCCTATTGCAGAAAGACTGCCGAGACAGTAGCTAAGCGTTTAAAGAAACGCATTATCTGCAGGACCAAACACCCCCTAAGTCCTAGTAAAAAGATAATGGTGTGCTTTCTGTAAATGAATCTTGAAAATTGTGTACCGTTGTACAAGATCTCTAAATCCACATTGTTCCCATATGAGGGGGGGGGGGGGGGGCCTGCCAGCAATGGTTATGGACCAACGCAGTAAAAAGTACTATGATGTCCCTTGAAGATCCACTATCTATCCCAACATTGAAACTAGGGATGAAGTTATACCTGATGTGGGCATGTGTGATAAAATTTCTGCTACAATGTTCTATAAGTGACACTCCACTATTATGCAATGTACGGGTGTAGTAAACGTTGCCTTATGAGTTTTCTATAATTCTAATCCGAAACCAAATTACCAACCTGAGTTTTCATTGGCAACTCGTACCAGCTTTATGCTCAAAGTGTTTTTTTAAGAAGAATCCGGTGAAACACTTCATAAATCAACAGCAGAATTTACAAGAGTCGCAACCACACTTCGAGCAAAGCCATACCAAAATTACCGGTCGGTCGAGAAGTTATGCTGACTGAACTTTAACAAACGGCTGCAATGCCTAAGCATGATCAAAAGTTTGTTGGTCCTATCGAGGTAGATGAAACATATAACAGGTAATAAGTAAAAGGTTAGAGAAATTAGTACTTGACAGTAATAAAGAATCGCATTTAAGATTTACATGAAGTTAGTATGTGATGATAATGATGTTCCAACCCAGACTAATTTGAACAGACTCTGGAACAATCCACCTGATCCTGTACTCTCTACCTCTGATACTCAGTCCGACGATCAACATGAATGTCGTTATTTACCCTACGTACTACGACAGTATTGAGAAATCCCAATTACATTTGTAGCTAACCAATTCAGATTTGCCTCAAATACAGCATGAGTTAGCCAGTGCAACAGAGTTTGATCCTCCCAGAGAGACATCCATTCTGGCAATTACGTAAATTTCACCATAGCAGAGTTGGGTTAAATGTAAAATACCTGTATAGATGAATAAATACAGTAATCAATTTTTCAGTATTTCAAGATTTTTTTTTTTTTTTTGAGTTCAACGTTCTCAAAATCGCAGATTCTTGAGAGTTAAACAGTTCTAATTTTGAGTGCACCGAATCTGCCTTTCTGTTAAACACTTTCTTTCTTAGTATATATTTTCTTCCTCAGAAACCGTAGACACATGAATACAGATCGATCGATCAAATTTTTTTATCACTTCTATTGTGTAATCCTTCGATGAGTTGTGCTACATCATACCTTGTAATGCATTACAGTTTCATTACAGCAAGTTTCATTATAGTCAATTACATAAGCTTCCATTCCAATATTCTCCTTATGTTATAATTTCATTTGTTGTGTACTTTGACATTGTATAGAATCAGACCAAGCCGTACACCAGCTGCCGTCTCTAGTTTGTATTAGTTGTATGTCGGGACGACAATAGTGTTAGCGTCGCGACTCGTCATTAGTACCGTTACCAGTACCGATTACCAGTATGATGACTCCACTACCCACCGTCTGTGTGAATCACTGACTGTTATTCATGTTGCTGCTGACCATTAGCATATTTTTTGAATGCCTCACCTGCTAGGGCACTGGTGGGTCAGTCTAGATAGTGTAAGCAGAGAGAGGCAGGTCAGCTGTTGGCGCATCTCCATACTTCCGTTATATATATACGTACAAACCAGCCTACCGTGAGTATTTTTTAACCCCCTTCCACGTTACGAACCCACATACACACACACACCACCAAACACACACACACACCCACACACACACACACACACACACACACACACACACACACACACACACGAAGAAAGGTTGAGGAATAATCGGCGACGACAATGGAGGACAGGAGGGTCAGGGAGACATGATAACGACATATAAAATAACTGCTTGGAATAGACAAGGTGGACAAAAAAAGACGGGAAGTTCCAGAAAGGGAACACAGCCACTAAGAGGTCACGATTGGAAGTAGAAGACCTCAGATGAATCAAAGGGATGTTAGGAAGTATTTCTTCAGGTCATAGAGTTGCAGTCAGTGGAACAGCATATGAAAGTGACGAAGTGGAGGCGGGAACCATACATATTTTTAAGGCGAGGTATGATTAAGCTTCATGGGGCATGGAGAGAGAGGACCTAGTAGGCGATTCAGCGGAAGAGGCGGGGCCTCCAAATAGGTGAGTACAAATAGGTGAGCGCACACAACACACACTCACACACCACACACACACACACACACACATCACACTACACACACACAAACAGACACACACAAACACACACACACACACACACACACACACACATACACACAACACACACTACATGATAACGTATAAAATACTATAGAGGCATTGGACAAGGTGGACAAGATCGAATGTTCGAGATGGGATACAGAAACAAGGGACAGAATTGGATTGCAAAATAAAAACCCAGATGAGTCATAGGTATGTTAGAAAGTATATTCTTTAGTCTTAAGGCTGCAGGAATGGAATAATCTGGAGAGTGAAGTAGTGGCAGCCAAGTTTCATAAATAAGATTTAAGAAGAGGTATGACAAAGATCATGGAGCATGGATAGAGTGAATTAGTATCGGCCAGTGAAGAGCGTGGCCAGGAGGCAATGAATCGACCGACCTGCAAAACCACATATAGGTGAGGTACATATAAGGTGGAGGGTTCAATACACACACACACTCACTCACACACACACACACACATCATGAATAGGCGGGGCCAGAGCTCGACTCGACCCCCGCAACCTCAACTAGGTGAGTACAACTAGGTGAGTACAACACACAACACACACACACAACACACACTACACGCCCACACACACACACACACACACAACACACACACAACACACACACAACACACACACAACACACAACTACACACACACACACCACACACACATACACACACACACACACACACACACACACAACCCTACACAACACCTACACACCTACACACACACAACAGGCATAGTGTCTAATCGACATTGCCTAGGACAAAATGGAACTAACACACACCACAAAGTTACTGGTAAATAGGCGATTTCAACCACAGGGAGATCAACTGGGAAAACTGGAAGCCTCATGGAGGTCTTCGAAACATGGAGAACCAAGATGATGGATTGGTACTTTGAAAACCTTGTGCATCAACATGTCATGGGACATACCAGAGGGAGAGTAGTGTGGAGGATATCCAGCAAGACTGGATTCTTGAGTTCACGCCTGAGCAGTGCAAGACATTGAGGACATCGCATACAAGAGGCAGCCCCTTGAGCTAGTGAATACGTGTTCAGAGTTTTGATTATACAGAAGAGTTACAAGTGGAGAGGGACTAAACGGGTATGAGGAACTTCCTGCTGGAGGGTTCAGTGGGAACAAGACTGGTAGGAAAATACAGTAAACGAGAGGATGGATATGTATACAAAGTGAAAGAAGTGCAGAGGAAAGAGTTTGTTCCCCAAGGGCAAAACAGAAATAATATGAAGACCAAAACGAGTCTGTGGTTTACACCGAAGGTGTAGGGAGGCAAAAACTAAGTGCACCAGAGATGGAAAAAGTACAGAAGCAAAGGACCCATGAAAATACGGAGATTAGTAAGAAGATAGCCATGAAACGAGTTATGCATAGATAGGGAGGGAGGGCCCAGCGACAGTACGAAAGATCGAACATAGCATCGTATATCAAGTCTGACCCGAAAATGCGACTGTATAGCCACATTAGGAGGAATACAACAGTCAGAGACCAGGTAAGCAGGCTGAGGAAGACGTGGGGAACTCACAAGGAAACGATCAAAGTATGTGAGAAGCTCAAAATGAGATTTAAGGAATATATTTAACAGTGAGACCAGGAAGGCCTCTGAGAGACAGAACAGAGGGGACACCAGCAAGGAATATTACAACAAGTGATGGATGAACACACAAATGAGGAGGTGAAGAAGCTGCTAAGGGACAACAATACCTCAAAGGCAATGGACCGGACCTCTCCCCGTGGGTCCTTAGAAGGGAGCGGATATGCTGTGTTGTGCCATCTAACCACAATCCTTTAAACACATCCCTGGAAACTGGCGACTACCTGATTTATGGAAGGACGGCAAATGTAGTTCGCCATTTTTAAAAAAGGGAGACAGAAAAGAGGCACTAAACCATAGCCTGTGTCACTGACGTGTATAGTATGAAAGTTTATGGAGAAGATTATCAGGAGAGTGGTGGAGCACACCTGGAACGGAACAAGAGTATAAAGCGTAGCCACAGCACGGATTCATAGGAAGGCAAAATCCTGTGTCAAAAACCTTCTGGAGTTTTATGATAAAGGTAACAGAAGAAAGGCACGAGAGAAAGGGGTGGGTTTGATTGCATCTTTTGGACTGCAAGAAGGCCCTTTGACACAGTTCCTCACAAGAGATTAGTGCAGAAACTAGAGGATCAGGCGCGTATAACAGGAATGGCACTGCAATTGATCAGAGAATGCCTGACAAGAGGCAGACATCAACGAGTCATGGAAACGTGATAAGGTATCACAGTGGTACCCTGTAATGGAGTTCGGGGTCCCAGGGGTCGTCCTAGGACCGGTGCTATTTGGTATATGTAATGACATGATGGAAGGGTTAGACTCATGGTGTGTCCCTGTTCGCAGATGATGTGAATTAATGGAAGTGAAATTAAATCAGATGAGGAACAGAGGCAGACTTCAAAGAGACCGGACAAAGCTGGACACCCTGTCCAGCAACTGGCTTCTCGAATTTAACCCCGCCAAATGCAAAGTCATGAAGATTAGGGAAGGCATAGATGACCGCAGACGGTGTATAGGCTAGGTGGCCAAAGACTGCAAACCTCGCTCAAAGGAGAAAGATCTTGGGGTGAGTATAACACCGAGCCTGTCTCCGGAAACACACATCAACCAGATTACTGCTGCAGCATATGGGCGCCTGGCAAACCCCGAGAATAGTGTCACGATACTTAGTAAGAAACGTTCAAGACAACTGTATCACAGTGTACGTCAGCCCCATACTGGTGTATGCAGCACCTGTTTGAAAACCCACACTTGATCAAGCTAACGTCAAGAAATTAGAGAAAGTGCAAAGGTTTTTTGCGACTAAGGTTAGTTACTCCAGACTAAGGGGGAAATGCCTAAACGAAGAAAGGTTAAGGGAAATCGATCTGACGACGCTGGGAGGACGGAGCTCAGGGGAGACTGATAAACCGACTTATAAAATACTGCGAAGGACACTAGACACGGCGGGAAAAGACTAGGATGTTCCAGAGATGGGACACAGAAACAAGAGTTCACAATGGAAACATTAGAAGAGTCACATGAGTCAAAGGGATGTTAGGAAGTATTTCCTACTCTGTCATAGAGTTGTCAGAAGTGGAATAGAATAGAAAGTGACGTAGTGGAGGCGGAACCATACCATAGTTTTAAGACGAGGTTTTGATAAAGCTCACTGGAGCATGGAAGAGAGACCCAGGCAGCAATCAGTGAAAGAGGCGGGTCCAGAGCTATGAATCTCGGACGCCTCTGCAACCACAAATAGGTGAGTACAAATAAAGGAGAGTACAAGAAGATGTAAGATGAAAGCTCATGGAGCAGGAAGAGTGACACAGTAGCCGGCTAGTGAATAGATGGGTCCAGGAGCAGTGACCATGGACCCCTCAACTACAACTAGGTGAGTACAACACAACACACACACACACACACACACACACACACACACACACACACACACAGTGGGGACACAGAAATTGTAGGAAGTCATAAAACGAAATGATGGAATATGTAACAACAAAGTGCAAGGAGGCAGAGGAAAGGTTTGTCCGTACACGGCCTGACCGGGAACAAACCTTTCCATCTGCCCTCCTTCACTTTGTTGTTACATATTCCATCATTTCGTTTACGACTTTTCCTACCAATTCTGTGTCCCACTGTGTGTGTGTGTGTGTGTGTGTGACAGTGAGTGTGTGTGGCGTGTGTGTAGTACACACCTAGTTGTAGTTGCAGTTCAAGTCATGCTCCTGGACCCATCCTTCACTAGCCGCTACTGTGTCACTCTTCCTCTCCAGAGCTTTCATCTTAACATCTTCTGTGTACTCTCCTATTAGTATCACCTATTTGTGTTGCAGGGTCGAGACATAGCTCCTGGACCTCGCCACTTCACTGATTGCTGCTGGGTCCTCTCTCTCCCTGCACATGAGCTTTATCAAACCTGTCTTAACACTATGTATGGTTCCCGCCTCCACTCGTCACTTTCTATTCATTCCACTCTGACAACCTATGACTGAAGAAATACTTCACTAACATCCCTTTGACTCATGTGACTCTTCAACTTTCAATTGTGACCTCTTGTTTCTGTGTCCCATCGTCTGGAACATCCTGTTCCTTGTCCGCCGGTCTATTCCTCGCAGTATTTTTATATGTCGTTATCATGTCTCGCCCATGAGCCCTCCTGTCCTCAGCGTCGTCAGGTCGATTTCCCTTCACCTTTCTTCGTTAGGTACATTCCCCATGCTCTGAACTAACACTTGTCGCAAACCTTGCACTTTCTCTAATTTCTTGACGTGCTTGATCAAGTGTGGGTTCCAAACAGGTGCTGCAATACTCCAGTATGGGCCGCTGACGTACACTGTGTACAGTGTCTTGAACGATTCTTACTAAGTATCGGAACACTATTCTCTCGGTTTTGCCAGGCGCCCATATCTGCAGCAGTTATCTGGTTTATGATGTGTCTTTCCGAGACATGCTCGGTGTTATACTCACCCCAAGATCTTTCTCCTTGAGCGAGGTTTGCAGTCTTTGGCCACTAGCCTATACACCGTCTGCGGTCTTCTATGGCCCTTCCTAATCTTCATGACTTTGCATTTGGCGGGGTTAAATTCGAGAAGCTCAGTTGCTGGAACAGAGTGTCCAGTTTTGTCCAGGTCTCTTTGAAGTCCTGTCTGTTCCTCATCTGATTTAATTCTCTCAATTAACATTCACTTCATCTGCGAAACAGGGACTCACCTGAGTCTAACCCTTCATCATGTCATTCACATATACCAAAAATAGCACCGGTCCTAGGACCGACCCCTGTGGGACCCCGCTCATTACAGGTACCCACTGTGATACCTTATCACGTACCATGACTCGTTGTTGCCTCTCTGTCAGGCATTCTCTGATCATTGAGTGCCATTCCTGTTATACGCGCCTGATCCTCTAGTTTCTGCACTAATCTCTTGTGAGGAACTGTGTCAAAGGCCTTCTTGCAGTCCAAAAAGATGCAATCAACCCACCCCTTTCTCTCGTGCCTTACTTCTGTTACTTTATCATAAAACTCCAGAAGGTTTTTGACACAGGATTTGCCTTCCATGAATCCGTGCTGGTTAGCGTTTATACTCTTGTTCCGTTCCAGGTGCTCCACCACTCTCCTGATAATCTTCTCCATAACTTTGCATACTATACACGTCAGTGACACAGGTCTATGGTTTAGTGCCTCTTTTCTGTCTCCTTTTTAAAAATGGGAACTACATTTGCCGTCTTCCATAAATCAGGTAGTCGCCCAGTTTCCAGGGATGTGTTAAAGATTGTGGTTAGTGGCACACACAGCATATCCGCTCCCTTTCTAAGGACCCACGGGGAGATGTCCGGTCCCATTGCCTTTGAGGTATTGATGTCCCTTAGCAGCTTCTTCACCTCCTCATTTGTATGTCATCCATCACTTGTTGGTATATTCCTTGCTGGTGTCCCCCTCTGTTCTGTCTCTCCAGAGGCCTTCCTGTCTCCACTGTAAACACTTCCTTAAATCTCATGTTGAGCTTCTCACATACCTTTTGATCGTTTCTTGTGAGTTCCCCACCGTCTTTCCTCAGCCTGTTCACCTGGTCTTTGACTGTTGTCTTCCTCCTAATGTGGCTATACAGCATTTTCGGGTCAGACTTGATTTTCGATGCTATGTCGTTTTCGTACTGTCGCTGGGCCTCCCTCCCTATCTATGCATACTCGTTTCTGGCTCTTCTACTAATCTCCTTATTTTCCTGGGTCCTTTGCTTCCTGTACTTTTTCCATTCTCTGGTGCACTTAGTTTTTGCCTCCCTACACCTTCGGGTAAACCAAGGACTCGTTTTGGTCTTCCTATTATTTCTGTTGCCCTTGGGAACAAACCTTTCCTCTGCCTTCTTTCACTTTGTTATTACATATTCCATCCTCTCGTATACTGATTTTCCTACCAGTTCTCTGTCCCACTGAACCTCCTGCAGGAAGTTCCTCATACCTGTTTAGTCCCCTCTCCACTTGTAACTCTTCTGTATAATCAAAACTCTGAACCACGTGATCACTAGCTCCAAGGGGCCTCTTGTAAGCGATGTCCTCAATGTCTTAACTGCTCAGGGTGAACACAAGATCCAGTCTTGCTGGATGATCCTCCACTCTCTCTCTCTGGTAGTGTCCCTGACATGTTGATGCACAAGGTTTTCAAGTACCACATCCATCATCTTGGTTCTCCATGTTTCGAGACCTCCATGAGGCTCCAGGTTTTCCCAGTTGATCTCCCTGTGGTTGAAATCGCCTATTACCAGTAACTTTGTGTGTGTGTTAGTTACCATTTTGTCCTAGGCACATGTCGATTAGACACTAGGCCTGTTGTGTGTGTGTAGGTGTGTAGGTGTGTAGGTGTGTGTGTGTGTGTGTGTGTGTGTGTGTGTGTGTGTGTGTGTGTGTGTGTGTGTGTGTGTTGTGTGTGGTTGTGTGTGTGTTGTGTGTGTGTTGTGTGTGTGTGTGTGTGTGTGTGTGTGTGTGTGTGTGTGTGTGTGGTGTGTGTGTGTACTCACTAGTTGTACTCACCTAGTTGAGGTTGCGGGGGTCGAGTCCGAGCTCCTGGCCCCGCCTCTTCACTGATGTGTGTGTGTGTGTGTGTGTGTGTGTGTGTGTGTATGAACTCACCTATATGTACTCACCTATATGTGGTTGCAGGGGTCGATTCATAGCTCCTGGCCCCGCCTCTTCACTGGCCGATACTAATTCACTCTCTCCCTGCTCCATGATCTTTGTCATACCTCTTCTTAAAGCTATTTATGAAACTTGCTTCCACTACTTCACTCTCCAGATTATTCCAGTTCCTGCCAGCTTTAAGACTAAAGAAATACTTCCTAACATACCTATGACTCATCTGGGTTTTTAGCTTCCAATTCTGTCCCCTTGTTTCTGTATCCCATCTCTGAAACATTCGATCCTTGTCCACCTTGTCAATGCCTCTTAGTATTTTATACGTTATCATGTGTGTGTGTGTGTGTGTGTGTGTGTGTGTGTGTTGTGTGTGTGTGTGTGTGTGTGTGTGTGTGTGTGTATGTGTGTGTGTGTGTGTGTGGTGTGTGTGTGTGTGTGTGTGTGTGTGTGCGCTCACCTATTTGTACTCACCTATTTGGAGGCCCCGCCTCTTCGCTGATTGCTACTAGGTCCTCTCTCTCCCTTTCCCCCTTGAGCTTTATCATACCTCGCCTTAAAACTATGTATGGTTCCCGCCTCCACTTCGTCACTTTCTAGGCTGTTCCACTGCCTGACAACTCTAATGACTGAAGAAATACTTCCTAACATCCCTTTGATTCATCTGAGTCTTCTACTTCCAATTGTGACCTCTTGTGGCTGTGTCCTTCTCTTGGACATCCCGTCTTTGTCATTGTCTATTCCATGAGTATTTTATTTTGTCGTTATCCTGTTCCCTGACCCTTTCC
>NC_069407.1:33677627-33715127 GCF_026875155.1 Cherax quadricarinatus
TGAGCTTTGTCATCCCTCTTCTTAAAACTTGTAAGGTTCCTGCCTCCACTACTTACTTGCGGGGCTATTCCACTTGCTGAAACTCTATGACTGAAGAAATATTCCCTACGCCCCTGTGACTCGTCTGAGTCTTCGCTTCTAGTTTGACCCCTTGTCCCTGTGCCCCCCTCTCTGGAACATCCTATCTCTGTCCACCTTGTCTATTCCCCGCAGTATCTTGTATGTCGTTATCATGTCTCCCCGACCCTTCTGTCCTCCAGTGTCGTCAGTCCGATTTCCCTTAACCTTTCCTCGACGACATTTCCCTTGAGCTCTGGGACTAGCCTTGTTGCAAACCTTTGTACTTTCTCTAACTTCTTGACGTGCTTGACCAGGTGTGGGTTCCAGACTGGTGCTGCATACTCCAGTATGGGCCTAACATACAACAGTGTACAGTGTCTTGAACGATTCCTTTAAGATATCGGAACGCTTTTCTCAGGTTTGCCAGACGCCCTTATGCTGCAGCGGTTATTTGGTTGAGTGTGCCTCCGGTGATGTGCTCGGTGTTATGGTCACCCCAAGGTCTTTCCCCCTGATGTGAGGTCTGTAGTCTTGTCCACTAGCCTATACTCTGTCTGCGGTCTTCTTTGCCCCCCCCCAATTTTTCTTGACTTTGCATTTGGCTGGATTGAATTCGAGAAGCCAGTTACTGGACCACATGCCCAAACCCTGTCCAGGTCTCTTTGCCTTCCTGCCTCATCCTCGTCCGATTTAATTCTTCTCTTTCAACTTCACATCATCTGCGAACAGGGACACTTCAGAGTCTATTCCTTCCATCATGTCGTTCACTGTGTGTGTGTGTGTGTGTGTGTGTGTGTGTGTGTACTCACCATTTTGTACTCACCTAGTTGAGGTTGCGGGGGTCGAGTCCGAGCTCCTGGCCCGCCTCTTCACTGATCGCTACTAGGTCACTCTCCCTGAGCCGTGAGCTTTATCATACCTCTGCTTAAAGCTATGTATGGATCCTGCCTCCACTACATCGCTTCCCAAACTATTCCACTTACTGACTACTCTGTGACTGAAGAAATACTTCCTAACATCCCTGTGATTCATCTGTGTCTTCAGCTTCCAACTGTGTCCCCTTGTTACTGTGCCCAATCTCTGGAACTCCTGTCTTTGTCCACCTTGTCAATTCCTCTCAGTATTTTGTATGTCGTTATCATGCCCCCCCCTATCTCTCCTGTCCTCCAGTGTCGTCAGGTTGATTTCCCTTAACCTCTCCTCGTAGGAAACATACCTCTTAGCTCTGGACTAGTCTTGTTGCAAACCTTTGCACTTTCTCTAGTTTCTCACGTGCTTGGCAGGTGTGGGTTCCAAAAACTGGTGCCGCATACTCCAATATGGGCCTAACGTACACGGTGTACAGGTCCTGAATGATTCCTTATTAAGATGTCGGAATGCTGTTCTGAGGTTTGCTAGGCGCCCATATCCCTGCAGCAGTTATTTGGTTGATGTGCGCTTCAGGAGATGTGCCTGGTGTTATACTCACCCAAGATCTTTTTCCTTGAGTGAGGTTTTGTAGTCCTGACCCCTAGACTGTACTCCGTCTGCGGCCTTTTTTGCCCTTCCCCAATCTTCATGACTTTGCACTTGGTGGGATTGAACTCCAGGGGCCAATTGCTGGACCAGGTCTGCAGCCTGACCAGATCCCTTTGTAGTTCTGCCTGGTCTTCGATCGAGTGAATTCTTCTCATCAACTTCACGTCATCTGCAAACAGGGACACCTCAGAGTCTATTCCTTCCGTCATGTCGTTCACACATACCAGAAACAGCACTGTCCTAGGACTGACCCCTGCGGGACCCCGCTGGTCACAGGTGCCCACTCTGACACCTCGCCACGTACCATGACCTCGCTGCTGTCTTCCTGACAAGTATACCCTGATCCAATTGTATGCCTTCCCTGTTATCCCTGCTTGGTCCTCCAGTTTTTGCACCAATCTCTTGTGTGGAACTGTGTCAAACGCCTTTTTGCAGTCCAAGAAAATGCAATCCACCCACCCCTCTCTCTCTTGTCTTATGTGTGTGGTGTGTGTGGTGTTTTGTGTGTGTGTGGGGTGTGTGTGTGTGTGTGTGTGTGTGGTGTGGTGTGTGTGTGTGTGTGTGTATGTGTGTGTGTGTGTGTGTGTTGTGTGTGTGTGTTGTGTGGTTGTGTGTGTGTGTGTTGGGGTGTGTGTGTGTGTGTGTGTGTGTTTACAAAAACGCGATTCTAAAAGCTTAGAGATTTTCCAGTGAATACTAGAAAGGACTGCCCTTCTAGCATCCAGCCTGTTACTGGGTTTTCGTTAACAAGTAGTCAGTGTCCTTGTCCAAATTATCCATTAAATTTTGTAAAGATTCAATAGTGCTTCAGGATTACAACTGGTAGGCACTAACTAGAGAAATTAAAATTTAATAAATTTATTAAGTCTGGAGGTATATTATCAAATTAAATTAAATCAATCACTTCAAACAAATTAATAATAATCACTTCTCTCGTATATAATAGTATTGTGCTGAAAGCACATATCACATTTATAATTCTTAAGTACCGTCTGGTACATTAACATTTAATAAGATATTACAAATATGTACAAGCAAGTTTGTGTGTATGTGTGTAAGTGCTCTAAGTAGTTCACTATGTCTCACGACTCGACTAGACTTAAACAAGTGACTGACAAAGTCCTCACAAACTAGCTTCTTGACCAACTGGCAATCAGAACAGTCTGCTTGAATAATAAAAAGAATGCTAGCCCAATAGCAATATAACAAGCAACTGCTACACAATCAGGATCAAGGAGATAATATAACGACACTAAGTAGGGACAAAAGTCATAAAACTCCCATACTACTGAATCTAAGTTCAGCATAAGAAAATCCCCGACTGTGATAATACACAGATACCAGTACAAGTTAGGTCAGAAGTTACAGCTCAGGACCTGAGTTGCTCAGAGTGTCTATGCGACACACACCCTCAGTACAACGTTGAAAATCACTAAGTCTATACAATGTTCTGTGAACAGAGTTCTACAGAACTAACAAGAATAATGAGACAGACAATCTTTCCAACCACCAAGAGAGTCTAGATCAGACTGAATACTTCAGGCGAGGTGAGGACACCCCCCACCCCCGTCGATCACGTGATAGCTCCGTGGACAGTACTGCCCAGCAACAGAAGCCGGCAGGGAAACAAGAAAAGAGCGATAATTACAGTAGTTAGACAATCAAGACTTGAACTGAGCACATAATATGTTACATCCTACCTAACAACATAACAGTCAAATAATAATATAAAGCAATACATTTACGATTTAGCTATTATCGCAAATATAAGCAATATAAAATTATATGAAAAGGTAATAATTATATATATACATATTAATCATTGCAACCCATTCAGGGGTTGCAACAGTGTGTGTGTGTGTGTATGTGTGTGTGTGTGTGTGTGTGTGTGTGTGTGTGTGTGTGTATGTATGGTGTGTATGTTGTGTGTGTGTGTGTGTGTGTGTGTGTGTGTGTGTGTGTGTGTGTGTGTGTGTGTATGTGTGTGTGTGTGTGTATGTGCATGTATGTGTGTGTGTGTTTACCTGGGGTATCTTCCAGGGGGGTTAGCCCCCCCCGCGGCCCGGGGTCCCAGACCAGGGTTGTGGTGCTGTGACAATAGTTACTTTGATATTTGTGAGTAAGATGCAACTTTGTGGATGAATGGTTCAGAGAACCGACATGTTGATAAATTAGACACATGGCAACTCTTGGTATCTTTATTGAGGAAACGTTTCGCCACACAGTGGCTTCACAGTCCATACATAGGAGAAACTTGAAGAACAGGAGGAGAATGAGGTAATCAGTCCCTCAACCTTGAGTCGATGTGTTCAGTCCATCAATCTTGAGTAGAATACGGCATATCAGCGGAGAAGCAGCTTATAAACCGTATGGCAGGAGAGGTGCAGCAGTCATAGGTGGTGTCACATTTGTTCAATGTGGAAGTAGGTTGTGCCCAAGAATTAGGCAAGCGAAGAATTCCTAAGTATTAAGATCCCAAGAAGCTGCGGTGTCATTCTCCTCCTGGTCTTCAAGTTTCTCCTATGTATGGACTGATGAAGCCACTGTGTGGCGAAACGTTTCCTCAATAAAGATACCCAAGAGTTGCACATGTGTAATTTATCAACATGACGGTTATCTGAACCATTCATCTACAAACCTGTCAGACACCGCAACTTCTTGGGATCTTAATACTTGGGAATTCTTCGCTTGCCTAATTCTTGGGCACAACCTACTTCCACATTGAACAAATATGACACCACCTATGACTGCTACACCTCTCCTGCCATACGGTTTATAAGCTGCTTCTCCGCTGATATGCCGTATTCTACTCAAGATTGATGGACTGAACACATCGACTCAAAGTTGAGGGACTGATTACCTCATTCTCCTCCTGTTCTTCAAGTTTCTCCTTTGTATGGACTGATGAAGCCACTGTGTGGCGAAACGTTTCCTCAATGAAGATACCCAAGAGTTGCACATGTGTCTAATTTATCAAGATGCAACTTACTGCAATGATGCCTTTAACGAAGGTGTTACATAACAACAACAATAACAATCACAACAACCAGCCACAACAACAATCACAACAACCAGTCACAACAACAATCACAACAACTAGTCACAACAACAATCACAACAACCAGTCACAACAACAATCACAACAACCAGCCACAACAACCAGCCACAACGACAATCACAACAACCAGCCACAACAACAATCACAACACAACAATCACAACAACCATTCACAGCAACAATCACAGCAACCAGCCACAACAACCACAACAACCAGTCACAACAATCACAACCAGCCACAACAACAATCAAAACAACCAGCGACAACAACCCCAACAACCAGCCACAACAACAATCACAATAACCAGTCACAACAACAGTCACAACAACCAGCCACAACAACCACAACAATCAGCCACAACAACAATCAAAACAACCAGCCACAACAACCACAACAACCAGCCACAACAACAATCACAACAACCAACCACAACAACAGTCACAACAACCAGTCACAACAACAATCACAACAACCACCACAGCAACAATCACAACAACCAACCACAACAACAGTCACCAACAACCAGTCACAACAACAATCACAACAACCAGCCACAGCAACAATCAAAACAACCGAGACACAACAACCATCCACAACAGTCACAAAAGCCAGCCACAACAACAATCACAACAACTAGCTTTAACAATCAACAACAACCACAACAACCATCAACAACAACCACAACAACCATCAACAGCAACCACAACAACCATCAACAACAATCACAAACAACCATCAACAACAACCACAACAACCATCAACAACAATCACAACAACCATCGACAACAACCACAACAACCATCAGCAACAATCACAACAACCATCAACAACAACCACAACAACCATCAACAACAATCACAACAACCATCGACAACAATCACAACAACCATCAACAACACCACAACAACCATCAACAACAATCACAACAACCATCAACAACAATCACAACAACCATCAACAACAACCACAACAACCATCAACAACAATCACACCAACCATCAACAACAACCACAACAACCATCAACAACAATCACAACAACCATCAACAACAACCACAACAACAATCAACAACAACCACAACAACCATCAACAACAATCACAACAACCATCAACAACAACCACAACAACCATCAACAACAACAATCACAACAACCATGAACAACAACCACAACAACCATCAACAACAACAATCACAACAACCATCAACAACAACCACAACAACCATCAACAACAATCACAACAACCATCAACAACAATCACAACAACCATCAACAACAACCACAACAACCATCAACAACAATCACAACAACCATCAACAACAACCACAACAACCATCAACAACAATCACAACAACCATCAACAACAACCACAACAACCATCAACAACAACCACAACAACCATCAACAACAATCACAACAACCATCAACAACAACCACAACAACCATCAACAACAACCACAACAACCATCAACAACAATCACAACAACCATCAACAACAACCACAACAACCATCAACAACAACAATCACAACAACCATGAACAACAACCACAACAACCATCAACAACAACAACCACAACAACCATCAACAACAATCACAACAACCATCAACAACAACCACAACAACCATCAACAACAATCACAACAACCATCAACAACAACCACAACAACCATCAGCAACAATCACAACAACCATCAACAACAATCACAACAACCATCAACAACACAACCACAACAACCATCAACAACAACAACCACAACAACCATCAACAACAACCACCAACAACCATCAACAACAACAACCACAACAACCATCAACAACAACAACCACAACAAACCATCAACAACAATCACAACAACCATCGACAACAACCACAACAACCATCAACAACAACAACCACAACAACCATCAACAACAACCACAACAACCATCAACAACAACCACAACAACCATCAACAACCACAACAACCATCAACAACAACAACCACAACAGCCAGCAACAATCACGTAAAGTTCTAAGCGTTGGACACGAAAATAACCATGCCACATATAAACTAAATAGTGTAGATCATAATATAACTGATTGCGAAAAGGATTTAAGAGTTCTGGTTAGCAGTAATCTGACACCAAGACAACAGTGCTTAAGTGTTCGCAATAAAGCTAACAGAATCCTTGGCTTCATATCAAGAAGTATAAATAATAGAAGTCCTCAGGTTGTTCTTCAACTCTATATATCTTTGGTTAGACCTCATTTAGATTATGCTGCTCAATTTTGGTCACCGTATTATAGAATGGATATAAATGCTCTGGAAAACATACAAAGGAGGATGACAAAGATGATCCCATGTATCAGAAATCTTCCCTATGAGGATAGACTGAGGGCCCTGAATCTGCACTCTTTAGAAAGGCGTAGAATTACGGGAGATATGATTGAGGTGTATAAATGGAAGATAGGAATTAATAAAGGGGATGTAAATAGCGTGCTAAAAATATCTAGCCTAGACATGACTCGCAGCAACGATTTTATTAAGTTGGAAAAAATCAGATTCAGGAAGGATATGGGAAAGTACTGGTTTGGTGATAGAGTTGTGGATGAGTGGAACAAACTCCCGAGTACCGTCATAGAAGCTAAAACATTGTGTAGGGGTGTAGGTTGGACCTGCTGCTTCTGCCAGAAGCATATGATAATAATAATAATGATAATAATAATAATGATAATAATAATAGTAATAATAATAATAATAATAATAATAATAATAATAATAATAATAATAATAATAATAATAATAATAATAATAATAATAATAATGTCTTTATTTCAACAAAGTATACAGACCATGACTGACATCAGTAACATACTACTATATAGAAAGCCGCTTATTATGCTGAGCATTTCCCGCAAATTAGGTCAGTTTTGTCCCAGGATGCGACCCACACCAGTCCACTAACACCCAGGTACCTCTTTTACACTGACAGGTGAATATAAACAACCGGTGTAAGGAAACACGTCCAATGTTTCTACCTTCGCTGGGAGTCGAACCCGGACCCCTCACCGTGTGAAGCGAGAGCTTTAGCCACCAGGCCAAGGGCCACCGCGGGCCAGTAGGTGACTTGGACCTGCCTAGCATGGGCCATTAAACCTTCTGCAGTGCTACTTCTTATGTTCATATGTTATTAACAACTACAACCACAACAACCACAACAACCAGCAACAACCAGCAACAACCAGCAACAACCACAACAACCACAACAACCAGTAACAACAACCATAACAACAAACAACAACCATAACAACCAGCAACAATCACAACAACCAACAACAGCCAAAACAACCAGCAACAATGTAGACAGCCTGTACTGTCAGAGCACACAGCCTAGCCGTCTGCTCTGACTAGTTCATATTTCGCGGCATTCAGTGCTGCCCTCTGTAGGCCTACCTAGGTCGGTGGGACGCACAGTCCACCCTCTCTCACTCCCGCCTCGACCGACTTGACGTACACAAGTACTCCCCCTCCACGGACTGGCTTGCGGTCACTTCCTCACACTGCCCGTTGTGTACTCACTCCTACCCGATTAAAGCCAATCTAGTCCACGGCCGTATCATTGCTACCTACGCTACCTTCATCGGCACTAAACCGCTGTTCAGCAGCAAGAACAGCAATAACAGTGGTGGCAGCGGTGGGATGCGGGCAGCAGACCACAGCATGTGGCCTTGGGACATCTGGTAACTCACGTGGCTTTGTAGGTCTACGTGACATCGGCCACACCCATGTGACGTCGTAATCCACGTAGCTTCGAGTGGCCTCGGGCACTCGGATACACAGCACTGGCAATGAATTCATACGAAAAACAGCAGAAAACACAGCAGAGGGAGTGGGCAGTGGTGAGTGGTGTAAGATAGACGGGTGAGCGTGAGTAGGGCGAGCGGCAAGGTGAGGAACAGCCACTTTCCTCACCAATTATAATGGGGGTTATTTGGTAGCCTGTAGAGCGGTAGTTAATGATATACGTCTTCGGAGGCTTCTTACTTTATTGTTAAGTAGTGGTGGGTTACACAGGCTTGTGTGTTTGTGCCCATGGCCCGGGCAGGGCCATGCCCACGAGAGAGAGCTGGGAGTACTTGTGTCTTGATGCCAGGCCGCTGTGTGAGTGAGAGCGAGGCAAGT
Organism: Cherax quadricarinatus; assembly: GCF_026875155.1. Taxonomy (NCBI): domain Eukaryota; kingdom Metazoa; phylum Arthropoda; class Malacostraca; order Decapoda; family Parastacidae; genus Cherax; species Cherax quadricarinatus. Next base: position 33,686,428 of record NC_069407.1, read on the forward strand.
CTGGGCATACTGAAGTGGCAAGGCCTATAGATGGCAGCACTTGAGTGGCGCGAAATATGAACTAAGCTGGCAGACAGCATGGGCTGTCTGTGCAGACAGTACAGGCTGTCTACATACGCACAGCGCGGGCAAACCAGTTTTCTCTTTCCCCTGGATGGGAGAGTTTTTTGTTTTGCCTGTTGCATTTTTTGTCCATTTTTTATTTACTAGTGAGCGAAAGCCAGTCCCTCTCTGGGGTAGCTAGTGTAATTCCTTTATACCTATGGGCCCACCAGTATTGTCGCGTCGGGACGACGCGAGGTGCGTGGCCTGAGCAATGTAGACAGCCTGTACTGTCAGAGCACACAGCCTAGCCGTCTGCTCTGACTAGTTCATATTTCGCGGCATTCAGTGCTGCCCTCTGTAGGCCTACCTAGGTCGTTGGGACGCACAGTCCACCCTCTCTCACTCCCGCCTCGACCGACTTGACGTACACAAGTACTCCCCCTCCACGGACTGGCTTGCGGTCACTTCCTCACACTGCCCGTTGTGTACTCACTCCTACCCGATTAAAGCCAATCTAGTCCACGGCCGTATCATTGCTACCTACGCTACCTTCATCGGCACTAAACCGCTGTTCAGCAGCAAGAACAGCAATAACAACAACAACCAACAACAACAACCACAACAACCAGCAACAACAATCACAATAATCAGCAACAACAATCACAACAACCAGCAACAACAACTAGCAGCAACTACCACATCAACAACAACCAGCAACAACAATCACAACAACTAGCAACAACTACCAGCAACAACAACCTGCAACTACCAGCAACAACAACCACAACAACCAGCAACACCAACCACAACAACTACAGCAACAACAACTACCAGCAACAACAACCACAACAACCAGCAACAACAACTACAACAACTGGTAAACAACAACCAGCAACAACAGTCCACAACTACCAGCAACAACAACCACAACAACTAGCAATAACCAGCATCAACAACCACAACAACCGGAAAAACAACCACAACTACTAGCAACAACAACCACAACAACCAGCAACAACAACCACAACACTAGCAACAACTACCAGCAACAACAAATACAACAACCAGCAACAACAACCACAACTACCAGCAACACACTAATCGCACAACAACCACAACAACGAGCAACAACAACAACAATCACAACAACCAACCAGAACAATCAATCACAACAACGAACCACAGCAACAATCACGACAACAAGCCTCGATAACAATCAGCCACAACAACCAACATAACAATCACATCAGTCACAACAACCAACATAATCACAACAATCAGTCACAACAACAAACATAACAATCACAACAACCAAATAACAATCACAACAATCAGTCACGACAACCAACATAACAATCAAACAATCAGTCACGACAACCAACATAACAATCACAACAATCAGTCACAACAACCAACATAACAATCACAACAATCAGTCACAACAACCAACATAACAATCACAACAATCAGTCACGACAACCAACATAACAATCACAACAATCAGTCACGACAACCAACATAACAATCACAACAATCAGTCACAACAACCAACATAACAATCACAACAATCAGTCACGACAACCAACATAACAATCACAACAATCAGTCACAACAACCAACATAACAATCACAACAATCAGTCACAACAACCAACATAACAATCACAACAATCAATCACAACAACCAACACAACAATCACAACAATCAGTCACAACAACCAACATAACAATCACAACAATCAGTCACAACAACCAACATAAACAATCACAACAACCAACATAACAATCACAACAATCAGTCACGACAACCAACATAACAAATCACAACAATCAGTCACGACAACCACATAACAATCACAACAATCAGTCACAACAACCAACATAACAATCACAACAATCAGTCACGACAACCAACATAACAATCACAACAATCAGTCACGACAACCAACATAACAATCACAACAATCAGTCACAACAACCAACATAACAATCACAACAATCAGTCACGACAACCAACATAACAATCACAACAATCAGTCACAACAACCACATAACAACACAACAATCAGTCACGACAACCAACATAACAATCACAACAACCAACATAACAATCACAACAATCAGTCACAACAACCAACATAACAATCACAACAATCAGTCACAACAACCAACATAACAATCACAACAATCAGTCACAACAACCAACATAACAATCACAACAATCAGTCACGGCAACCAACATAACAATCACAACAATCAGTCACGACAACCAACATAACAATCACAACAATCAGTCACAACAACCAACATAACAATCACAACAATCAGTCACAACAACCAACATAACAATCACAACAATCAGTCACAACAACCAACATAACAATCACAACAGTCACGACAACAAACATAACAATCACAACAATCAGTCACAACAACCAACATAACAATCACAACAATCAGTCACAACAACCAACATAACAATCACAACAACCAACATAACAATCACAACAACCAACATAACAATCACAACAATCAGTCACGACAACCAACTAACAATCACAACAATCAGTCACGACAACCAACATAACAATCACAACAATCAGTCACAACAACCAACATAACAATCACAACAATCAGTCACAACAACCAACATAACAATCACAAACAATCAGTCACAACAACCAACATAACAATCACAACAATCAGTCACAACAACCAACATAACAATCACAACAATCAGTCACGACAACCAACATAACAATCACAACAACCAACATAACAATCACAACAATCAGTCACAACAACCAACATAACAATCACAACAACCAACATAACAATCACAACAATCAGTCACAACAACCAACATAACAATCACAACAATCAGTCACGACAACCAACATAACATTCACAACAATCAGTCACTACAACCAACATAACAATCACAACAATCAGTCACAACAACCAACATAACAATCACAACAATCAGTCACGACAACCAACATAACAATCACAACAATCAGTCACAATAACCAACATAACAATCACAACAATCAGTCACAAACAACCAACATAACAATCACAACAATCAGTCACAACAACCAACATAACAATCACAACAACCAACATAACAATCACAACAATCAGTCACGACAACCAACATAACAATCACAACAACCAACATAACAATCACAACAATCAGTCACAACAACCAACATAACAATCACAACAACCAACTTAGCAATCACAACAATCAGTCACAACAACCAACATAACAATCACAACAATCAGTCACGACAACCAACATAACAATCACAACAATCAGTCACAACAACCAACATAACAATCACAACAATCAGTCACAACAACCAACATAAAAAAATCACAACAATCAGTCACGACAACCAACATAACAATCACAACAATCATCACAACAACCAACATAACAATCACAACAATCAGTCACAACAACCAACATAACAATCACAACAACCAACATAACAATCACAACAATCAGTCACAACAACCAACATAACAATCACAACAACCAACATAACAATCACAACAATCAGTCACAACAACCAACATAACAATCACAACAATCAGTCACAACAACCAGCAACAACAATCACAACCAGCCATATATGGACCATCTCCATACTGTCCCTGGTGGTGTGGACCGGTGCTGGGGCACACACTGTCCCTGGTGGTGTGGACCGGTGCTGGGGCACACACTGTCCCTGGTGGTGTGGACCGGTTCTGGGGCACACACTGTCCCTGGTGGTGTGGACCGGTGCTGGGGCACACACTGCCCCGGTGGTGTGGCCCGGTGCGGGGGCACAACTGTCCCGGTGGTGTGGACCGGTGGGGGCACACACTGCCCCGGTGGTGGGGCCCCGGTCTGGGGCACACACGCCCGGGGTGGTTGGACCGGTGCTGGGCACACACTGTCCCGGGTGGTGGGACCGTGCTGGGGCACACACGTCCCTGGGGTGGACGGTGCTGGGGCACACACGTCCCTGGGGTGTGGGCCGGGTGCTGGGCACACCTGCCCTGGTGGTGTGGCCCGGTGGGGGGCACAACTTCCCGGGTATGGGCCCGGGTGCTGGGCACACCGCCCCTGGTTGGGGCCGGTGCGGGGGCCACACGCCCTTTTTTGGGGGAAACCGGTGCGGGGGCCAACACTGTCCCTGGTGTGTGGACCGGCTGGGGGCACCACTGTCCCTGGGGGGTGGCCCGGGTGCGGGGGGCACACCGCCCTGGTGTGTGGACCGGGCGGGGGCACACCTGTCCCTGGTAGTGGGGACCGGTGCTGGGGAAACCCCGCCCTGGGGGTGTGGACCGGTGGGGGCACACACTGTCCCTGGTTTGTGGACCGGGCGGGGGCACAACTGTCCCTGGAGTGTGGACCGGTGCGGGGCACACACTGTCCCGGGATGTGGACCGGGCGGGGGCACCACTGTCCCTGGAGTGGGACCGGTGCGGGGGCACACAGTCCTGGTAGTGGGGCCCGGTTTTGGGGGGCAACACTGTCCCTGGTAGTGTGGACCTGCTGGGGCCACACTGCCCCGGGGGTGGGCCCGGTGCGGGGGCACACACTGTCCCTGGTATGGGGGCCCGGGTGCTGGGGCACAAAAGTCCGGGTGTGTGGACCGGTGCGGGGGGCACACCTGCCCCTGGTAGGTGGACCGGTGCTGGGCAACACTGTCCCTGGAGTGTGGAGGGGTGCTGGGCACACACGCCCCTGGGGGTGGGGGAGGGTGCTGGGCAACACTGTCCCGGTTGTGGCCCGGGTGCTGAGGCACACACTGTCCCTGGTGGTGGCCCGGGGCCGGGGCACACACTGCCCCGGTAGGGGACCGGTGGGGGCACACACGTCCCTGGGGGTGTGGACCGGGCTGGGGCAACACTGTCCCGGGAAGTGTGGAGGGTCTGAGGCCCCAACTGCCCCCTGGTAGTGTGGACCGGTGCTGGGCACCACGCCCCGGAAGTGTGAACCGGTGCGGGGGCACACACGCCCTGGTATTTGGGGGACCGGGGCTGACACCACTGTCCCGGGGTGTGGACCGGGGTGTGGGCAACCTGCCCCGGGTGGTGGGACCGTGTGAGCACACACTGTCCCTGATAGTGTGGCCCGGGTGCTGGGGCACACACGCCCCCTGGTGGTGTGGACCGGTGCTGGGGCACACACTGTCCCTGGTAGTGTGGACCGCTGCTGGGGCACACACTGTCCCTGGTATTGTGGACCGGTGCTGGGGCACACACTGTCCCTGGTGGTATGGACCGGTGCTGGGGCACACACTGTCCCTGGTGGTGTGGACCGGTGCTGGGGCACACACTGTCCCTGGTAGTGTGGACCGGTGCTTGGGGCACACACTGTCCCTGGGGGTGGACCGGTGCTTGGGCACACACTGTCCCTGGTGGTGTGGACCGGTGCTGGGCACACACTGTCCCTGGTAGTGTGCACCGGTGCTGGGGCACACACTGTCCCTGGTGGTGTGGACCGGGCGGGGGCACACACTGTCCCTGGAAAGTGTGGACCGGTGCTGGGGCACACACTGTCCCTGGTAGTGTGGACCGGTGCTGGGGCACACACTGTCCCTGGTAGTGTGGACCGGTGCTGGGGCACACACTGTCCCTGGTAGTGTGGACCGGTGCTGGGGCACACACTGTCCCTGGTAGTGGGGACCGGTGCTGGGGCAACACTGTCCCGGTGGTGGGGACGGTGGGGGAACACACTGTCCCGGGGTGTGGGGACCGGTGCTGGGGCAACACGTCCCTGGAGGTGGACCGGTGCTGGGGCACACACTGCCCCCTGGTAGTGTGGACCGGTGCGGGGGCACAACTGTCCCTGGTGTGGGCCCGGTGCGGGGGCACACACTGTCCCGGGTGTGTGGACCGGGCTGGGGCACACACTGTCCCTTATTTAACCTGCGGGGGGCAAAACCTGTCCCCTTGTGGCCCGGTGCGGGCCCCCTTTCCCAAATATTACCGTCGGGGGGCCCATTCCCAGGGGGACGGGTGGGGGCCCCCTTTCCCCGGGTATGTGGCCCCCGGGGGGCACACACTTCCCTGGTTTGTGGGACCGGTCTGGGGCACACACTGCCCCTGGTAGTGGGGCCCGGTTCTGGGGCACACCTGTCCCTGGTTGTGGACCGGGCTGGGCACACTGTCCCTGGTATGTGGCCCGGGTGCTGGGAAAAACACTGTCCCTGATAGTGGGGGCCCGGTGTGGGCACACACTGCCCTTAGTGTGGACCGGGCTGGGACACATGTCCTGGGTGGGGCCGGTGCTAGGCACACACTGCCCCCGGGTATGTGGACCGGTGCTGAGGACACACTGCCCCCGTGTGGGACCGGTGCTGGGGACAACTGTCCCTGGTAGTGGGGCCCGGGTGCTGGGCACCAGCCGGGGTTTGTGGACCGTGCTGGGCACCACGTCCCGATAGTGGGGGCCCGGTGTGGGCACACACTGTCCCCTGGGTGGGCCCGGGTGCTGAGGCACACACGTTCTGGTAGTGTGGCCCGGGTGGGGGGCCCCCTGCCCCGGGTTTGTGGGCCCCGGTGCTGAGGCACACCTGTCCCGGTAGTGGACCGGGTGGGGCACACAACTGTCAATGGAAGTGTGGACCGGTGCTGGGGCACACACTGTCCTGGTGGTGTGGACCGGTGCGGGGGCACACACTGTCCCTGGTGTGTGGACCGGTGCTGGGCAAACACTGTCCCTGGGTTAGTGTGGACCGGTGCGGGGGGCAAAACTCTGTCCCTGGTAGTGTGGACCGGTGCTGAGGCACACACTGTCCCTGGTGGTGTGGACCGGTGTGAGGGCACACACTGTCCCGGTAGTGTGGACCGGTGCTGAGGCACACACTGTCCTGGTGGTGTGGACCGGTGCTAGGCACACACTGTCCCTGATAGTGTGGACCGGTGCTGGGCACACACTTTTCCCTGGTTAGTGTGGACCGGTGCTGGGGCAAACCACTGTCCCTGGTATGTGGCCCGGGTGCTGGGGCACACACTGTCCCTGGTAGTGTGGACCGGTGCTGGGGCAACAACATGTCCCTGGTAGTGTGGACCGGTGCTGGGGCACATACTGTCCCTGGTAGTGTGGCCCGGGTGCTGGGGCACACACTGTCCCTGGTATGTGGCCGGTGCTGGGGCACACACTGTCCCTGGTAGTTGGGGGACCGGGCTGGGGCAAACACGGTCCCTGGTAGTGTGGACCGGTGCTGGGACACACACTGGTCCCTGGTAGTGTGGACCGGTGCTGGGGCACACACGTCCCTGGTGGTGTGGCCCGGTGCTGGGCACACACTGACCCTGGTATGTGGACCGGTGCTGGGCACACACTGTCCCTGGTAGTGTGGACCGGTGCTGGGCACACACTGTCCCTGGTAGTGTGGACCGGTGCTGGGGCACACAATGTCCCTGGTAGTGTGGACCGGAGCTGGGCACACACTGTCCCTGGTAGTGTGGACCGGTGCTGGGGCACACACTGTCCCTGGTAGTGTGGACCGGTGCTGGGGCACACACTGTCCCTGGTAGTGTGGACCGGTGCTGAGGCACACACTGTCCCTGGTAGTGTGGACCGGTGCTGGGCACACACTGTCCCTGGTAGTGTGGACCGGTGCTGGGGCACACACTGTCCCTGGTAGTGTGGACCGGTGCTGAGGCACACACTGTCCCTGGTGGTGTGGACCGGTGCTGGGGCACACACTGTCCCTGGTAGTGTGGACCGGTGCTGGGGCACACACTGTCCCTGGTAGTGTGGACCGGTGCTGGGCACACACTGTCCCTGGTAGTGTGGACCGGTGCTGGGGCACACACTGTCCTGGTGGTGTGACCGGTGCTGGGGCACACACTGTCCCTGGTAGTGTGGACCGGTGCTGAGGCACACACTGTCCCTGGTAGTGTGGACCGGTGCTGGGGCACACACTGTCCCTGGTGGTGTGGACCGGTGCTGGGGCACACACTGTCCCTGGTGGTGTGGACCGGTGCTGGGGCACACACTGTCCCTGGTAGTGTGGACCGGTGCTGGGCACACACTGTCCCTGGTGGTGTGGACCGGTGCTGGACACACACTGTCCCTGGTAGTGTGGACCGGTGCTGGGCACACACTGTCCCTGGTAGTGTGGACCGGTGCTGAGGCACACACTGTCCCTGGTAGTGTGGACCGGTGCTGGGCACACACTGTCCCTGGTAGTGTGGACCGGTGCTGGGCACACACTGTCCCTGGTAGTGTGGACCGGTGCTGGGCACACACTGTCCCTGGTAGTTGGACCGGTGCTGAGGCACACACTGTCCCTGGTATGTGGACCGTGCTGGGCACACACTGTCCCTGGTGGTGTGGACCCGTGCTGGGCACACACTGTCCCTGGTGTGTGGACCGGTGCTGGGCACACACTGTCCCTGGTAGTGTGGACCGGTGCTGGGGCACACACTGTCCCTGGTGTGTTGGCCGGTGCTGGGCACACACTGTCCCTGGTAGTGTGGACCGGTGCTGGGCACACACTGTCCCTGGTAGTGTGGACCGGTGCTGGGCACACACTGTCCCTGGTAGTGTGGACCGGTGCTGGGCACACACTGTCCCTGGTAGTGGGACCGGTGCTGGGGCACACCACTGTCCCTGGTAGTGTGGACCGGTGCTGGGCACACACTGTCCCTGGTAGTGTGGACCGGTGCTGAGGCACACACTGTCCCTGGTGGTGTGGACCGGTGCTGGGGCACACACTGTCCCTGTGGTGTGGACCGGTGCTGGGGCACACACTGTCCCTGGTAGTGTGGACCGGTGCTGGGACACACACTGTCCCTGGTAGTGTGGACCGGTGCTGGGCACACACTGTCCCTGGTGGTGTGGACCGGTGCTGAGGCACACACTGTCCCTGGTAGTGTGGACGGTGCTGGGCACACAATGTCCCTGGGTAGTGTGGACCGGTGCTGGGGCACACACTGTCCCTGGTGTGTGGACCGGTGCTGGCACACACTGTCCCTGGTAGTGTGGACCGGTGCTGAGGCACACACTGTCCCTGGTGGTGTGGACCGGTGCTGGGGCACACACTGTCCCTGGTGGTGTGGACCGGTGCTGGGGCACACACTGTCCCTGGTAGTGTGGACCGGTGCTGGGACACACACTGTCCCTGGTAGTGTGGACCGGTGCTGGGCACACACTGTCCCTGGTGGTGTGGACCGGTGCTGAGGCACACACTGTCCCTGGTAGTGTGGACCGGTGCTGGGCACACACTGTCCCTGGTAGTGTGGACCGGTGCTTGGGCACACACTGTCCCTGGTGGTATGGACCGGGCTGGGGTCCACACTGTCCTTCGTGGTGTGGACCGTTGCTGGGGTTCACACTGTCCCTGGTGTGGACCGGGGCTGGTGTCCACACTGTCCCTGGTGGTGTGGACCGATATTGGGGTCTACTCTGACCCTGGTGGTGTGGACCGTTGCTGGGGTCCACACTATCCCTGGTAGTGTGGACCGGTGCTGGGGTCCACACTGTCCCTGGTGGGTGACCAGTGCTGGAGCCCACACTGTCCCTGGTGGTGTGGACCGGGGGTGTGATCCACAGTGTCCCTGGTAGTGAGGACCAGTACTGGAGTCCACATTGTCCCTGGTGATGTGGACCGTTGCTGGGGTCCACACTATCCCTGGTAGTGTGGACCGGTGCTGGGGTCCACACTGTCCCTGGTGGTGTGGACCAGTGCTGGAGCCCACACTGTCCCTGGTGGTGTGGACCGGGGGTGGGATCCACAGTGTCCCTGGTATTGAGGACCAGTACTGGAGTCCACATTGTCCCTGGTGATGTGGACCGGTGCTGGGGTCCACAGTGTCCCTGGTGGTGTGGACCGGGCCTGGGGTCCACAGTGTCCCTGGTGGTGTGGACCGTTGCTGGGGTCCACACTATCCCTGGTAGTGTGGACCGGTGTTGGGGTCCACACTGTCCTTGGTGGTGTGGACCAGTGCTGGAGCCCACACTGTCCCTGGTGGTGTGGACTGGTGCTGGAGCCCACAGTCCCTGGTGGTGTGGACCGGTGCTGGGGTCTACACTATCCTTGGTGGTGTGGACCGGTGCTGGAGTCCACACTGTCCCAGGTGGTGTGGACCAGTGCTGGGGCTCACACTGTCCCTGGTGGTGTGGACCGGTGCTGGGGTCCCCACTCTCCCTGGTAGTGTGGACCGGTACTGTGGTCTACACTGTCTCTGGTGGTATAAACCGGTGCTGGGGTCCACACTGTCTCTGGTGGTGTGGACCAGTGCTGGTGTCCACACTATTGCTGGTGGTGTGGACCGGTGCTGGTGTCCACACTGTACCTGGTGGTGTGGACCAGTGCTGGGGTCAACACTGTCCCTAGTGGTGTGGACCGGTGCTGGTGTCCGCACTGTACCTGGTGGTGTGGACCAGTGCTGGGGTCAACACTGTCCCTGGTGGTGTGGACCGGTGCTGGTGTCCACACTCCCTGGTGGTGTGGACCGGGACTTGGGTCCACAATGTCCCTAGTGGTGTGGACCGGGGCTGGGTTCCCCACTGTCCTTTGTGGTGTGGACCGCTGCTGGGTCAGGTTTAGCTGCTGAGGTAAGAAGCTGGAAATTATTGAGCATTTTAGGGCCAGATAGGGCCGGTTTTAGTGCGGGGAGGGGCGGGAGAGAACCAGCCAAGGCGGGTGAGGGAGGGACTGTACACACCAACCTGCCAATTCCCGTGGACCATCCGTCCATTCATTATTCCACTCGCCTTATCGTTAAAACTGAACATGTCTTGTCCGGTCCACTTCATTAGCGTGGTGAGGCGGCAGCCGCACCTCCTCCTCGCCCTGCCTCATCCGCCCCTGTTGGACTTTTGACGGTCCAGCGTTTCAGCTCTCAGGCATTCCGATCCCCAGATACTAGCAGTGCAGTGCGTCCACTAGGCAGTCCCTCGCCCCACGCTACCCCACGCCACCCCACATATCACCCCAACCCTAGCATACCCACTCAAACCATCTTGTTCCACCAACCAGCTCATTCAAACCCGCCCGAAAGAACCCTATCAAATGAACCCACCAAATACGAACCCATCCCACGGAGTCCCCCAAACAAACCCTCCCCCCATGCTCATCAATGAACCCATCTACACCAGCGAGATGCAAACTAACCATACCGTTCCTGACCAAGGAGCTGAGGGACTGACCACCTCATATCTCCATGGTTGATGGACTGATTTCATCATTTCACTACTACACCTGCTGCCTCTGTATTTGACTGAAGAAGTCTACTGTGTAGGCGAAATCTTTCGACCTGCAACTTCTAACCCACTAAAACGAATTCTCCAGTGAGTGGGAATAAAGAGTAGCTTTAAATGGCGAGAAATATGACAAGTGGGGTTCCTCAACAGTCCGTCCTTGGTCCACTCTTGTTTTTAATATACACAAACGATCATAATATAGCCTCGTTGTGGTCTTTAAAGTCTTCTTCAATCTGCCTTTCCCCATGTTCTATACAAGTCTGCCTAAACGAATCCTTCCAAACGAACACTTTCCAAACGAATCCTTCCAAACGAACACTTTCCAAAGAAACCCTCCTAAACGAACAGTTCCAAATGAACCCTCCCAAACGAAGTTTCCCAAACGAACATTTCCAAATTAAGTCTTCCAAACGAATCTTTCCATTCGAACCCTACCAAACTAGCCCTTCCAAACGAACCCTCCCAAACGAATCCACCAAGACAAAACCGGCTACACGAGCTCTCCTTCACGGTACTAGCCCACATGCTACGGTACAAATTGTTTTATGTCTTACAGAGATCCCTCCTAACACCCTCCTCTGGCAAGTCTAGTCTCCCTCGGAATGCCACCATCAAATTGCTGGTGGGATATTTCTATGTAATCCGATATAAATGTCCCCGTAAGTTTGATTGCATAAGCGACGATCCGTGGCGTCCGCGAGGCTGCGTTCACAAGCTGGGCATCTGTGTGGGTCTGGACGATGAATTATGAACCCGTAACGAGGGAAGACTAGGAGCGTTGTTGGTGTACGGCTCACCAGCCGTAAAGTGTCTCGAAGTGAGTGTGTCCTGTGGTTCACCCGTCCTGACCACCCCGAGACCTGTCCTTCCCGTCCCTGTGCCTCTGGTCCCTCTTGCCCCGTCCCTCTCCCTTCTGTCCCTGGCCCTTCCGTCCCTGTTCTTTGTCTCTCCCGTCCCAATCTTTGCCACCTGAACTGATAGTTTACTGAGTAACCATTCTTCTTGCCCCGTCCTTCCAAAGCCGCCCCTTCCTTCCTTCCGGCCCCGCCCCACCGCTCAGGCCTGCCCGTCCATGCCCTGGACAGGAGCGACCACCTTCCCTTACACGTCTCAGTAGCACAGTGAGTGTCCTGCTCAGTTGTTAGTTATCCTGCTAGAGTGGCTAGTTTGTTGTGCACACGCGGCTCAGCCTGTGAGTGACAGTACCAACAACAGCATTATGAGGGATAGAGGTACTTCTTTCCTTCCCTCCACACCTCTTCCTCCACGTTTTCTCTTCCTCCTCCTCCACTGTAACCTCCCACACACTCCCTTGCTATGGCTGCCAGATCACGTTACAAGTGGCTATCCTCCACTTTATGGTCTTATTTGTTACACCTTCATTGAAATTTATGCCTATTACGTGTGTACTCACCTATTTGTGGTTGCAGGGGTCGAGTCATAGCTCCTGGCCCCGCCTCTTCACTGATTGCTACTAGGTCCTCTCTCTCCCTGCTACATGAGCTTTATCATACCTCGCCTTAAAACTATGTATGGTTCCCGCCTCCACTACTTCACTTTCTAGACTATTCCATGACTTGACTACTCTATGACTGAAGAAATACTTCCTAACATCCCTTCGATTCATCTGAGTCTTCAACTTCCAATTGTGACCTCTTGTGTCTGTGTCCCATCTCTGGAACATCCTGTCTTTGTCCACCTTGTCTATTCCGCGCAGTATTTTATATGTCGTTATCATGTCTCCCCTGACCCTCCTGGTCTCCAGTGTCGTCAGGCCGATTTCCCTCAACCTTTCTTCGTAGGACAATCCCCGTAGCTCTGGGACTAGTCTTGTTGCAAACCTTTGCACTTTCTCTAATTTCTTGACGTGCTTGACTAGGTGTGGATTCCAAACTGGTGCTGCATACTCCAGTATGGGCCTGACGTAAATGTGTGTGTGTGTGTGTGTGTGTGTGTGTGTGTGTGTGTGTGTGTGTGTGTGTTGTGTGTGTGTGTGTGTGTGTGTGTGTGTGTGTACTCACCTAGTACTCACCTAGTTGAGGTTGCAGGGGTCGAGTCCAAGCTCCTGGGCCCTGGTGTGTGTGTGTGTGTGTGTGTGTGTGTGTGTGTGTGTGTGTGTGTGTATGTGTGTGTGTATTCTTATCTAGTTGTGGTTGCAGAAGTCGAGTTATAGCTCTTGGTCCCGCCTCTGCTGGTTGCTACTAGGTCCTACCTGGATTCTACCTGGAGGGTATTCCGGGGATCAACGCCCCCGCGGCCCGGTCCATGACCAGGCCTCCCGGTGAATCAGGGCCTGGTCAACGAGGCTGTTACTGCTGGCCGCACGTAGTCCAACGTACGAACTACAGCCCGGTTGATCCGGCACCGACTTTAGGTATCTGTCCAGCTCCGTCTTGAAGACAATCAGGGGTCTATTGGTAATTCCCCTTAAGGCTGGTGTTTGTGTTATTGTGTTTTCTCTTAGTGTACTAATGGCGCCCCTACTTTTCACTGGGGGTATGTTGCATCGCCTGCCAAGTCTTTTGCTTTCGTAGGGGGTGATTTCTGTGTGCAGATTTGGGACCAGTCCCTCTAGGATTTTCCAGGTGTAGATTATGATGTATCTCTCTCGCCTGCGCTTCAATGAGTACAAGTCAAGTGCTTCCAAGCGCTCCCAGTATTCAAGGTGCTTGATGGAACTTATATGTGCAGTAAAGGTTCTCTGTACATTATCTAGCTCTGCAGTTTCACCTGCCTTGAATGTTGATGTTAATGTACAGCAGTATTCCAGCCTAGAGAGAATAAGTGATTTAAAAAGGTTCATCATTGGTGTAGCATCTCTTGTCTTGAATGTTCTCATTATCCATCCTATCAGTTTCCTCGCAGATGTGATAGTGGCATTGTTGTGGTCCTTGAAGGTGAGGTCTTCAGACATTACCACACCCAGGTCCTTCACATTACTTTTCCGCTCTATTGTGTGATTGGAGTTTGTAGTATACTCAGTTCTAGTTATTATTTCCTCCAGTTTTCCATAACGGAGTAGTTGGAATTTGTCTTCATTCAACATCATATTGTTCTCTGTTGCCCATTGGAAAACTTGGTTTATATCTTCTTGGAGATTTGCCGTGTGCTCACTGGATGACACTTTCAGATGTGATAGTGGCATTGTTGTGATCCTTGAAGGTGAGCTTCTCAGACATTACCACTCTCAGGTCTTTCACATTATTTTCCGCTCTATTGCGTGATTAGAGTTTGTAGTATACTCAGTTCTATTATTTCCTCCAGTTTTCCCTAATGGACTAGTTGGAATTTGTCTTCATTGAACAGTATATTGTTCCCCGTTGCCTATTGGAAAACTTGGTTCACAACTTCTTGGAGATTTACCGTGTCCTCAATGGATGACACTTTCAAGCAGATCCTAGTATCGTCTGCAAAGGATAACACGGTGCTATGGTTTACATCTCTGTCTATGTTTGACATTTGGATGAGAACCAGGATAGGGGCGAGTACTGTGCCTTGTGAAACAGAGCTCTTCACTATGGCAGATTCCTATTTAACTCTGTTTACCACTACTCTTTGTGTTTGATTTGTTAGGAAGTTGAAAATCCATCATCCAGTTATTCCTTTAGCACACATTTTGTGTGCTATTACATCATGATCACACTTGTCAAAGGCTTTTGCAAAATCTGAGTATCGAACATCTGCATTCTGTTTGTTTTCCATTGCATCCAAGACCATATCATAGTGGTCCAGTAGTTGCGAGAGGCAGAGCAACCTGCTCTGAACCTATGTTGCCCTGGATTGTGCAATTGTTGGGATTCCAGTTGGTTTGCAATCCTGCTTCTTAGATCTCTTTCAAAGATTTTTATGATGTGGGACGTTAAAGCTATTGGTCTATAGTTCTTAGCAGTTGCTTTCCTGCCACCTTTATGGAGTGGGGCTATATCCATTGTTTGTAGCGACTGTGGAATCTCACCTGTGTCTAAGCTCCTTCTCCATAGCATACTTAGGACAAGTGAGAGGGGTTTCTTGCAGTTCTTAATGAACACAGAGTTCCACGAGTCTGGGCCTGGGGAGGAGTACATGGGCATGTTGTTAATGGTTTTATCAAAGTCTAGTGGAGTTGGGGTTATGTCAGAAATCCGGAATACATTAACATAGTTTTGAAGCTCATTCATGAAAAAATTATTTGGATTTTCTATCTTTTGACTGATTAGTGGCTCACTGAACACAGAGTCATATTGAAATTTCAGTATCTCACTTATTTCCTTGTTGTCGTCTGTGTAAGATCCATCTTGTCTGAGCAGGTCGACTCTCTCCCTGCTCCATGAGCTTCATCGTGCCTCGTCTTAAAGCTATGTATGGTGTCCCATCTCTGAAACATTCAGTCCCTATCCAATTTGTCAATTCTTCTCAGTATTTTATATGTCGTTTATCATGTTCTCCTATCCCTCCTGTCCTCCAGTGTCATCAGATTGATGCCCCTTAACCTCTCCTCGTAGGACATACCCCTTAGCTCAGGAACAAGTCTTGTTGCAAACCTCAGCACTTTCTCTAATTTCTTGACATACTTGACAGGTGTGGGTTCCATACTGGTGCTGCATACTTCAATATGGGCCTGACGTACACGGTGTACAGTGTCTTGAAAGATTCCTTACTCAGGTGTCGATACGGTATTTTAAGGTTTGCTAGGCGCCCATATATTGCAACAGTTATTTGGTTGACGTGCGCCTCAGGAGATGTGCTGGGTGTTATACTCGCCCCAAAATCTTTTCCCTTGAGTGAGGTTTGTAATCTTGGGCCCCCTAGACTGTACTCTGTCTGCGGTCTTCTTTGCCCTTCCCCAATCCTCATGACTTTGCACTTGGTGGGGTTAAATTCCAGGAGCCACTTGCTGGACCAGGCCTGCAGCCCGTCCAGATTCCTTTATATTATTATTATTACAATCAAGGGGGAAACGCTAAGCCCATAGGATTATACAGCGCCTGTGGGGAGGGATGGAAGGTATTCAGTCTCAGTTCAGGGAACCGGAGCACAGATCCAATTCCCTAGATCAAGAGCCCTTCACAAGCATCAAGGAACCTTCCTTGAGAGGAGATATCCCTATAGTCCTGCCTGATCCTCATCCACTATAATTCTCCTCATTAGCTTCACGTCATCTGCAAACAGGGACACTTCTGAATCTATCCCTTTTGTTATGTCATTCACATATACTTGAAATAGCACGGGCCCTTAGACTGACCCTTACGGAACCCCGCTTGTCACAGGCGCCCACTTTGACGAGCATTGTTTCCTTCCTGTTAGGTATTCTCTGATCCATTGCAGTGCCTTTCCTGTTATATCTCCCTGATCCTATAGCTTTTGCACTAATCTCTTGTGCAGAACGGTGTAAAAAGCTTTCTTACAGTCCAAGTAAATGCAGTCTACTCACTTCCCTGTCTCTCCTGCCTTACTTCTGTGACCTTGTCCTAAAACTCCAGTAAGTTTGTGACACAGGATTTCCCTTCCCTGAAACCATGCTAGTTATCGTGAATAAGTTCACTCGTTTCCAGGTGCTCCACCAGTCTTTTCCTGGTAAGGTTCTCCAAGACTTTGCATACTATTCATGTCAGTGACACTGGTCTGTATTTCAATGCTGTGTATCTCCTCTCTTAATGATTGGGACTACATTTGCTGTCTTCCACACCTTAGGTAGTCGTCCTGTTTCGATATATGTGTTGAAAAATGTTGTTGGTGGCACACACAGTGCCTCTGCTCCCTCTCTCAGGATCCACGGAGAGATGTTATCCTGTCCCACCAACTTTGAGGTATCTAGTTCAATCAGCAGCCTCCTCACCTCCTCCTCTGTTGTGTGCAGTGTGTCCAGCACTTGTTGGTGCACCCCACCATTCCAGGTTTCTTGAGCCCTTTCTGTCTCCACTGAAATGCTTCCTTAAATCTCGTAATAAGCTTTTCACATACTCCTTTGTCGTTTCTTATGAGTTCCCTTTCTGTGTGCATATGTGTGTGTGTGTGTGTGTGTGTGTGTGTGTGTGTGTGTGTGTACTCACCTAGCTGTACTCATCTAGTTATGGTTACAGGGGTCAAGTCATAGCTCCTGGCCCCGGCTCTTCAATTTTCACTTCATTTTGCAGGTCGTTACTAGGACCACCTGCGGGGGTGAAGCGATATCAACGAATTTTCTGATGTTTGTTCACCAGCTGCATCATCCACGATGTTGTGGGCTAGTTGTAGTTTGTTCCATCCACGATGTTGTGGGCTAGTTTGTGAGTTTGTTCCATCCACGATGTTGTGGGCTAGTGTGAGTTGTTCCATCCACGATGTTGTGGGCAAGTTGTGAGTTGTTTCCATCCACGATGTTGTGGGCTAGTTGTGTAGTTGTTCCATCCACGATGTTGTGGCTAGTTGTGAGTTGTTCCATCCACGATGTTGTGGGCTAGTTGTGAGTTGTTCCATCCACGATGTTGTGGGCTAGTTGTGAGTTGTTCCATCCACGATGTTGTGGGCTAGTTGTGAGTTGTTCCATCCACGATGTTGTGGGCTAGTTGTGAGTTGTTCCATCCAACGATGTTTGGCTAGTTGTGAGTTGTTCCATCCACGATGTTGTGGGCTATGTTGTGAGTTGTTCCATCCACGATGTTGTGGGCTAGTTGTGAGTTGTTCCATCCACGATGTTGTGGGCTAGTTGTGAGTTGTTCCATCCATGATGTTGTGGGCTAATTGTGAGTTGTTCCATCCACGATGTTGTGGGTTAGTTTGTGAGTTTTGTTCCATCCACGATATTGTGGGTTAGTTTTGAGTTTGTTCCATCCACGATGTTGTGGGATAGTTTGTGAGTTTGTTCCATCCACGATGTTGTGGGTTAGTTGTGAGTTGTTCCATCCACGATGTGTGGGTTAGTTGTGAGTTGTTCCATCCACGATGTTGTGGGCTAGTTGTGAGTTGTTCCATCCACGATGTTGTGGGTTAGTTGTGAGTTGTTCCATCCACGATGTTGTGGGTTAGTTGTGAGTTGTTCCATCCACGATGTTGTGGGTTAGTTGTGAGTTGTTCCATCCACGATGTTGTGGGCTAGTTGTGAGTTGTTCCATCCACGATATTGTGGGTTAGTTGTGAGTTGTTCCATCCACGATATTGTGGGCTAGTTGGGAGTTGTTCCATCCACGATGTTGTGGGCTAGTTGTGAGTTGTTCCATCCACGATGTTGTGGGTTAGTTGTGAGTTGTTCCATCCACGATATTGTGGGCTAGTTGTGAGTTGTTCCATCCACGATGTTGTGGGTTAGTTGTGAGTTGTTCCATCCACGATGTTGTGGGTTAGTTGTGAGTTGTTCCATCCACGATGTTGTGGGCTAGTTGTGAGTTGTTCCATCCACGATATTGTGGGTTAGTTGTGAGTTGTTTCCATCCACGATATTGTGGCTAGTTGTGAGTTGTTCCATCCACCGATGTTGTGGGCTAGTTTGTGAGTTGTTCCATCCACGATGTTGTGGTTAGTTGTGAGTTGTTCCATCCACGATATTGTGGGCTAGTTGTGAGTTTGTTCCATCCACGATGTTGTGGGTTAGTTGTGAGTTGTTCCATCCACGATGTTGTGGGTTAGTTGTGAGTTGTTCCATCCACGATGTTGTGGGTTAGTTGTGAGTTGTTCCATCAATCACGATGTTTGTGGGCTAGTTGTGAGTTGTTTCCATCCACGATGTTGTGGGTTAGTTGTGAGTTGTTCCATCCACGATGTTTGTGGGTTAGTTGTGAGTTGTTCCATCCACGATGTTGTGGGCTAGTTGTGAGTTGTTCTATCCACGATGTTGTGGGTTAGTTGTGAGTTGTTCCATCCACGATGTTGTGGTTTAGTTGTGAGTTGTTCCATCCACGATGTTGTGGGCTAGTTGTGAGTTGTTCCATTTACGATGTTGTGGGTTAGTTGTGAGTTGTTCCATCCACGATGTTGTGGGCTAGTTGTGGGTTGTTCCATCCACGATGTTGTGGGTTAGTTGTGAGTTGTTCCATCCACGATGTTGTGGGTTAGTTGTGAGTTATTCCATCCAAGGTGTTGTGGGTTAGTTGTGAGTTGTTCCATCCACGATGTTGTGGGCTAGTTGTGAGTTGTTCCATCCACGATGTTGTGGGTTAGTTGTGAGTTGTTCCATCCACGATGTTGAGGCTAGTTGTGAGTTGTTCCATCCACGATGTTGTGGGCTAGTTGTGTGTTGTTCCATCCACGATGTTTTGGGTTAGTTGTGAGTTGTTCCGTCCACGATGTTGTGGGTTAGTTGTGAGTTGCTCCATCCACGATGTTGTGGGCTAGTTGAGTTGTTTCATCCACGATGTTGTGGGCTAGTTGTGAGTTGTTCCATCCACGATGTTTTGGGTTAGTTGTGAGTTGTTCCATCCACGATGTTGTGGCTAGTTTGTGAGTTTGTTCCATCCACGATGTTGTGGGCTAGTTGTGAGTTGTTCCATCCACGATGTTGTGGGCTAGTTGTGTGTTGTTCCATCCACGATGTTGTGGGCTAGTTGTGAGTTGTTCCATCCACGATGTTTTGGGCTAGTTGTGAGTTGTTTCATCCACGATGTTGTGGGCTAGTTGTGAGTTGTTCCATCCACGATGTTGTGGGCTAGTTGTGAGTTGTTCCATCCACGATGTTGTGGGCTAGTTGTGAGTTGTTCCATCCACGAAGTTGTGGACTAGTTGTGAGTTGTTCCATCCACGATGTTGTGGGCTAGTTGTGAGTTGTTTCATCCACGATGTTGTGGACTAGTTGTGAGTTGTTCCATCCACGATGTTGTGTGGCTAGTTTGTGAGTTGTTCCATCCACGATGTTGTGGCTAGTTGTGAGTTGTTCCATCCAGGATGTTGTGGGCTAGTTGTGAGTTGTTCCATCCACGATGTTGTGGACTAGTTGTGAGTTGTTCCATCCACGATGTTGTGGGCTAGTTGTGAGTTGTTCCATCCACGATGTTGTGGGCTAGTTGTGAGTTGTTCCATCCACGAAGTTGTGGACTAGTTGTGAGTTGTTTCCATCCACGATGTTGTGGGCTAGTTGTGAGTTGTTCCATCCACGATGTTGTGGGCTAGTTGTGAGTTTTCCATCCAGATGTTGTGGGCTAGTTGTGAGTTGTTCCATCCACGATGTTGTGGGCTAGTTGTGAGTTGTTCCATCCACGATGTTGTGGACTAGTTGTGAGTTGTTCCATCCACGATGTTGTGGGCTAGTTGTGAGTTGTTCCATCCACGATGTTGTGGACTAGTTGTGAGTTGTTCCATCCACGATGTTGTGGGCTAGTTGTGAGTTGTTCCATCCACGATGTTGTGGACTAGTTGTGAGTTGTTCCATCCACAATGTTGTGGACTAGTTGTGAGTTGTTCCATCCACAATGTTGTGGACTAGTTGTGAGTTGTTCCATCCACGATGTTGTGGCCTAGGTGTGTGTGTGTGTGTGTGTATGTGTGTGTTGTGTGTGTGGTGTGTGTGTGTGTGTGTGTGTGTGGTTGTTGTGTGTGTGTGTGTGTGTGTGTGTGTGTGTGTGTGTGTACTCACCTACATGTGGTTACAGGGATTGAGTCGTAGCTCCTGGTGCCGCCTCTTTGCATGTCGTTACTAGGTCCACCAGGTCTGCTCCAAGAGCCAGCCCTGAGAATTCACCAGGGAGTAGCATCATCCCTGGCACTCACCAGGGGGAGGAGTGCCAAACCCGGCACTCACCAGGGGAGTGTCAACTATGCCACTCATCAGGGGGAGTGCCATCCCCTCTCACTCACCAGGGGGAGTGCCAACCCTGGCACTCATTAAAACTAACCAATTTGCATATTTTCTGAGGGAACATGAGTAGTTTATTATTGAGGAATTGAGAGAGAGAGAGAGAGAGAGAGAGAGAGAGAGAGAGAGAGAGAGAGAGAGAGAGAGAGAGAGAGAGAGACAGAGAGAGAGGAATAACGAGGTAGTAACTGAATATTCTATAAGACACGTACAAATAATTAGTCAGTAACCTCCCTTGTCACGCGCTGCTCTTACACCCCCCCCCCTCCCTCTCTCTCTCTTTCTTGCCAGGTCACCACATGGAAAAGACCTGGACCAGGGCCCGTCCCGGCAACCTCTAACTCTCTCTCTCTCTCTCTCTCTCTCTCTCTCTCTCTCTCTCTCTCTCTCTCTCTCTCTCTCTCTCTCTCTCTCTCTCTCTCTCTCTCTCTCTCTCTCTCTCCTCTTCTTCTCTCTCTCTCTCTCTCTCTCTCTCTCTCTCTCTCTCTTTACACAGGGTTTTACAGGGTTATTAAGGGTTCCTAACTTTATTTACAAGCTAAGAGTTGTTACCTACATCAGCTCATTTTCAAAGAATTTTGTTGTTATGAGATATACAAGTAGGGAACAGGATGAAGTTGGAGCCATCTGTGGGCCAGCAGTTCTCTATTCGGTCTACAAGTTATAGGTGAGTGACGGAGGGTAGGCAGTCCAAGAAAGTGGAGCATACTCAAGGTGTGAGGGCACTTGTGCCTCGTACAGAGTCTTGTAACTTCTACTGTCCAGCAGATGTGAGAAAATTCTAAATGTTGTAAGCTTCCTGGCCACTTTGCAAGATTTACAACATGGTTCTTCATAATCAGTTTGGAGTCAAATTTCACTCCATGGATATCAACTTCATCCCCCTGTATCAACATTCTCCCATTCATTCTTACCACTGGTCCGGCATTACCATCATGGTGCCTGGAGACCATCATTTGTGTTTTCTCGGCAGCAAATGTGACCTGCCATCCTTTACCACAGACTGATATAGCTGTAAGCTGGTGACGTAACTTAGAGCAGCTGCATTTCCTCTCTTGGATAAGTAAATGTGAGAGTACAGTCGTTTGTATATATGCATGGGATTCTAGGATGAGATACCTGGAGGCAGGTTTCGGGGGTCAACACCCACGCGGTCCCGGTCCATGACCAGGCCTCGTGGTGGATCAGATGAAGGTCATTGAAGTAGACATTCCATAACAATGGTCCAAGCACACTTACCTGTGGAACACTGGTACCAATACTGTCTTGTTGACTCTGTCCCGTTGAGAACTTCTCTTAGAGGTCTACCTTGAAGGTAATCACTAAGGAGGAATAGTGCAGATCCAGTACTGAGTCCATAATTCAAAACAGTGGAACGAAATTTCGAGGCAAAAGATGCAACTCAAATGCATACAAAGGTTTCTTTGCAAGCAGAATTATAGCAGAATGGAATAAACTACATTCTGAAGTTGTTACCGCGAAGACGATCCAGTCATTAAAAACCAGCTGGGTGACCACCTGCCGGGGTGAAGCGATATCAACGAATTTTCTGATGTTTGTTCACCAGCTGCATCATCCACGATGTTGTGGGCTAGTTGTGAGTTGTTCCATCCACGATGTTGTGGGCTAGTTGTGAGTTGTTCCATCCACGATGTTGTGGGCAAGTTGTGAGTCGTTCCATCCACGATGTTGTGGGCTAGTTGTGAGTTGTTCCATCCACGATGTTGTGTACTAGTTGCGAGTTGTTCCATCCACGATGTTGTGGGCCAGTTGTGAGTTGTTCCATCCACGATGTTGTGGGTTAGTTGTGAGTTGTTCCATCCACGATGTTGTGTGCTAGTTGTGAGTTGTTCCATCCACGATGTTGTGTGTTAGTTGTGAGTTGTTCCATTCACGATGTTATGGGTTAGTTGTGAGTTGTTCCATCCACGATGTTGTGGGCTAGTTGTGAGTTGTTCCATCGACGATGTTGTGGGCTAGTTGTGAGTTGTTCCATCCACGGTGTTGTGGGTTAGTTGTGAGTTGCTCCATCCACGATGTTGTGGGCTAGTTGTGAGTTGTTCCATCCACGGTGTTGTGGGTTAGTTGTGAGTTGTTCCATCCACGATGTTGTGTGCTAGTTGTGAGTTGTTCCATCCACGATGTGGGCTAGTTGTGAGTTGTTCCATCCACGATGTTGTGGGCTAGTTGTGAGTTGTTCCATCCACGATGTTGTGTGCTAGTTGTGACTTGTTCCATCCACGATGTTGTGTGCTAGTTGTGAGTTGTTCCATCCACGATGTTGTGGGTTAGTTGTGAGTTGTTCCATCCACGATGTTGTGGGTTAGTTGTGAGTTGTTCCATCCACGATGTTGTGGGCTAGTTGTGAGTTGTTCCATCCACGATGTTGTGGGCTAGTTGTGAGTTGTTCCATCCACGATGTTGTGTGCTAGTTGCGAGTTGTTCCATCCACGATGTTGTGTGCTAGTTGTGAGTTGTTCCATCCACGATGTTGTGTGCTAGTTGTGAGTTGTTCCATCCACGATGTTGTGGGCTAGTTGTGAGTTGTTCCATCCACGATGTTGTGGGCTAGTTGTGAGTTGTTCCATCCACGATGTTGTGGGATAGTTGTGAGTTGTTCCATCCACGATGTTGTGGGTTAGTTGTGAGTTGTTCCATCCACGATGTTGTGGGCTAGTTGTGAGCTGTTCCATCCACGATGTTGTGGGCTAGTTGTGAGTTGTTCCATCCACGATGTTGTGGGCTAATTATGAGTTGTTCCATCCACGATGTTGTGGGCTAGTTGTGAGTTGTTCCATCCACGATGTTGTGGGCTAGTTGTGAGTTGTTCCATCCACCATGTTGTGTGCTAGTTGTGAGTTGTTCCATCCACGATGTTGTGGGCTAGTTGTGAGTTGTTCCATCCACGATGTTGTGGGCTAGTTGTGAGTTGTTCCATCCACCATGTTGTGGGCTAGTTGTGAGTTGTTCCATCCACCATGTTGTGGGCTAGTTGTGAGTTGTTCCATCCACCATGTTGTGTGCTAGTTGTGAGTTGTTCCATCCACGATGTGTGCTAGTTGTGAGTTGTTCCATCCACGATGTTGTGTGCTAGTTGTGAGTTGTTCCATCATGTGTTGTGGGTGGATACCATCCACCGCTTGTCTCGTCAGGTTATTGGTCACATCAAGGATCATGTCATGAGTCAGTTTACGGATCATGTCAGGACAGGTCATGAGTCATAGGTCAAACTATGGGGCCATGTTATGGGTCAGTTCAGGACAAGTCATGAGTTATAGGTAAAGTTATGGGTCACGACTCAAGTCATGGGTCAGGTCATGGGTCAGGTCATGGGTCAGGTCATGGGTCAGGTCATGGGTCAGGTCATGGGTCAGGTCATGGGTTAGGTCATGGGTCAGGTCATGGGTCAGGTCATGGGTCAGGTCATGGGTCAAGTCATGGGTCAGGTCATGGGTCAGGTCATGGGTTAGGTCATGGGACAGGTCATGGGTCAGGTCATGGGTCAGGTCATGGGTCAGGTCATGGGTCAGGTCATGGGTTAGGTCATGGGACAGGTCATGGGTCAGGTCATGGGTCAGGTCATGGGTCAGGTCATGGGTCAGGTCATGGGTTAGGTCATGGGTCAGGTCATGGGTCAGGTCATGGGTCAGGTCATGGGTCAGGTCATGGGTCAGGTCATGGGTCAGGTCATGGTCAGGTCATGGGTCAGGTCATGGGTTAGGTCATGGGTCAGGTCATGGGTCAGGTCATGGGTCAGGTCATGGGTCAGGTCATGGGTCAGGTCATGGGTCAGGTCATGGGTCAGGTCATGGGTCAGGTCATGGGTCAGGTCATGGGTCAGGTCATGGGTCAGGTCATGGGTCAGGTCATGGGTCAGGTCATGGGTCAGGTCATGGGTCAGGTCATGGGTCAGGTCATGGGTCAGGCATGGGTCAGGTCATGGGTCAGGTCATGGGTTAGGTCATGGGTCAGGTCATGGGTCAGGTCATGGGTCAGGTCATGGGTCAGGTCATGGGTTAGGTCATGGGACAGGTCATGGGTCAGGTCATGGGTCAGGTCATGGGTCAGGTCATGGGTTAGGTCATGGGTCAGGTCATGGGTCAGGTCATGGGTCAGGTCATGGGTCAGGTCATGGGTTAGGTCATGGGTCAGGTCATGGGTAGTCAGGTCAGGTCATGGGTCAGGTCATGGGTCAGGTCATGGGTTAGGTCATGGGTCAGGTCATTGGTCAGGTCATGGTCAGGTCATGGGTCAGGTCATGGGTCAGGTCATGGGTCAGGTCATGGGTCAGACTGAAATATAATAATAATATAATAAGGGTTTAAGAAAACATTAGTTCATCTTCAGACTTTATTATGATACAAAAGTGACACTTAAAAAATATAAATGATCTGTAACAGTGTACCATCAAAGTACAATGATACCCTACTGTTGTTACCAGTCAAATAACAGTGATAACCTACTTTGTTACAGGTCAAGTTAATGATAACATATGTTGTTACAAGAACGTGATACCTACTGTTGTTACCATCAAAAAAGTGATAACCTACTGTTTACATCAAAGATAACAGTTGATAACCTACTGTTGTTACCAGTCAAAGTAACAGTGATAACCCTACTGTTGTTACCAGTCAAAGTAACAGTGATAACCTGACTGTTGTTACCAGTCAAAGTAACAGTGATAACCCTACTGTTGTTACCAGTCAAAGTAACAGTGATAACCTGACTGTTGTTACCAGTCAAAGTAACAGTGATAACCCTACTGTTGTTACCAGTCAAAGTAACAGTGATAACATGACTGTTGTTACCAAAGTAACAGTGATAACCCTACTGTTGTTACCAGTCAAAGTAACAGTGATAACCCTACTGTTGTTACCAGTCAAAGTAACAGTGATAACCCTACTGTTGTTACCAGTCAAAGTAACAGTGATAACCTGACTGTTGTTACCAGTCAAAGTAACAGTGATAACCCTACTGTTGTTACAAGTCAAAGTAACAGTGATAACCTTACTGTTGTTACCAGTCAAAGTAACAGTGATAACCCTACTGTTGTTACAAGTCAAAGTAACAGTGATAACCCTACTGTTGTTACAAGTCAAAGTAACAGTGATAACATGACTGTTGTTACCAAAGTAACAGTGATAACCCTACTGTTGTTACCAGTCAAAGTAAAAGTGATAACCCTACTGTTGTTACCAGTCAAAGTAACAGTGATAACCCTACTGTTGTTACCAGTCAAAGTAACAGTGATAACCTTACTGTTGTTACCAGTCAAAGTAACAGTGATAACCCTACTGTTGTTACAAGTCAAAGTAACAGTGATAACCTGACTGTTGTTACCAGTCAAAGTAACTGATAACCTGACTGCTGTTACCAGTCAAAGTAACAGTGATAACCCTACTGTTGTTACCAGTCAAATTAACAGTGATAACCCTACTGTTATTACCAGTCAAAGTAACAGTGATAACCCTACTGTTGTTACCAGTCAAAGTAACTGATAACCTTATTGTTGTTACCAGTCAAAGTAACAGTAATAACCCTACTGTTGTTACCAGTCAAAGTAACAGTGATAACCCTACTGTTGTTACCAGTCAAAGTAACAGTGATAACCTTACTGTTGTTACCAGTCAAAGTAACAGTGATAACCCTACTGTTGTTACCAGTCAAAGTAACAGTGATAACCCTACTGTTGTTACCAGTCAAAGTAACAGTGATAACCTTACTGTTGTTACCAGTCAAAGTAACAGTAATAACCCTACTGTTGTTACCAGTCAAAGTAACAGTGATAACCCTACTGTTGTTACCAGTCAAAGTAACAGTGATAACCCTACTGTTGTTACCAAAGTAACAGTGATAACCTTACTGTTGCTACCAGTCAAAGTAACAGTGATAACCCTACTGTTGTTACCAAAGTAACAGTGATAACCTTACTGTTGCTACCAGTCAAAGTAACAGTAATAACCCTACT
Source organism: Cherax quadricarinatus (assembly GCF_026875155.1). Lineage (NCBI taxonomy): Eukaryota > Metazoa > Arthropoda > Malacostraca > Decapoda > Parastacidae > Cherax > Cherax quadricarinatus. The sequence goes on from NC_069407.1 coordinate 33,713,397, forward strand.
GTTGTTACCAGTCAAAGTAACAGTGATAACCCTACTGTTGTTACCAGTCAAAGTAACAGTGATAACCCTACTGTTGTTACCAAAGTAACAGTGATAACCTTACTGTTGCTACCAGTCAAAGTAACAGTGATAACCCTACTGTTGTTACCAAAGTAACAGTGATAACCTTACTGTTGCTACCAGTCAAAGTAACAGTGATAACCTTACTGTTGCTACCAGTCAAAGTAACAGTGATAACCCTACTGTTGTTACCAGTCATCTTACACTCACCAGGTGTGATCCAACTCCCCCTGGATCAAGAGCCCTTTTAGGGGGGTGTAACACATTTATCATACAATATGAAGAGAACATAAACACACACAGTTTGAAGGAGAGGTATGGCAGAGCCTGCCAGGCAGGAGCCGAGACTCGACCCTCCTCCCTCATCTACAACTAGGAGAGTACAAATGTAAGTGAAGACAGAGGGGGTTTGAATCCAAGGTCAAACATATGCTAGTCTTCTGTGTGCTTGCCTAAATGCATATGCGGGGGTCGAACCCTGGCTCCTGGCACCACCACTTAAACTTGGTAGTTTGGTGTTACTGGATACCTCTCTTCTCATATATAATATATTTATATAATAATATATATATTATATATATATATATATATATAATATATATATATATATATATATATATATATATATATATATATATATATATATATATATATATATATATATATATATATATATATATATATATATATATATAATATATGCAATAAGATCACAGTAAACAGGTGATTTCAAAATATGCAAAACAACCACTCTGAAAGAATAGAGAAATTCCAAGCGCTTTCGTGACTACTCACATTATCAAGGAACTATGAAAGTGAAGATTCCAAGGAAGCTATATAAGGGGGTCCGGCCAGCACCTCACTATCAGATCCCACAACGGTTAAACACGTGACGCGCGGCGAGCCAACTTGGATAGGTCCTTTGCAAAACTCACCCCCAAGCTATTTATTTGTCCAGTGTATTATTAAATTCTTCCCAAATTCTATTAATTATAAATGGATCTAATTTATATAAACCAAAGGAAATATTCATATTATTGTCAAAACTGCTTTTTATGAAACAAGATTCAATTATATTCCTGTCGACCATGGACTTGCTTGATACTACTTTCTCAACTTTTTGAAAATCAATTGGATGGTTAAAATCTCTTACATGAATAAATAGAGCATTGGAATCTTGTCCAGTTCTAATGCTATATTTATGTTGTTTTAATCTTAGTTCGAGATTTTTACCAGTTTGACCGTAATAAACTTTATCGCAAATTTTACAAGGAATCTTATAGACACATCCATCAGCATTTTGGGGGGAATTCTTAATCAAAAGTTTTTTTACTGTATCAAGATTTTTGAATACAACTTTAATATTAAAAGTCTTAAGAAGAGAAGGCATATCAACCAAGTTTTCATGGTAAGGGAGAACCAACATATTTTTAGTTGAATAAGGCTGGTTGCCCTTTTTGGATTATAAAAAGTGTTTCTAGCAACTTTAAAAGATTTATCAATTACATTTCTTGGGTATTTTAAATCATTACCTATTTCATAAATTTTGGATATTTCCTCATCTATGAACTCAGGACTACAAATTCGTAAAGCTCTCAAAAACATTGATGAGAAAACAGACAGTTTGACTCTATCTTGATGCGAGGAATAATAGTGGACATAGGAACAGTT
>NC_069407.1:33720127-33738800 GCF_026875155.1 Cherax quadricarinatus
CTCTGGACCACTAACAGACCTCTGGACCGCTAACAGACCTCTGGACCGCTAACAGACCTCTGGACCGCTAACAAACCTCTGGACCATTAACAGACCTCTGGACTGTTAACAGACCTCTGGACTGTTAACAGACCTCTGGACCGCTAACACATCCTCTGGACCGCTAACACATCCTCTGGACCGCTAACACATCCTCTGGACCGCTAACAGACTCTTGCTGATCAGTAGGGCGAAGGCGGTGAAGGTCCAGGTATGGGCGGCAGCGTGGGCGGCGCTGGTGTGGGCGGGGGCGGCCAGGGTGAGGGCTGCAGCAGGGAGGGCGGACATGAGGCGTGGTGAGCGCGCCCGCACCACGCCCACCAGCCTCTCCGCCTCCACCACGCACGCCCCCGCCACCAGGGGCGGGGGGGTGGGCGTGTGGGCGGCCGTGGGCGTGAGGAGCACCAGCAGGTTGCCCTCCAACGTGATCTGGCCCAGTACCTGGCACTCCGAGACGCTCACATGGGCGGCGAGGGCGGCGAGGAGGGCGGTGAGGGTGAGTGGGCGGTGGGTGGGCAGGACCACAGCCGCCACCTCCACCGCCCGCGTGGACCAGCTGACCACCACCCCTCCCCCACACACACGCCCACAACACCACCCACTCCACTCCACGCCCACACAACTGCAACAAGAAAATACAATCAATAAACCTGTATTAATACATCATGCAACTAGTTGTATAATAATAATAATAATAATAATAATAATAATAATAATAATAATAATAATAATAATAATTGTACCAGAACATGTACAAGGTACACAGACCATAGCTGACAACAACGACATACAGAAAGCCGCTTGTTATGCTGAGCATTTCCCGCAAATTAGGTCAGTTTTGTTCCAGGATGCCACCCACACCAGTCCACTAACACCCAGGATGCCACCCACACCAGTCCACTAACACCCAGGTGCCCATTTTACTGATGTGTGAACATAGACAACCTGTGTAAAGCAACACTCCTAATGTTTCTACCCTCGCTGGGAATCGAACCTAGACCCTCGCCACGGGCCACCATGATTAATAAATCATACACCAAGATTATAATACATCATACAACTAGTTGTATTTATTTATTTATTTATTTATTTGAACATGATACACTGAAGTACATAGAAATACAGTGGTTAAGTGTAACATGCCAAAGCTCCTTGTATGCAGAGCATTACGGGCAGGCTTAAAATTAGCTTAAGATTAACTAAGCAATGATATATTCAGTGGTAAACATTGTTGTAAACAGTTAACAATTAAGCACAAATGAGTATTACAAAGACAGGTCATATGGTCATTACTGTGTTGCTGAACATTCACTAGAATGGAGTATTCTGTTAGATAATTAAAAATAACAAAGTTTGATTGGGTCACAGGTTAGACATTTATGAGATACAATAATGAGAATCATTTATGAGATACAATTATTCAGTATTTATTTAGTTGTGGGTGAGTAAGTGATTTTTGAGAAGAGACTTGAATTTATAAACAAGACAGTGTTTCTTTTATATTCACAGGTAATGAATTCCAGATTTTAGGGCCTTTTATGTGCATTGAGTTTTTGCATAGTGTGAGATGGACACGAGGAACATCAAAGAGTGATCTGTGCCTTGTGTTATGGTCATGTGTTCTGTTGAGGTTGGTAAGGAGATGTTTGAGGGGAGGGTTAATATCAGAGTTAAGTGTTCTATGTATGTAACAGGTGCAATAATAAGTATGGATGTTTTGTATGGTGAGTAGGTTTAGTGTTTTGAATATTGGTGGAGTGTGCTGCCTGTAGTGGGAATTTGTTATCATTCTGACTGCAGCCTTTTGTTGGGTAATTAGTGGTCTGAGATGGTCAGTTGTTGTTGAGCCCCATGCACAAATTCCATAGGTGAGATAGGGGTACATAAGTGAGTGATATAGGGCCAGGAGGGCTGACTGTGGAACATAGTACCGTATCTTTGATAGTATGCCTACGGTCTTGGATTTTTTCTTGGAAATTTGTTGTACATGTGTTTGAAATTTGAGTCTATTATCAAGGTGGATTCCTAAGAATTTTCCCTCTGTGAGTTTTGTGATAGGTGATCCGTTTATCATTATGTTAAGAGGGAAGTCTGTAGCTCTGTTACCAAACTGAATATAGTAGGTTTTGTCAATGTTGAGAGTAAGCTTGTTAGTCATCATCCGGGTAGATATTTTCTGTAATTCGGTATTCACAGTATTGGTTAGTATGACTGGGCTCGGGTGAGAGAAGACGTATGTAGTGTCATCTGCAAATAGTGTGGGTTTGAGTAGTTGCGATGCATTTGGTAGGTCGTTTATGTAAACGAGAAAGAGAAGAGGGCCAAGGACACTTCCCTGTGGGACACCAACTGTAATTGGCTGTGCGGAAGAGTTTGCTCCATTTGTGTACGATACAATAATACATCATACAACTAGTATGATTAATGAATCATACACTTAGGTGGCCACGGGGCCACCAGACCCTGTGGCCTGATGGCTACAGCTCTGGCTTCACACAGCGAGGGTCTGGGTTCGATTCCCAGCGAGAGTAGAAGCATTGGGCGTGTTTCTTTTCACCGGTTGTCTATGTTCACACATCAGTAAAATAGGTACCTGGGTGTTAGTGGACTGGTGTGGGTCGCATCCTGGGACAAAACTGACCTAATTTGCGGGAAATGCTCAGCATAACAAGCGGCTTTCTATATAGTAGTATGTCATTGATGTCAGCTATGGTCTGTATACCTTGTACATGTACTGGTAGTAAATAAAGATATTATACACCTAGATGTATGATACATTAATACATCATACAACTAGTTGTATGATACATTAATAATCATATAACTAGGTGTATGATACATTAATCCATCATACATATAGACTGTATGATACAGTAACACATTATACAATAATACATTATACAACTAGATTGTATGATACAACTAGTTGTATGGTACAGTAATACATCATACAACTAGGTGTATGATACAGTAATACATCGTACGGCTAGGTGTATGATACAGTAATACATCATACAACTAGTGTGATACAGTAATGTATCATACAGCTAGCTGTATGATATAGTAATACATCATACAGTTAACTGTATGACTAATACATCATACACCTAGATGTAGTAATACATCATACAGCTAGGTGTATGATGCAGTAATAATCATAAATAGATGTATGATACATGAATACATCATACAGATAATGTGATACAGTAATACATCATACAACGAGTTGTATGATACAGTAATGCATACAACTAGCTGTATGATACATTAATACATAATACAACTAGAATGAATGATAAAGTAATACATCATACAACTCGATGTATGATGCAGTAATATATCATAAAGCTAGGTGTATGATACAGTAATACATCATACAACTATATATATGATACAATAATAGAACATACAACTAGATTGTATGATATAACACCCAAGTATGGATGGTTGGTTGGTTAATCAGGTTTGAAGTCTATCTACCACACGAGGGTCATTAAGGCTTCATGTCACCATTACACCGCCAGTCAAGAATGCTTTAATACCTAAAATACTGATTAATGTAAACTGAGATATAAACCTCTCAGTGTATATACATTGACATACACCTCACAGTGTATATACATAAAGAGACATACACCTCCCGGTATATACACAGCAAGATTGGGGTGTATTACCTCGTGTATAGTCAGCAAAGTAATGTAGAGAGGCTTGTATACAATACTATACACTGGCATACACTGGTATACACTCACTAGACACGAGGCACTAAACTACAGACCAGTGTCACTGACGTGTATATTATGCAAGGTGATGGAGAAGATTATCAGGAGGAGAGTGGTGGAGCACCTAGAACGGAACAAGCTTATGAACGACAACCAGCATGGATTCAGTGAAGGAAAATCCTGTGTCACAAACCTACTGGAGTTTCATGACAAAGTAACGGAAGTAAGACACGAGAGAGAGGGGTGGGTATATTGCATTTCTTGGACTGCAAGAAAGCCTTTGACACAGTTCCTCACAAGAGATTAGTGCAAAAGCTAGAGGAACAGGCGCATATAACAGGAAAGGCACTGCAATGGATTAGAGAATACCTGACAGAGAGGCAATAACGAGTCATCATACGTGACGAGGTGTCAGAGTGGGCGCCTGTGACGAGCGGGGTCCCACAGGGGTCAGTCCTAGGACCAGTGTTGTTTTTGGTATATGTGAATGACATGACGGAAGGGATAGATTCAGAAGTGTCCCTGTTTGCAGATGATGTGAAGTTAATGAGGAGAACTAAATCAGGTGAGGATCAGGCAGGACTTCAAGGAGACCTGGACAGGCTGCAAGCCTGGTCCACCAACTGGCTCCTCGAATTTAACCCCGTCAAATGCAAAGTAATGAAGATCGGGGAAGGGCAAAGAAGACCGCAGACGGAGTATAAGCTAGGTGGCCAAAGACTGCAAACCTCATTTAAGGAAAAGGATATTAGGGTTTGTAGAATATCGAACACATCTCCTGAGGTGCACGTCATCCAGATAACTGCTGCAGCATACGGGCGCCTGGCAACCTGAGAATAGTGTTTCGATACCTCAGTAAAGAATCGTTCAAAACTCTGTACATTGTGTACGTCAGGCCCATACTGGAGTATGCAGCACTAATCTGGAACCCACACCTGGTCAAGGAAGTCAAGAAATTAGAGAAAGTGCAAAGGTTTGCAACAAGACTAGTCCCAGAGCTCAGGGGAATGTCCTACGAAAAAAGGTTAAGGGAAATCGGCTTGACGACACTAGAGCACAGGAGGGCTAGAGAAGACATGATAACGACATATAAAATACCGCGAGGAATTGACAAGGTGGACAGAGACAGGATGTTCCAGAGATGGGACGCAGCAAAAAGGGGTCACAATTGGAAGTTGAAGACTTCTATGAGTCAAAGAGATGTTAGGAAGTATTTCTTCAGTCGTAGAGTTGTCAGGAAGTGGAACAGTCTGGCAAGTGACGTAGTGGAGGCAGGAATCATACATAGTTTTAAGACGAGGTATGATAAAGCTCATGGAGCAGAGAGAGAGAGGACCTAGTAGCGATCAATGAAGAGGCGGGGCCAGGAGCTATGAATCGACCCCTGCTACCACAAATAAGTGAGTACAAATAGGTGAGTACAAGTAGGTGAGTGCTAGGTGGAGCCCGGGTGGTATGGGTATACTATACAGAAGTATACATTACTCTATAGTAGAAATACTCAGCTTCTACTGTATGGAGAAGCGCTAAACCTGTCATACATCGTCCCTCAGGTGTTTGTTAATTGTTGTTGTTGTAGTTGTTGCTCCCTCACCTTGGATGAGGAGCAGGAGGACAGACCACACCAGGGCACTGAGTGCCTGGCACGCCCACGGCCCTACACGGACCTCTGTAGTCTAGTGATACGTAGTGGGCATGGGCGTGGCACTCTGACGTCCACGTCCGCCCATCACGCCCACACACCACGCCCACGGACGAGCATCTCCTCTGTAACACAACACTACTTTACCTGGGTAATCAGGGAGGAAATTAGGTGCTTATACTCTATAAGACAATCAGGTGCTTACACACTAAATATGAGAGGAAATCAGGTACTTTTACTCTAAATATGAAAGACAATCAGATGCTTATACTCTCTATATGAGAGACAATCAGATGTTTATACTCTCTATATGAGAGACAATCAGGTGTTTATACTCTATATATGAGAGACAATCAGGTGCTTATACTCTCTATATGAGAGACAGTCAGGTACTTATACTCTATATATGAGAGACAGTCAGGTACTTATACTCTATATATGAGAGACAGTCAGGTACTTATACTCTATATATGAGAGACAGTCAGGTACTTATACTCTATATATGAGAGACAGTCAGGTGCTTATACTCTATATATGAGAGACAGTCAGGTACTTATACTCTATATATGAGAGACAATCAGGTGCTTATACTCTATATATGAGAGACAGTCAGGTACTTATACTCTATATATGAGAGACAGTCAGGTGCTTATACTCTATATATGAGAGACAGTCAGGTACTTATACTCTATATATGAGAGACAATCAGGTGCTTATACTCTATATATGAGAGATAATAGGTGCTTATACTCTATATATGAGAGATAATCAGGTGCTTATACTCTATATATGAGAGACAATCAGGTGCTTATACTCTATTATGAGAGAAACGGGTGCTATACTCATAATAAGAGAAAATCAGGGCTTATACTCTATAATGGAAAAGCAAAAAAATTAGTCACCACATGTGCACATACGAAAAATGAATAAATAATGGGAACAGGATACTGACTAAAACAGGATACCAAAGGGGGGGCCCAAGATGGTGACGACGGTGATATACAACTCTCCACTAAAGAGAGGAGCCCAAAAACGGGAAAATTTTATAACAAAAACATGAGGGAAGACACACAGCACGGGTAGCTAGAAGACTCAAAAGGGGGACAACAACAACAGATGACGGACAGTTACAAGCTGCTAAGTTTATGATAAAGAAAAGAAAATGAGGCAGGAGAAGACGGGTAGTAAACTGTATAATTTAAACTGTAAGACGTGTTTGAAAAAAGCCCCCGCAGGGACTGGCACAAAATTAATGAGGCAGTTACTAATAACAGGGAATGCATACGTGGGTATGGGGAAAATTTGCAGGGGGGTTCAGAATGGGTGGTGTTACAGTTGGGGTTTCCCCAAGGATGAGTACTTGGACCAGTATTTTTTTGTGAGTGTATGTGAACGACATGACAAAGGAAATCGATCTATTAGACAAATGGTTATAATAACCATAATTTTTAAAGGGGTGGACCAGTAAGCCAGCGGAAGGGCTCGGTTAGATGACCGAAAGATTCAGTGGCGGATCATCATATGACTAAGACCCGCGTCAGGAAACACTTATCCTGTTTCCTGACAAACCTTACCTAACCTAGAGGAAATCGAGTGAAAGGTGTCCCTGTCCGTAGATGATGTGAAACTAATGAAAAGAATACAAACAGGAGTATACCAGGACAGACTACACATGGCTCTGGACATGTTGCAGGACTGCTCTGACAGGTTATGAAAATCGGAAAGGGGAAAAACTCAAGTAACAGGTAAGGGTCAGGGGGACAAAAGTTGCAAGCCTCCCTGAACGATCGCAGGGTAAGCATGGTTCAGTACAGGCTCAGGGTGACAAAAGTTGCAAGCCTCCCTGAACGATCGCGGGGCAAGCATAGTTCCCAGCATCTCACCTGAGGCACATCAACTGAAGAACCACTGCAGCAAAGGTGAGACTGACAAATTAAAGGGAAGCTCTCAGGAACGTCGACAAGGAGGCATCTACGACCCTATATACGACATATGTCAGACCCATCTTGGAGTACGCAGAGCCAGTATGGAACCCACATCTAGTTAGGCTTGTAGAGAAACTGACAAAATGAAACGATGGAATGAGACGCAGAGTGATGGTAGTGTTGTGTAAGGCGTGCGTCAGTCCTCCCAACCTAACACACTGACAGACGAGTCGTTCAGACGACAATCACCATTGCAAAAGAATATCTGAATAATTCAGACGACGTAGCTGATCACTTACCAGGTAGGAGTCGCTCCTGAGTGAGCTTAAGCTTGATCAAGCTCCTCACAGCTTACTTGGCCAAGGATGGTCTTACAGGGACCAGAGAGAGAGAGAGAGAGAGAGAGAGAGAGAGAGAGAGAGAGAGAGAGAGAGAGAGAGACCAGGAGACCCAGAAATGTTGTGGTCTTACAGAAACCAAAGAGAGAGTCCAGGAAGCCAAGAATTATGTGGTCTTACAGAGACCAGAGAAAGACCAGGAGACCCAAGAATGTTGTGGTCTTACAGAGATCAGAGAGAGAGGGTATCAAGGAGGCCAAGAATGTTGTGGTCTTACAGAAACCAGAGAGACACCAGGAGACCCAGGAATGCTGTGGTCTTATATGAACCAAAAAGACCAGGAGGCACTGATCAATTAAGACCACGGACGTTCAAAAGACCAGGAGGCACTGATCAATTAAGACCACGGACGTTCAAAAGACCAGGAGGCACTGATCAATTAAGACCACGGACGTTCAAAAAACCAGGAGGCACTGATCATTAAGACCACGGACGTTCAAAAGACCAGGAGGCACTGATCAATTAAGACCATGGACTTTTCAAAAGACCAGGGGGCACTGATCAATTAAACCACGGACGTTCAAAAGACCAGGAGGCACTGATCAATTAAGACCACGGACGTTCAAAAGACCAGGAGGCACTGATCAATTAAGACCACGGACGTTCAAAAGACCAGGAGGCACTGATCAATTAAGACCACGGACGTTCAAAAGACCAGGAGGCACTGATCAATTAAGATAACGGGCGTTCAAAAGACCAGGAGGCAACGCTCAGGAGACCATGGGTTAGACCATTAGACAGGTCATGAGGTCTGCCAGACCATCCGTGCACCTCTGCCACCCCAGCCGTCCCTCCTCCCCTACCACTCCACTATTCACCTTCCCCTGTCACCTGAATATCTGTGCCAGGCCAGGTGCCCTCACAACTTCAGGCGTTATTCTGAGTTACATAATTCCTCCACCAGAGTGCCAGTGTGTGTGTGTCTGTACTCACCTAATTGTGGTTGCAGAGGTCGAGTCATAGTCCCTGGCCCCCCCTCTTCACTGGTCACTACTAGGTTACTCTTCCTGCTGCATGAGCTTCATCATACCTCTTGTGTGTGTATGAGAGAGAGCTGGTGAGCTGGGAGTGAGCAGTTGGTAGAGCTGCCAACATTACCACCAACACAACACACACTGCTGAACCAACACCTCTTTGATCTTAACTCTAGCGTAACCTTATGTGGCACCCCCTCCCATCCCCTTTCATCCCCTCCCCTGCCATCCACCACTCCCGACCCGTCCCCTCCCCTCCCATCCGATCCCCACCCATCCCCTCCCCTCCCCTCCCATCCACCACTCCCACTTCTCTCTCTCCTCTCAACATAAACGTGATTAAAGCATTTTTCACACAGAATTACAGCAGAACTGAAAGTGAACACAAGGTAGGACTCACCTTACAGGTGTGTAGGAGAGACAGTACTCACCTTACAGGTGCCAAGGTAGGCAAGAGAGGCACCGTCTCGTGCCAGCCTACACAAGGTGCTGAACTGGCGCCCCCTGGAGTCACATGCAGGCCCTGACGCCTCGTCTGGGCATTCTCCCTCTAGCGGCACTGTCCCACATAAACAACAAGACAGCATAAGAAATGAGGAACACTGCGCAGGCCTACTGGCCCATACTAGGCAGCTCTTTCTCAAACCCACTAACAAAAATGTGTGAAATTTCCCTTATATGTATGTAGTTGACTGTCAGTATTTCAGTGTGTTGAAGAAGAGGCAGGTGTTTTTAACACCTGTCGCTCGTACCTAGCCTTGAAATTGCATATAGGGAATCACGAGGAGCCGTGACTCGACCCTGGCAAAGCACTCTTAGGTGAGTGCAACAAGAGTACGATCGTGATGGGTAAGTACTCACCACAGATGTGTTGTGGACAGGCGGTGGAGGGTAGGGTGAGACAGGTGACAGGGGCGGCCATACACACATGCCCACGCCCACACCTCACGCCCACACACTCATCACCACACTCACCCGCGCGCCACACACCTTCACCCACACCTGCACACCTGCGCCCACAAACATGATAATAACATTATTCTTAATAACAAAAATAATGATAATTAGTAATAATAATAATGATAATTAATAATGATAATAATAATAATGTTAATTAATAATAATAATCATAACAATAATATAAATTAATAATAATAATAATATAATAATAATAATTAATAATTAATAATAATGATAATTAATAATACTAATGATAATTAAAATAATAATGATAATTAATAATAATAATGTTATATAAATAATAATAATAATAATAATAATAATAATAATAATAATACAACTACTACAATCTACTACTACTATATCAACTACTACTACTACTACAACAACATACTACTACTATACAACTACTACAACTACTATAACTACTACAACTACTAACTATACTACAACTACTACTTACTACAACTACTATACTACAATAACTACTACTACTACTACTATACTATATCTACTACTACTACTCAAACTACTACTACATTACTACACTTACTACTCAACTACTATACTAAACAACTACTACTACTAACTACTACTACTACTACTACTTACTACATACTACTACTACTACAACTACTACTACTATACTACTAAATACTACTACTACAACAAACTATACTACTCCCAACTATACTACTACTACTACTACAAACTACTATCAACTAATAACACTACTACTACTACAACTAACTACTACTACTACTACAACACTACTACTATACAACTAACTACTACTACTACTACTACCAACTACTACTACTACAATATACTTACAACTACTAACTACTACACTACTACTACTACTACTAACTACTACTACTACTACAACAACTACTACTACTACAACACACTACTACTACTACTACAACTACTACTACTACTACTACAATTTACTACTACAACTACTACTACAACTTACAAACAACTACTACAACTACTACTACTACAACTAACTACTACTACACTACACTACTACTACACTCTACTACTACAACAACTACTACACTACTACAACTACTACCACTACAACTACAACTACTACTACAACTACTACTACAACTACTAAACTACTACTACTACAACAACAACTAACAACTACTACTACTACTACACAACTACTACTACCATACTACAACAACTACTACTACTACAACTACACTACTACTACAACAACTACTACTACACAACTACTACTACTAAAACTACTACTACTACTACAACTACTACTACTCACTAATACTCAACTATACTACAACTACTACTACTACAACTACAACTACTACTATCACTACTACAACTAAACTACACTACTACTACAACTACTACTACTACTACAACTACTACTACTACAACACTACTACTCAACTACACTACTACAACTACTACTAACTACAACACTACTATACTACTACTACTACAACTACTACTACTACTACACTCAACTATACTACTACTACAACTACTACTACACAACACTACTACTACTACTACTACTACAACTACTACTACTACTACAACTACACACTACTACTACTACTAACTAACAACTACTACTACTAACTACTACAACTACTACTATACAACTACTACTACTACTACTACTACTACTACAACTACTACTACTACTACAACTTCTACTACTACTACTACTACAACTACTACTACTACTACTACTACTACTACTACTACTACTACTACTACTACTACACAACTTACACTACTACTACTACTACTACAACTACTACTAACTACAATACTACTACTACACAACTACTATACTACAACTACTACTACCTACTACAACTACTACTACTACAACTACTACTACTACAACTACTACTACTACTACTACTACACTACTACTACTACTACTACTACTACAACTACTACTACTACTACTCACACTACTACTACTACAACTACTACTACCTACTACTACTACTACAACTACTAACTACACTACTACTACTACTACTACAACTACTACATACTACAACTAACTACTACTACACACTACTACTACTACTACTACTACAACTACTACTACTACTACAATACTACTACTACATACTACTACTACTAACTACAACTACTACTACTACAACTACTACTACTACTACTATACTACTACTACTACTACAACTACTACTATACTACTACACTACTACACTACTACTACTACAACTACTACTACTACAACTACTACTACTACTACTACTACTACTACAATTACTTTACAATACTACTACTAACTACTACTACTACTACTACTACTACAACTACTACTACTACATACTATACTACTACTACTACTACTGCTACTACTACTATCTACTACTACTACTACTACTACTATACTACTACTACAACTACTACTACTACTACTACTACTACTACTACTATTACTACTACTACTACTACTACTACTACTCTACTACTACAACTACTACTACTACTACTACTACTATTACTACTACTACTACTATACTACTACTACTACACTACTACTACTATACACTACTACTCCCTTACATCTAAAAATTTACACCAACTATACAAAAATAATTAATTTTAATTTTTTCAAAAACTCTTTTTTGTTAAAGTTTGTTATTAATCCTGAGATTATCATGCACTTACCTAGCAACACTCTCCTAGCAACACTCTCCTAGCAACACTCTCCTAGCAACACTCTCCTAGCAACACTCTCCTAGCAACACTCTCCTAGCAACACTCTCCTAGCAACACTCTCCTAGTAACACTCTCCCACTAACACTCTCCTAGTAACACTCTCCTAGCAACACTCTCCTAGCAACACTCTCCTAGCAACACTCTCCTAGCAACACTCTCCTAGTAACACTCTCCCACTAACACTCTCCTAGTAACACTCTCCCACCAACACTCTCCTAGCAACACTCTCCTAGTAACACTCTCCCACCAACACTCTCCTAGTAACACTCTCCCACCAACACTCTCCTAGCAACACTCTCCTAGCAACACTCTCCTAGTAACACTCTCCCACCTAACACTCTCCTATAACACCTCCCACCACAACACTCTCCTAGCAACACTCTCCTAGCAACACTCTCCTAGTAACACTCTCCCACTAACACTCTCCTAGCAACACTCTCCTAGCAACACTCTCCTAGCAACACTCTCCTAGTAACACTCACCTAGCAACACTCACCAGTAAGACTCTCCTAGCAACACTCTCCCACAACACTCTCCTAGTAACACTCCCAGCAACACTCACCTAGTAACACCCTCCTAGCAACACTCTCCTAGCAACACTCTCCTAGTAACACTCACCTAGCAACACTCACCTAGTAAGACTCTACTAGCAGCACTCTCCTAGCAACACTCTCCTAGTAACACTCACCTAGCAACACTCACCTAGTAACACTCTCCTAGCAACACTCTCCTAGCAACACTCTCCTAGCAACACTCTCCTAGTAACACTCACCTATCAACACTCTCCTAGCAACACTCTCCTAATAACACTCACCTACCAACACTCACCTAGTAACACTCTCCTAGCAACACTCTCCTAGCAACACTCTCCTAGCAACACTCTCCTAGCAACACTCTCCTAGTAACACTCACCTAGCAACACTCTCCTAGCAACACTCTCCTAAACACTCACCTACCAACACTCACCTAAGTAACACTCACCTAGCAACACTCTCCTAGCAGCACTCTCCTAGCAACACTCTCCTAATAACACTCACCTACCAACACTCACCTAGTAACACTCTCCTAGCAACACTCTCCTAGCAACACTCACCTAGCAACACTCACCTAGCAACACTCAGCTAGCAACCCTCACCAAGCAACACTCACCTAGCAACACTCTCCTAGCAACACTCTCCTAGTAATGCTCACCTAGCAACACTCTCCTAGTAATGCTCACCTAGCAACACTCTCCTAGTAATGCTCACCTAGCAACACTCACCTAGCAACACTCACCTAGCAACACTCCTAGCAACACTCTCCTAGTAATGCTCACCTAGCAACACTCATCTAGAAACACTCACTTAGCAACACTCACCTAGCAATACTCACCTAGGAACACTCGCCTAGCAACATTCATCTAGGAATACTCACCTAGCAACACTCACCTAGCAACACTCACCTAGCAACACTCACCTAGCAACACTCATCTAGCAACACTCACCTAGCAACACTCACCTAGCAACTCACCTAGCAACACTCACCTAGCAACACTCACCTAGCAACACTCATCTAGCAACACTCACCTAGCAACACTCACCTAGCAACACTCACCTAGTAATGCTCACCTAGCAACACTCACCTAGCAACACTCACCTAGCAACACTCACCTAGCAACACTCACCTATCAACACTCACCTAGCAACACTCACCTAGCAACACTCACCTAGTAATACTCACCTAGCAACACTCACCTAGCAACATTCACCTAGCAACACTCACCTATTAACACTCACGTAGCAACACTCACCTAGCAACACTCACCTAGTAATACTCACCTAGCAACACTCACCTAGCAACACTCACCTAGAAAGACACTCACCTAGCAACACACTCATCTAGCATGGCACTCACCTAGCAACACTCACCTAGCAACATTCACCTAGTAACCTTCAGCAGCAACACTCACCTAGAAAGATACTCACCTAGCAAAACATTCAACTAGCAAGGCACTCACCTTGCAACACTCACCTTGCAACACTCACCTAGCAACACTCACCTAGTAACATTCACCTAGCAACACTCACCTAGAAAGACACTCACCTAGCAAAACATTCAACTAGCAAGCCACTCACCTTGCAACACTCACCTAGCAACACTCACATAGCAACACTCACCTAGTAATACTCATTTAGCATGGCACTCAACAATACACTCAACTAGCAAGACACTCACTTAGTAACACTCACCTAGGAAGGCGCTCAGCAATACACTCAACTAGCATGGCACTCACCTAGTAACACTCACCTAGCAAGGTACTCACCTAGAAAGATACCTAGAAACTCACCTAGTAAAACACTCACCTACCAACACACTCACTTAGCAAGACACCTACCAACATCTAGTAACACACTCACCTAACAACACACTCACCTAGCAAGGCACACGCCTAGCACGGCACTCACCTAGCAAGACACTCACCTAGCAAGACACTCACCTAGCAAGGCACTCCGAGGGGAAGGTGCGACCATTGTTAGCACACACTGGCACCCAGTGGTCGTGGCACCCACATGGCAGGTGACCCACCACGCCCACCTGTAGTGACCCGGACACCACGCCCGCGCCCAGACCTGTCAGGGAGAGTGACTGGTGACTAACAACAGTGACTGTGACTAACAATAGTGACTGATGGTGACTAACAATAATGACTGGTGACTAGCAACAGTGACTGGTGACTAACAACAGTGACTGATGACTATCAGTGACTGGTGACTAACAACAGTAACCGGTTACTAGCAACAGTAACTGGTGACTAACAATGACCATTGACTAAGAACAGTGACTGGTGACTAGCAACAGTGATTGGTGACTAGCAACAGTGACTGGTGACTAATAACAGTGACTGGTGACTAACAGACTACAGTGAAATAAACTGTAACTATCATATACATAAATTCTATGGAGACTAATACACTGAGAGCAACATGTATGTATACGTTCATGAGTATGCAGTATGTTTCTCAGTGTATATACACTGAGAGGAGTGTATCTCAGTGTATATACACTGAGAGGTGTGTATCTCAGTTTATATATACACTGGTAGTTTACATTAGTCAGTATTTTAGGTTTTAAAGTACCGGTTGCAGCAGGTGTTGTGTTGCGTCACATACCTGTGTTGTGAGGGAGAGGTTGCAGCAGGTGTTGTGTTGCGTCACATACCTGTGTTGTGAGGGAGAGGTTGCAGCAGGTGTTGCGGACAGGAGAGTCGAGGTAGACAGTTGAGTTCACCAGCCTGACACACACACACACTGCAGCCCACCATCACCTCCGTCCCGTGCTCTGGGGGAGGGAGTGAATACTAGGTCAACTTACTGATCTCCCTCTAGCATCTAGCATCTAGCTTGTCAGAGTGGACTCTAGTCCAGTTATCCCGTGAAGTTATGTGCCTTCTCAATAGTGCTTTTGGACTGCAACTGAACGAATACAAACAAATAAGTAAAAGTTAAGAACTTGAATAACAAAGGTGTCTAGGTGGTAATAATTACAGTTAATGTAACTTGATTAAGGAGATAAGTTCCTACACAATTGTCAGAGTATAACTTAGTATACTTATATATCATACTTATTCTGCACATATAATCATATGGTGTTATGGGCACATTTGATATGATACAGCACACTATAATATTCTCATGAATATATACCATCTGGTACGTTGTTGTGAGTAATATAGGTGTGACTGTCAACAACAAGTCCCTAGATCAGTTAACTTGTGGACCTTAAACGTAATCAAACAACTTGCTTAAACATATAACGACCCATTCACCAAACAACAGTAATGCTGGAAGCAGCAGTGAACAGCACAGTGTCAGGCAAGGAATCAAGTAGACCAAAACGACCCCTAATTGGGGGACCATCAGCAAATCCTCCCTGAGGAGGCTAAACTTCCTTATTACTGAAACTGAGTTCAGTATTTTATATTTCCCGACTACAACAGTGTGTAGATGTCAAAACAATATAAGTCAAGAGTTGAACGCTGGACCAGAGATATAGAGTGTCTCACGACACACTAAGTCTAAGTAATGCTCTGGCAACAGAGTCGCACAGAGTTATGAGGTGTATGTCTCGGCTCACCAACAGGGATACTCTACTACAAACAGTCTAAATAACATAAGCTGAGGAGAACAGCGTTCTCGCAGAGAAGAGATGGTGTTGTTACCACCACCAGAAACAGCAAGAGAGAGAGAAAATGAGGCAGGGCCTGTAGCTCCAGTGTCAGCTTACAGGCACCAGCATGAACCTGCCATGAAGTGTGCAACAAGCGGGCAGGTAGTTCGTAGAGCTTGCAGCCAGTCAAAACTCTCCATCAACAAGAACAAAGAGAGGTGTAGTTGTCATATCATACCTGCATACATAAACCATACCCCGGCCGGGATTGAACCCGCGGTCATAGAGTCTCAAAACTCCAGCCCGTTGCGTTAGCCACTAGACCAGCTAGCCACAATAAGATTCGTCCAACTAGGTATATTTCTACACCATAGGAAGGTTAGCACAGGCACCACTGTGACCACAAATGCAAGTTTTTACAGACGAATCTCCAGCTAGCGTGGCCGTGACGAACTCTAGCTCAAGTCCCTTCACTGCCGTCAACATGACTCACGAAATCGTAATGACACGGGTTCAATCCCGGTCGGGGTATGGTTTGTTTGCAATCGTGTCATTACGATTTCGTGAGTCCTGCATACATAAGCTATATATGCAAGTCAAATAATAAAATATAAAGCATGAAATTTTCATTTTAGCTATTAACGAAAACATCAGTAATATAATACTGTATGAAACAGCAATATATACAATAGTTATAGAGTCGTTTTCTCTGAGGTGGCAACATGTGTCAGTGACGCGTCTTGTTCACTCTTCATGTTGTGAGAAACCATGACAGCGCTTGGGATTTCACTGCTCTTTCACAGTGGTTGTTCTATCGTAGGGGTTCTTAAATGGAGATATCGAGGGTTGAAGGTAGACACACTTGTTGGATGGTAACGATATATTGTCAGACTCTGGTAAAGGGAGATGGAGCCCAGTCTTTGCCGTGTTCTCGCCTGGATGTCTAAGTGTCGACTGAGAGGGTGGCAGAGGTACGAACGTACACATGCGCATCCCGTGATGTCACACAAACAGTCACAGACCTAGGGATCTCCTATCTAAAGCACATGGATGATACTGATATGCTATACAACACAGGGATCAGTTAATAACAAACAGTTGACAATTTACTTCATCTCGGACATCTAGTTATACAGACTATGTACATTTAAACCCAATTCTGCACTTAAATCGACGATAGACTCACACATGAGGCTTTCAGTGGTTGGCACAAAACACACTCTAGCTCTTGACCCCCTATTTGGTCCAT
Organism: Cherax quadricarinatus; assembly: GCF_026875155.1. Lineage (NCBI taxonomy): Eukaryota > Metazoa > Arthropoda > Malacostraca > Decapoda > Parastacidae > Cherax > Cherax quadricarinatus. The sequence continues at coordinate 33,737,931 of NC_069407.1, forward strand.
AAAATATGGTGCTATAACCCCTAGTAGTGCGCCAAAACACTGGTAGAGGTTGGGTGAGTACCAAACACAGTGGGAGTGGTTGGGTTAGTGGGTAAATGAGGCGTCTGAGGCTGCGTGGTGAGTGGGTGGGTGCATTTTAGTGGGCAAACAGGGCTAAGACCGGGGGTGGTGAGACACACATGGTCGTGGGCCTATGGGATGAATGGCGTAAGCCTCACTGAGGACACCCACACTGCTGAGAAGATAATTCTAAGCCGGCTGGCTTAAAATACACCCACGAAATACCACAACACCATGAGGATGAAAAAGAGCACTCAGAATGGCTTGGAGCTTGAATCACAAGCGATGAAGACTGTACTCACGTGGCTTGCTTGAGTACTGGGGGAAGAAACCTGGGTTAGTTGCTAGCTGGCTTATCTTAACCCTTCACACAGAATAGCTTGATAACTTCTCACGATGAGCACAGCAGGGGTGGAAGCTGGCTTGGCAGGCAAAAGACTGGATGGAGTAGACTAGGCTGGACTGGACTCGGTTGTTCTGACTCCCCACCACAGACTGGAAGCTGGCTTATTTTGCAAACTCGGGTCAACCCCTCAGGAGTGATGCAAATAAGCAGATAAACACTAATACAAAGAGACTGACCAGTGAATAATGTAGTGGCTGGTAGAAGCTTGAGAGAGTAGCTGGCTTGAGGTAGCTGGCTGGGGTAGGTCGAGCATATCCTGCTCGGCAGGCCTACTCACAAGATGGCAGCCGGCTCGGTCGAAATTTATCTCCAGAAATCGCTGTAATCATCAGAATTACAGGCCCTCCATTGCCACCATTTATCATAGGGGTTCTTAAATGGAGATATCGAGGGTTGAAGGTAGA
>NC_069407.1:33739300-33755689 GCF_026875155.1 Cherax quadricarinatus
GGGGTCGGCCCTGTCGGGGCCCCCCCTTTTCACGGTTGTTTCTAGGCCTCTTTCCCCACTCCATGAGTTTTAAAAACCTCGTTTTAAAAACTGTGTTGGTTCCTGCCTCACTAGTCATTTTTAGGCTATTCCACCCCCTTAAATTATGACTGAAGAAATACTTCCTATATTTTTGACTCATTTGGTCTTCAATTTCCCAATTTGGGGCCTCTTGTTTCTGTGCCTCTTGGGAAACACCCTGTTTTTTTTCCCATTGTCTTTTCTGCAGTTTTTTATATGTCGTTTCATGCCCCCCCCTGCCCTCCGTCTCCAGTGTTCGGGCCGATTTCTCTTAATTTTCTTTTAGGACATTCCCCTTTAGCTTGGATTTCTTGTCGCAAACCTTTGTCTTTCCTAGTTTCTTAGTGTTTATCAAGTGCGGGTTCAAAAGGTGCTGCATACTCCAGTATGGGCCTGAAACAGGGTACGTGTTTAAATGTTTCCCTTTTCAAAGGTATCGAATGTTTTGTCGGTTTTGGCCAGGCGCCTTGCTGCAGCAGTTATTGATTGATGTGTGCTTCCGGAGCATGCTCGGTGTTTTAAACTCCCCCCAAGATCTTTCCCCTTGGTGAGGTTTGCAGTTTTGGCCCCCTGCCTATACTTGTCTGTGGTTTCTGTGCCCTTCCCCTATCTTATGATTTGCATTTGGCGGGAAAAAAAATTCGAGAACCCTTTTGTGGCCGGTGCCCCGTCTGCCAGGTCTTTTAAAGCCCTCCCTGGTCCTCATCAGATTTAATTCTCTCTTTAAAACTTCAATCATCTGCAAACAGGGACACTTCTGAGTCAAAACCCTTCCGCCCATGTCGTTCACATATACCAAAAATAGCACTGGTCCTAGGACCGACCCCTGGGGGGACCCCGCTCGTACAGGTGCCATGTGATACATCATTACGTACCATGACTCGTTGTTGCCTCCCTGTCAGGTATTCTCTGATCCATTGCAGTGCCTTTCCTGTTATGCGCCTGATGCTCTAGCTTCTGCACTAATCTCTTGTGAGGAACTGTGTCAAAGGCCTTCTTGCAGTCCAAAAGATGCAATCAACCCACCCCTCTCTCGTGTTTTTACTTTGGTTTTTTTATCATAAAACTTCAGAAAGGGTTTGTGACACAGGATTTGCCTTCCCTGAATCCGTGCTGGTTGGCATTTTTACTCCTTTTCCGTTCCCGGTGCTCCACCATCTCCTCCTGATAATCTTCCATAATTTTGCATACTATACACGTCAATGACACAGGTCTATAGTTTAGTGCCTCTTTTTTTGTCTCCTTCTTTTAAAAATGGGAACTACATTTGCCGTCTTCCATACTCAGGTAGTTGCCCAGTTTCCCGGGATGTGTTTAAGATTGTGGTAAGTGGCACGCACAACATATCTGTTCCCTCTCTAAGGACCCACGGGGAGATGTTGTCCGGTCCCCTTGCCTTTGAGGTATCGATGTCCCTTAGCAGTTTCTTCACCTCCTCCTCATCTGTATGTATGTCGTCCAACACTTGTTGTGTATTCCCTTGTGGGTCCCCATCTGGTCTGTCCCCCCAGAGTCCTTCCTGTCTCTACTGTAATTTCTTTCCCTTTAAAACTCGTGTTGAGGTCCTACATACCTCTTGATCGTTTCTTGTGAGTTTTCCACCTTCTTTTCTCAGCCTTATCACTGGTCCTTGACTGTTGTCTTCCTCCCAATGTGGCTATACAGCTGTTCGGGTCAGATTGACTTTCGATGCTATGTCGTTTTCATACTGTCGCTGGGCCTCCCTCCTTATCTGTGCATACTCGTTCTGGTCTTCTACTAATCTCCTTTTTTTTCCCGGGTTATGCTCCTGTACTTTTCCATTTCTGTTGCACTTTGTTTTGCCTCCCTACACCTTTGGGTAAACCAAGGTCGTTTTTGGTTTTATTTTCCAAACCTTTTCTCTGTCCCACTAAACCCTCCTGCAGGAAGTTTCTCTACCTGTGTATTTCCCCCCCTTTTTTATTTTGGGCCTGCCCCCCTTCAGTTCCGTTCCCTTCTCCACTTGAAAACTCAAATTATAGAAAAAACCAAAACCCAAATTTGATCGCTGCCCCAAAGGGGGCCCTCTTTAATTTGATTTTCCTCAATTTTTGAACTGCTCATTTTTGAAACAAATCCAGTTTTCCCGGGCCCTTCATCCTCCCCTCTATTTTGGGTTGTGTCCCTGACATGTTGTTTGCATGAGGTTTTAAAGTCCCCACACCCATCATTTTGGGCCCTCCCCATTTTTTGGGGGCCCCCCCATGGGGTTTTCCCAATTTTTTCCCAGTCGATCCCCCCTGGGGTTGAAATCCCCCTTTACCAGTAACTTTGCTTTTGCTCGAGTGACCCTCTTTTTGGGCCAAACCTCAGCCAGGGTGTCCACCTTCCCCCCTGTTTTTTTCTTCGTGTGTATGTTTTTTTGGGTGGTGTGGGTTGGTTATGTTTGGGGTGGGTGTATGTGTTTGTGTGTTTTGTTGTGTGTGTGTGTGTGTGTGTGTGTGTGGTTTGTTGTGTATGTGTGTGTGTGGGGTGTATGTGTGTGTGGGTGTGTGTGGGTGTTGTGTGGAAATGTATCCCAAGTTGGGGTTTTGGGGGGGTTGGGAGTCCGAGCTCCGGGCCCCGGGCCTCTTCACTGATCGCTACTAGGTCACTCTCCCTGAGCCTTTGAGCTTTTTCATACCTCGGCTTAAAGCAAAGTTGGATCCTGCCTCCACTACATCGTTCCCAACCTATTCCACTTACTGCTACCTGTGGCTGAAGAAATACTTTTTCCCAACATCCCTTTTGATTCATCCCGTGTCTTTTGCTTCCAACTGTGTCCCCCCTTTTTTACTGGGGCCCATCTCTGGGGAAAATCCTGTTTTGTCCACCTTTCAATTCCTCTTTAGTATTTTGTATGTCCCTTACATGTCCCCCCTATCTTCCTGTCCTCCAGTTCGCAGGTTTAATTTCCCTTAACCTCTCCTCCCTAGGACATACCTCTTAGCTCTGGGGCTAGTCTTTTCAAACCTTTGCACTTTCTCTGTTTCTTCCCCGTGTTTTGGGGAGGTGCGGGTTCCAAAAATGGGGCCGCAACTCCCCAATTTTGGGCCCCCCCAACGTTTCACGGGGGTACCGGGTCTGAATGATTTTCCTTTTTAAGAGTCGGAAAAGCCCGTTCTGAGGTTTTCCAGGGGCCCCTATCTCCGCAGTTTTTTTGGTTTATGTGCGCTTCAAGGGGATGTGCCTGGTGTTATACTCACCCCCAAAATCTTTTTCCTTGAGTTTAGGTTTTATCTCTGGCCCCCCCAACGTACTCCGTCTTTCGGTCTTCCCTTTTCCCTTTCCCCCAAACTTTTATGGAAATTTGCCCCTTGGGTTTGGGGTTGAACCCAGGAAAACCCAATTTTCTGGGAAACCCGGTCTGGGAGGTTGTGTGTGTGTGTGTGGTGTGTGTGTGTGTGTGTGTGTGTGTGTGGGTGTGTGTGTTGGTGTGTGTGTGTATGTGTGTGTGTGTGTGTGTATGAGTGTACTCACCTAGTTGAGGTTGCAGGGGTCGAGTCCAAGCTCCTGCCCGCCTCTTCACTGGTCGCTACTAGGTCACTCTCCTGAACCATGAGCTTTATCATACCTCTGCTTAAAGCTATGTATGGATCCTGCCTCCACTACATCGCTTCCCAAACTATTCCACTTCCTGTCTACTCTGTGGCTGAAGAAATACTTGCTAACATCCCTTTGATTCATCTGTGTCTTCAGCTTCCAACTGTGTCCCCGTGTTGCTGTGTCCAGTCTCTGGAACATCCTGTCTTTGTCCACCTTGTCAATTCCTCTCAGTATTTTGTAAGTCGTTATCATGTCCCCCCTACCTCTCCTGTCCTCCAGTGTCGTCAGGTTGATTTCCCTTAACCTCTCCTCATAGGACATACCTCTTAACTCTGGGACCAGTCTTGTTGCAAACCTTTGCACTTTCTCTAGTTTCTTTACATGCTTGGTTAGGTGTGGGTTCCAAACTGGTGCCGCATACTCCAATGTGGGCCTAACGTACACGGTGTACAGGGTCCTGAACGATTCCTTATTAAGATGTTGGAATGCTGTTCTGAGGTTTGCCAGGCACCCATATGCTGCAGCAGTTATTTGGTTGATGTGCACTTCAGGAGATGTGCCTGGTGTTATACCTCCTGATCATTTCTTGTGAGTTCTCCACCTTCTGTCCTCAGTCTGATCACCTGGTCTTCGACTGTTGTCTTCTTCCTGATGTGGCTATACAACAGTTTCGGGTCAGTCTTGATTTTCGATGCTATATGTGTGTGTGTGTGTGTGTGTGTGTGTGTACTCATCTAATTGTACTCACCTAATTGTGGTTACAGGGGTCGAGACTCAGCTCCTGGCCCCGCCTGTGTATGTATGTGTGTATGTATGTATGTATGTGTGTGTATGTGTAGGTGTGGGAAGATGACACTGAGTGCCAAGGTCCTGACACTACGTGCCAAAGTGTTGTTGCTCAGTGCAAGGGTGCTGACACTCAATGCCAGGGTCCTGACACTCAGTGCCAGAGAGTAAGTATAGAGGAAGATGAACTGAGTGTATTGTACTGTCTGTTAAAATTCTTGAAATACTTTGTGCTGCCATTTTCTCTCTGGGCCAACACTCTGTTTTGTCATCTAACTTGATAAGTGAGTTATAGTAATGAGTGAGGTAGAGTGTATGAGGGAGGACAGGAGGGAGACGTTGCCTGGTACCCTCGCTACCTCACACAATCCACGATAATCCCCTCCACTTCACTCTCAGCCCACGCTAAACCCTTACTAAACCCACCTTCAGCCCACAAACCCTCAATCAACCCACACTCAACCGTTACATACAACCAGAAGATGAGGTCATTCTGAACTCCACAGATCCCTGATATATGTTCAGCATCTGCACCAGTTTTCATGATGACAGGGGGAGGGAGGGTGGGGAGAGAGCCTTCTGCTTCACTATCCCTGACCCCTTCCCTCAAGCACCTAGATAATGAACGATAGTTCTTAATCTAGATAGCAGTAGACAGTTCTAGGTAGATTGACTCGGTGTGGACTCCCATGTCCTTTGCTGCCTGTCTCTCCCATGTACTTTCTATGTATTACAGAATAATCCCATGTACTCTAGTGTACTCCCATGTACATGTACTCCATTGTACTTAAAGATAATCCCATGTACTTCCATGTACTCTTATGTATTTAGAGGTAACATTACAATTGATTTGCATCCTGTGCAAGCTGGGTATCAGTAATAAGGCTTCGGAGGCTTGTTACTTTATTTGGGTTCTTGGTACACAGGCAGTGTGTTTAGTGCCCTGGCCCAGGAGTGCCCTGGCCCAAGAGTGCCATGCCCAGGAGAGTGTGACGGAGTAGACCTTGTTTCCTGTGCAATCTACATCGACAGGACCTTAAATTCCAATATTAACCTTGACCTAAAACGCTTTCTAGATAGTTGCGACAGGATCCACAGGCATAACACCAGACACAAACATCTCTGTGACATTCCCCGTGTCTGACTAAACCTTTACAGAAATTCAATGTGTGTCAAAGGACCTAAAATCTGGAACACCCTACCTGAAAACTCTAGAACTGCAGACACACTCATCACTTTCAAAACTACAGTTAGAAAACATCTTATCTCCCTGATCCACCCCGACAACTAACTACATGATAACCACCTGGTGGTTCACACTTACACTCACTCACCCACTGACTATAAACACAGAAATACGAATCTTAATCTTAAAATAATGAATCCTAACTAGTCATAAGCTTGCCTATGATACTCCAATATAGACACTATGTATTGTGCCAAAACAAAAGCATTCACATTGCTAAACTCACAAACTATAATGTAGTCACTTAGCCTTAATACCATAATCTGTAATAATTTAAAGTTTAGAATTAATCTAAGTCTGCCCGAAATGCCTAGCCATGCTAGGTGTCCTAGTGGCCCCCTCTGTAATTAGTATTTTAAAATATGTAAACCACACAATATCCAAAATCTGTAAACCCCGCATTGTAATTCTTATAGAGAATAAACTTGATTGACTGATTGATTGAGTGAAGTCGGCTGTTTGAGTGAGGCAGGGTAAGCGTGGTACGGGATGAGCTGGGTAGGCCTATGCCACAAGGTGTCAGAACCATAGTGCAGCGAAATATGAAGCCAACTGGGCATGCAGTAATCCCCTGTACTCCCACGAACTTACAGGTGCCCCCATGTATTCTTATGTGCTCCCATGTACTATGTACTTCCAAGAATTCATGTACTCCCATAAACTCCCATGTACTCCCATACACTCCCATGTTCTCCCAACTACTCACATCCTCCTGACAGGACCTATCAGCCTTCACCTAACTGCTATTGTTGTTTCCCAGGTGAAGGTACCTGCTGCTCCCACGCTCCTCCCACCTGCCGCGCCGCCTGTTACAAGGTGAGTCACCTGAACCTCAGTAGCTGTAGCCAATAACCTCACTCCTGGCCAGTTATTGGCTGTCAGGCAGCCAATAACATCACTTCTGGCCGGCTATTATTTCTCCGGCAGCCAATAACATCACTTCTGGCCAGCTATTGGTTCTCAGCTAGCCAATAGACCAAGGCTAGGAGGCGGTGGTAATGGCTAGGTTCTGGTACCTACTTACCCGTGTAAGTAGGTACTTGATGTGTGTTGATACCTTGGCCTGTTGGGCACTTGTGGGTTCTTGTGGGTACTTGAGGTTCCCTGTGGGTACCTGTGGATCCCCGAGGGAACCTTTGGATACATATAGGTTCTTCTGGGTATCTCTGGGTACTTCTGGATATCTCTGGGTACTTCTGGGTACTTCAGGTACTCCTGGTACTACTGGGTACCTCTGGATACTTTTGGGTACCTCTGGATACCTCTGGACACCCGGCTGGTCAGGTACTGACTTAGGTGCCTAATCCCCTTTATGTATGATGTGAGGTTGTTGAACAGTCTTGGGCCACGGACGCTTATTGTATTGTCTCTTAGCGTACTAATGGCGCCTCTGCTTTTCATTGGGGGATTGTTGCACCAACTGTCTAGTCTTTTGCTTTCGTAGGGAGTGATTTCCATGTGCACATTTGGCACTAGTACCTCTAGGACTTTCCAGGTGTAAATTATGATGTATCTCTTTCGCCTGCATTCCAGGGAGTACAGGTCAAGGGACTTCAAACATTCCCAGAAATTAAGCTGTTTGCTATAATTATACGTGCAGTTGTCATGTGGGGGTTCGATAACGTGGATTAGGTAATAACACTCACGTTGGATGTTCTAGTATATTGGATGGAATATAGGGGGAGCACCAAGCTTTGACCTACCGCCTCTCTAACGCCACTACTTGAACTCGCCCGCTGAGTGCCTCGGAGGGTAGCGGCATTCAAAATATGCTAGGTCAGCTGAATAGTGAATAACAAGTGATTCACACAGACGGTTGGTAGTGAGTCATGCTACTGGTAACTGGTTACTGGTAACTGGTACTACTGGGAACTGATACTACTGAGACAGTGAAAGTTCTCTGTATATTCTTCAGGTCTGCAGAGTCGTCTGCCTAAGATTGGCTGTTAGTGTACAGCAATATTCCAGTAGACTCCGGACACAGCTGTAAGAATAGGTATGGCGAGGCCAGGAGGTTAGACTTGACCCCAGAAACCACTACATGACTTAACATGACCACACCACCACATGACACAACATGACACCACCACATGACACAGCATGGCACACCACATGACAACATAACACCACCACATGACACAGCATGATACATCACATGACAAAACATAACACCACCACATGGCACAACATGACACCACCACGTGACACAACATGACACCACCACATGACACAGCATGACACACCACATGACACAACATAACACTACCACATGACACAGCATGATACATCACATGACACAACACCACCACATGACACAACATGACACCACCACGTGACACAACATGACACCACCACCTGACACAACATGACACCACCACATGACACAGCATGACACAACATGACACAACATAACACCACCACATGACAGCATGACACACCGCATGGCAACATAACACTACCACATGACACAGCATGACACCACCACATGACACAGCATAACACCACCACATGACACAGCATGATACATCACATGACACAACACCACCACATGACACAACATGACACCACCATGTGACACAACGTGACACCACCACATGACACAACATGACACCACCACATGACACATCATGGCACACTACATGACACAACATGACACACCACATGACACAACAGAACACCACAGAAAGAATAAGAGTAGAAAGAGGCACTGTGAGGCAGCAGTGTTTCACTGTTGGCACTGAGAAGAAGCACTGCAGTGAGGCACTGTCTTGGCCGCACTGTGGGTGTCAATAAACAGGGGTGCCACATGGCTCTCTGACAGTGCCAAGACTAGAGATATGTCTGGCACTTGGTGGCCCTTAAGAGGGCCAGGGGTGCCAGGAGTGATGGGCGATATGGAGAGAGAGAGAGCAAGAGAGAGACAAGAAGAGAGAGAGAGAGAGAGAGAGAGAGAGAGAGAGAGAGAGAGAGAGCGAGAGAGAGAGAGAGAGAGAGAGAGAGAGAGAGAGAGAGAGAGAGAGAAAGTGAGTGAGGATATTAAATATGAGAGGGTCGTGTGCAGTGTGGAGCTATGGGTTAAGGGAGCTAAGGGTAAAGGAAGCTAAGGGCAAAGGGAGCAAGGGCTTAAGTGAGCTAGGGGAAAGGGGAGCTAGCCAAAAAGGATGTTATGGGGTGAAGGGTGTTAAGGATCGTTGCACTCACACATAAATCACTATGGTATATCAACTTTCGGCTGTGTGTGGTGCCGTCTTCAAGTACACGAGGTGAGGCTACACAAGTCTTCAAGTACACGAGGTGAGGCTACACAAGTCTTCAAGTACACAAGGTGAGGCTACACAAGTCTTCAAGTACACAAGGTGAGGCTACACAAGTCTTCAAGTACACGAGGTGAGGCTACACAAGTCTTCAAGTGCACGAGGTGAGGCTACACAAGTCTTCAAGTACATGAGGTGAGGCTACACAAGTCTTCAAGTGCACGAGGTGAGGCTACACAAGTCTTCAAGTACACGAGGTGAGGCTACACAAGTCTTCAAGTACTTGAGGTGAGGCTACACAAGTCTTCAAGTACATGAGGTGAGGCTACACAAGTCTTCAAGTACACGAGGTGAGGCTACACAAGTCTTCAAGTACACGAGGTGAGGCTACACAAGTCTTCAAGTACACAAGGTGAGGCTACACAAGTCTTCAAGTACACGAGGTGAGGCTACACAAGTCTTCAAGTACACGAGGTGAGGCTACACAAGTCTTCAAGTACACAAGGTGAGGCTACACAAGTCTTGAAGTACACGAGGTGAGGCTAACAAGTCTTCAAGTACACGAGGTGAGGCTACACAAGTCTTCAAGTACACAAGGTGAGGCTACACAAGTCTTCAAGTACACGAGGTGAGGCTACACAAGTCTTCAAGTACACGAGGTGAGACTACACAAGTCTTCAAGTACACGAGGTGAGGCTACACAAGTCTTCAAGTACACGAGGTGAGGCTACACAAGTCTTCAAGTACACAAGGTGAGGCTACACAAGTCTTCAAGTACACAAGGTGAGGAGATTTGTAATAATTTATCACCAGTTATATACATTGAAGGATCTTAGCAGGAGTCTACTAGCAGTGCTGCATCTTCTGTTGTTGTCAACTCCAGCAGCAGTCTGCTAGCAGTGCTGCATCTTCTGTTGTTGTCAACTCCAGCAGCAGTCTACTAGCAGTGCTGCATCAGTTATTGTTGACACCTCCAGCAGAAGTCTACTAGCAGTGCTGCACCTGCTGTTGTTGACACCTCAAGCAGGAGTCTACTAGCAGTGCAGCATCTGCTGCTGTTGACACCACCAACAGGAGTCTACTAGCAGTGCTGCACCTGCTGTTGTTGACACGCTGCATCTACTGTTGTTGACACCTCTAGCAGGAGCCTACTAGCAGGGTTGCACCTGCTCTTGTTGACACCTCCAGCAGGAGTCTAATAGCAGTGTTGCATCTGCTGTTGTTGTCACCTCCAGCAGCAGTCTACTAGCAGTGCTGCACCTGCTGTTGTTGACACACCTAGCAGGAGTCTACTAGCAGTGCTGCATTTGCTGTTGACACATCCAGCAGGAGTCTACTAGTAGTGCTGCACCTACTGTTGCTGACACCTCCAGCAGGAGTCTATTAGCAGTGCTGCATCTGTTGTTGTTGACACGTTCAGCAGGAGTCTAGTGGCAGTGCTGCACCTGCTGTTGTTGTCACCTCCAGCAAGTCTACTAGCAGTGCTGCATCTGTTGTTGTTGACACCTAAAACAGGAGTCAACTAGCAGTGCTGCATGTGCTGTTATTGTCACCTCCAGCAGGACTCTACCAGCAGTGCTGCATTTGCTGTTGTTTTCGCCTCCAGCAAGTCTACTAGCAGTGCTGCATCTGCTATTGTTGTCCCCTCCAGCAAGAGTCTACTAGCGGTGCTGCATGTGCTGTTGTTGTCACCTCCAGCAAGAGTCTACTAGCAGTGCTGCATCTGCTTTTGTTGACACCTCCAGCAGGAGTCTACTAGCAGTGCTGCACCTGATGTTGTTGACACCTCCAGCAGGAGTCTACTAGCAGTGCTGCACCTGCTGTTATTGACACCTCCAGCAGGAGTCTACTATGTTGTTGACACCTCCAGCAGGAGTTTCCTAGCAGTGCTACACCTGCTGTTGTTGACACCTTCAGCAAGAGTCTACTAGCAGTGCTACACCTGCTGTTATTGACACATCCAGCAGGAGTCTACTATGTTGTTGACACCTCCAGCATGAGTCTACTAACAATGCTGCATCTGCTTTTGTTGACATCTCCAGCAGGAATCTACTAGCAGTGCTACACCCGCTGTTGTTGACACGTTCAGCAGGTGTCTACTAGCAGTGCTACACCTATTGTTGAAGAATTGAGACACTTATGCAACACATGGGAATCTTTATTGAAGAAACGTTTCGCCACACAGTGGCTTCATCAGTCCAATACAAAGTAGAAATGGGTAAGGAGAGTAGAAGTTTTGAGGTAATCAGTCCCTCAACCTGGAATCGATGTGTTCAGTCCATCACTCTTGTAGGAAGTGTAGCACAGTATTGGACAGTGGTGGACTGAACACATCGATTCCAGGTTGAGGGACTGATTACCTCAAACTTCTACTCTCCTTACCCACTTCTACTTTGTATTGGACTGATGAAGCCACTGTGTGGCGAAACGTTTCTTCAATAAAGATTCCCATGTGTTACATAAGTGTCTCAATTCTTCAACTTGTTGGTTTTCAAAACCATTCATTACACCTACTGTTGTTGACACCTCCAGCAGGAGTCTACTAGCATTGTTGCATCTGCTGTTGTTGACACCTGCAACAGGAGTCTACTAGCAGTGCTGCATCTGCTGTTGTTGACACCTCCAGCAGGAGTCTACTAGCAGTGCTGCATCTGCTGTTGTTGACACCTCCAGCAGGAGTCTGTTACTGACACAGTGTCATCACTGGAGACTCCTGCTGACCGCAGGAAGCAGTTAGATATAGATACACCCAAGCAAAGTAATTTATTAGGTATGTTGTAGAAAAAGGACCCAGTCTCACATGGTTGTATTGTTTGAGGATGAAAGTAAAGAAGAAGGTAAGGAAAGTTGTGTCAGGTATTACATGTAATAACAGAGGTGTTAATAATGTAATAATAGAGGGGTTAATAATGTAATAATAGATGGGTTAATAATGTAATAATAGATGGGTTAATAATGTAATAATAGATGGGTTAATAATGTAATAAATAGATGGGTTAATTATGTAATAATAGATGGTTAATAATGTAATAATAGATGGGTTAATAATGAAATAATAGATGGGTTTAATAATGTAATAATAGATGGGTTAATAATGTAATAATAGATGGGTTAATAATGTAATAATAGATGGGTTAATAATGTAATAATAGATGGGTTAATAATGTAATAATAGATGGGCAAATAATGTAATAATAGATGGGTTAATAATGTAATAATAGATGGGTTAATAATGTAATAATAGATGGGTTAATAATGTAATAATAGATGGGTTAATAATGTAATAATAGATGGGTTAATAATGTAATAATGTGTGATGGAAATAGAATTAGAGGCTTGAGTAGATCTAAATCCAGCGTGATGACGTGTTGTTGTTTACTGGGCGGTGTGTGACACAGTGACCACCCAACAACACCCACAACACACCACCGCCCACAACACACCACCGCCCACAATACACCACCGCCCACAATACACCACCACCCACAATACACCACCACCCACAATACACCACCACCCACAATACACCACCACCACAATACACCACCACCCACAATACACCACCACCCACAATACACCACCACCCACAATACACCACCACCCACAATACACCACCACCCACAATACACCACCACCCACAATACACCACCACCCACAATACACCACCACCCACAATACACCACCACCCACAATACACCACCACCCACAATACACCACCACCCACAATACACCACCACCCACAATACACCACCACCCACAATACACCGCCACCCACAATACACCACCACCCACAATACACCACCACCCACAATACACCACCACCCACAATACACCACCACCCACAATACACCACCACCCACAATACACCACCACCCACAATACACCACCACCCACAATACACCGCCACCCACAATACACCACCACCCACAATACAACCACCACCCACAATACACCACCACCACCCACAATACACCACCACCCACAATACAACACCACCACCCACAATACACCGCCACCCACAATACACCACCACCCACAATACACCACCACCCACAATACACCACCACCCACAATACACCACCACCCACAATACACCACCACCCACAATACACCACCACCCACAATACACCACCACCCGCAATACACCACCACCCACAATACACCACCACCCACAATACACCAACACCCACAATACACCACCACCCACAATACACCACCACCCACAATACACCACCACCCACAATACACCACCACCCACAATAACACCACCCCCACAATACACCGCCACCCACAATACACCACCACCCACAATACACCACCACCCACAATACACCGCCACCCACAATACACCACCACCCACAATACACCACCACCCACAATACACCACCACCCACAATACACCACCACCCCACAATACACCACCACCCACAATACACCACCACCCACAATACACCACCACCCACAATACACCACCACCCGCAATACACCACCACCCACAATACACCACCACCCACAATACAACCAACACCCACAATACACCACCACCCACAATACACCACCACCCACAAACACCACCACCCACAATGCACCACCACCCACAATACACCACCACTCACAATACACCTCCACCCACAATACACTTCCACCCACAATACACCACCACCCACAATACACCACCGCCCACAATAACACCACCACCCACAATACACCACCACCCACAATACACCACACCCACAATACACCACCACCCACAATACACCACCACCCACAATACACCACCACCTACAATACACCACCACCCACAATACACCACCGCCCACAATACACCACCGCGAACAATACATCACCACCCACAATACACCACCTCCCACAATACACCACCACCCACAATACAACACTGCCCACAGTAACACCACCCACAATACACCACCGCCCACAATACACCACCACCCCACAATACACCACCGCCCACAATACACCACCGCCCACAATGCACCACCACCCACAATACACCACCGCCCACAATACACCACCACGAACAATACACCACCACCCACAATTCACCACCACCCACAGTACACACACCGCCCACAATACATTACCACCCACAGTACACCACCGCCCACAATACACCACCACCCACAATACACCACCACGAACAATACACCACCACCCACAATACACCACCGCCCACAATACACCACCACCCACAATACACCACCGGCCACATTACACCACCACGAACAATACACCATCGCCCACAATTCACCACCACCACAGCACACCACCGCCCACAATACACTACCACCCACAATACATCACCAGCCACAATACACACCACGAACGATACACCAACACCCACAATACACCACCGCCCACAATACACCACCACCCGCAATACACCCCCGCCCACAATACACCACCACCCACAATACACCTCCACCCACAACACACCACCGCCCACAATACACCACCGCCCACAATACACCACCCACAATACATCACCACCCACAGTACAGCACCGACCACAATACACCACCACCCACAATACACCACCACTCACAATACACTTCCACGCACAAAACACCACCACCCACAATACACCACAACCCACAATACACCACAACCCACAATACACCACAACCCACAATACACCACAACCCACAATACACTACCACGAACAATACACCACCACCCACAATACACCACAACCCACAATACACTACCACGAACAATACACCACCGCCCACAATACACCACCACCCACAATACACCACCGCCCACAATACACCACCACCCACAATACACCACCACTCACAGTACACCACCAACCACAATACACCACCACCCACAATACACCGCCACCCACAATACACCTCCACCCACAACACACTTCCACCCATAATACACCACCACCCACAATACACCACCGCTCACAATATACCAAAACCCATAATACACCACTGCCCACAATACACCACCACCCAAAATACACCACCGCTCACAATACACCACCACGAGCAATAAACCACCACCCACAATACACCACAACCCACAATACACTACCACGAACAATACACCACCACCCACAATACACCACAACCCACAATACACTACCACGAACAATACTCCACCGCCCACAATACACCACCATCCACAATACACCACCGCCCACAATACACCACCACCCACAATACACCACCACCCACTATACACCACCGCCCACAATACACCACCACCCTCATACACCACCGCCCACAATACACCACCACCCACAAACACCACCGCCCACAATACACCACCACCCATAATATACCACCGCCCACAACACACCACCTCCCACAATACACCACCACCCACAATACAGCACCGCCCACAATACACCACCACCCACAATACACCACCGCTCACAATACACCGCCACCCACAATACACCCACCACCCACAATACACCACCACCAACAATACATCACCACCCACAACACACCACTACCAACAATACACCACCGCCCACAATACACACTGCCCACAATACACCACCACCCCACAATACACCATCAACCACAATACACCACCACGAACAATACACCACCACCCACAATACACCACCACGAACAATGCACCACCACCCACAATACACCACCACCACAATACACCACCCCCCCACAATACACCACCGCCCACAATACACCACCGCCCACAATACAACATCACCCACAATTCACCACCACCCACAATACACCACCACGAACAATACACCACCACCCACAAAACACAACCACCCACAATACACCACCACCCACAATGCACCACCACCAACAATACACCACCGCCCCACAATACAACCACCACCCACAATACACCACACCCACAATACACCACCGCCCACAACATGCCATCACCCACAATAAACCACCACCACAATACACCACCACCCACAATACACCACCACCCACAATACACCACCACCCCACAACACACCATCACCCCACAATACACCATCACCCACAATGCATACCCATCACCCCCCACAATACCACCACCACCCACAACACACCATCACCCACAATACACCACACCCACAATACACCATCACCCACAATCACCACCACCCACAACACACCATCACCCACAATGCACCACCACCCACAATACACCACCACCCACAATACACCACCACCCACAATACACCACCAACTCTCAGTAGTAGTAACCAGTTACCAGTAACCAGTGTACCGTTGACTCAACGACCAACCGTCTCTGCCTGAGTCACTATCTGAACTCTGCGCTGACCTGGCATTATTCAAAGACCCTCTATGGGTACGTGGGCGGCCAGCCAGGCAGTCTGTGTTAGGAGTGTGAGCAAGGAGGCAGGCCACGGCTGTAAGGGCGTTACACACATTATCTGTAATTATACGTACCACCAGCCTACGTGAGTATTTCTTACCTAATCCACGTGTCGAACTCCCACATGATAAATGGTGACAGCGGGGGGGT
>NC_069407.1:33756189-33803689 GCF_026875155.1 Cherax quadricarinatus
CAGAGTATATGGAGAGTAAAAGAAAGGTGAAGAGAGTGGTGAGAGAGTGCAAAAGGAGAGCAGATGAAAGAGTGGGAGAGGCACTGTCAAGAAATTTTAATGAAAATAAGAAAAAATTTTGGAGTGAGTTAAACAAGTTAAGAAAGCCTAGGGAAAGTATGGATTTGTCCGTTAAAAACAGAGTAGGGGAGTTAGTAGATGGGGAGAGGGAGGTATTAGGTAGATGGCGAGAATATTTTGAGGAACTTTTAAATGTTGAGGAAGAAAGGGAGGCGGTAATTTCATGCACTGGCCAGGGAGGTATACCATCTTTCAGGAGTGAAGAAGAGCAGAATGTAAGTGTGGGGGAGGTACGTGAGGCATTACGTAGAATGAAAGGGGGTAAAGCAGCTGGAACTGATGGGATCATGACAGAAATGTTAAAAAGCAGGGGGAGATATAGTGTTGGAGTGGTTGGTACTTTTGTTTAATAAATGTATGAAAGAGGGGAAGGTACCTAGGGATTGGCGGAGAGCATGTATAGTCCCTTTATATAAAGGGAAAGGGGACAAAAGAAATTGTAAAAATTATAGAGGAATAAGTTTACTGAGTATACCAGGAAAAGTATACGGTAGGGTTATAATTGAAAGAATTAGAGGTAAGACAGAATGTAGAATTGCGGATGAGCAAGGAGGCTTCAGAGTGGGTAGGGGATGTGTAGATCAAGTGTTTACATTGAAGCATATATGTGAACAGTATTTAGATAAAGGTAGGGAAGTTTTTATTGCATTTATGGATTTAGAAAAGGCATATGATAGAGTGGATAGAGGAGCAATGTGGCAGATGTTGCAAGTTTATGGAATAGGTGGTAAGTTACTAAATGCTGTAAAGAGCTTTTATGAGGATAGTGAGGCTCAGGTTAGGGTGTGTAGAAGAGAGGGAGACTACTTCCCGGTAAAAGTAGGTCTTAGACAGGGATGTGTAATGTCACCATGGTTGTTTAATATATTTATAGATGGGGTTGTAAAAGAAGTAAATGCTAGGGTGTTCGGGAGAGGGGTAGGATTAAATTATGGGGAATCAAATTTAAAATGGGAAGTGACACAGTTACTTTTTGCTGATGATACTGTGCTTATGGGAGATTCTAAAGAAAAATTGCAAAGGTTAGTGGATGAGTTTGAGAATGTGTGTAAAGGTAGAAAGTTGAAAGTGAACATAGAAAAGAGTAAGGTGATGAGGGTATCAAATGATTTAGATAAAGAAAAATTGGATATCAAATTGGGGAGGAGGAGTATGGAAGAAGTGAATGTTTTCAGATACTTGAGAGTTGACGTGTCGGCGGATGGATTTATGAAGGATGAGGTTAATCATAGAATTGATGAGGGAAAAAAGGTGAGTGGTGCGTTGAGGTATATGTGGAGTCAAAAAAACGTTATCTACGGAGGCAAAGAAGGGAATGTATGAAAGTATAGTAGTACCAACACTCTTATATGTATGTGAAGCTTGGGTGGTAAATGCAGCAGCGAGGAGACGGTTGGAGGCAGTGGAGATGTCCTGTCTAAGGGCAATGTGTGGTGTAAATATTATGCAGAAAATTCGGAATGTGGAAATTAGGAGAAGGTGTGGAGTTAATAAAAGCATTAGTCAGAGGGCAGAAGAGGGGTTGTTGAGGTGGTTTGGTCATTTAGAGGGAATGGATCAAAGTAGAATGACATGGAAAGCATATAAATCTATAGGGGAAGGAAAGAGGGGTAGGGGTCGTCCTCGAAAGGGTTGGAAAGAGGGGGTAAAGGAGGTTTTGTGGGCGAGGGGCTTGGACTTCCAGCAAGCGTGCATGAGCGTGTTAGATAGGAGTGAATGGAGACGAATGATACTTGGGTCCTGACGATCTGTTGGAGTGTGAGCAGGGTAATATTTAGTGAAGGGATTCAGGGAAACCGGTTATTTTCATATAGTCGGACTTGAGTCCTGGAAATGGGAAGTACAATGCCTGCACTTTAAAGGAGGGGTTTGGGATATTGGCAGTTTGGAGGGATATGTTGTGTATCTTTATACGTATATGCTTCTAAACTGTTGTATTCTGGGCACCTCTGCAAAAGCAGTGATAATGTGTGAGTGTGGTGAAAGTGTTGAATGATGATGAAAGTATTTTGTTTTTGGGGATTTTCTTTCTTTTTTGGGTCACCCTGCCTCGGTGGGAGACGACCGACTTGTTGAAAAAAAAAAAAAAAAAAAAAAAGGGATGGAACAGACTACCCGCACATGTCAAAGCCAGTCATAGCATGAACCAGTTCAAGAAGAGTGCCAAAAGGTGTCTGATGAATGTAGCTACAGAAAGGGAGGAGAATGATTTTCTATTTTTTTAGCTAACATACGTGTAAATTTTACCTTATTCCTAGTAATGACCCTCGTATTGTAGATAGTCTTAATGACCCTCGTGTAGTAGATAGTCTTTTTAGTATGATAATAAGATGTTATCTTCATTGTAGAATAATAAGAAAATATTATAACCTTTATATTATAATAATAAAGTAAAAGGACCCCAATGGAAGTAAGTCACTCTGTCTGACTTTTTTGGGTTATCCCAGGTTCTCTACACATATGCTGCTATGTATGATAATTCTATGTAACTGTATTTGTGTATACCTGAATAAACTTACTTACTAGGAATATTGTGTAAGATTAAAGGGGTCGATACGGCGTGGGACTGTTAGTGGCCCTATACTCCACAACAACAACAACGAAGACTGAGGACAGGCACGAAGCTCGTACCGTGAAGCGCCTTCAAGGTTCTCATCATAAATGCCATTCAAAACATAACCTTCTCTCAACGTATATATTATGAGGGTTTAATCCCCGTTTTAGGAATTAAAGTATTCTTGTGTGGTGGTAAAAGGGTTACCTTTTGCCACCACACAGTCAATTGGCTTTAAACTTCATTACCCAACCACTGTTCATGCCAGAGGTGTGTTGTGATATCCTTGATTTCCTTAATCTCTCATGCTGTCCACATACCTCATATACATTAGACGATAAAAAATGCATGGTCAGATTATACTCAGGGTATACTGACATTAACAACAGCCATACAGATCTCAGGACATCAGGCAATCAGAACAATTCCCTTGGTGTAGTAGATTTAAATCATATTGCAGTCCTGTTAACCCATCTGTGACCTAGATCCTAGGCTTTATTTGTATCCACATACTGTTGCGCTACCCTCCATAGGATGGCTGTGGGATGCACAATAAACTAGCCAATTCGGTGGCAAAATCTAATCTGTGTGGCTAGTAGCTGACTTGATCGGTGCTACGATCAGAGACTAGCACTGCGCACACAGTGACAGTTCTAACGAGGAGAGAACTCTCTCTCATGAAATTACGATTACGCTGAGGCATCACCTGTAAGTAACAGCAACATGTTGGATTAATATGGATGAGTAACATGATCGATGAGTATAATAGATGAGTTACTGTGAGGTGCTTGCTGTGTCCTGTTGTTGCTCAGGCAGGCACTTGATTCCTCGACTGCCTGCCACTGCAGGTTTCACTTCCGTGCTCCATCTGCGATAATAAACTTTGAGAAACGTAAAAAATAATAACGTGTAGGCATTCAAGGTCAAGTTAGCAAGTTGGGATATACTTTGAATTCATCTTTGAATTATTCTTACACTCCAGTGACTTCCTCATTATCTGGGAAGAAATTCGTCACTTGTTTCTTGTGACATCAGAAACTCGCAGAAAGTAGTTTCCGTTATCAACGCAGCAGTGTCTGGAGTCACTGAGGAAATACTGAACCATTCTTCAGATTAATTATAACACTGAAGATGTTCATGAAGGTCTCACTAGAGTCCGGACATTAGAATGACCTCTTGCTCGTCACTCTGGTGAACATCGTAGCTGGAGTCTTGTGAGGTTGGTGAGGTGTGAGAGCGTTGAGACAATGTAGGTCAGGTGTTGTGAATGCAGGTAAGCAATTTCAAGTCCTGTTGTACCTGGTTGTTACTTCAGTCTCTTGACGAGGATCATCACAGGCACTCAAACACAAACACAGTGAGGTACTTTTATTTTGCCCGTATATTCGCTTAAACAATATGAATACAATACTTACAGAGGAAAGAGTCGGTCATAACAGTTCGTTATAACTGAAAATAGAGTATAAGTGTGCACGACGAGCTTGTGTGAGTGTCCGACCCATAGCCAGGTGGTAGCCCACAGCCAGGTGGTAGCCCACAGCCAGGTGGTAACCCACAGCCAGGTGGTAGCCAGCATTTACGTTGTTGGTTGACTGAACTGAACAATTAATAGAGCAGTGGGGGGGGGGAAGCCAGAACTGTTCCATTCTGAATCGCCAGTTGGTTGGTGTAACGGCATACCACCGGCTGTGGGATGAACGCAGAGTAAATTGTAAGATACTCGATGCACGACACATCAGACCGGTGAGGAGTCTTGTGAGGTTGCTCAGATGTTTGAGTGTTGAGAGAGGGTAAGTCAGGTCTATGATTGGCAGACAGACAACTGGGGATTTTCTCAGTGACTCGGAAACTAGTTCAGTGAAGAGTTCAGCAGCTCAAGACCAGCTTCGTGTTGATACTTTAAGTTCCCCGAAACAACCAGGAGAAGGTCAATATTCCTTGCATGGCTCGCATAAGTGGGAGATTATTCAAACTTTGTCCTCTTGACTAATGGCGCACCTTCTGTGTTTATGTAGTGGCGCTGTTAAATAGTGTTGTGAAGCCAGTTTCTGTAAATGTTGGTCGGGGTAGAGCGAGTATAACTACATCAGCATAAGTGGACAGGCCAACACAACTTTCATACCCATCCCATGAACAACATTTTTTCTTATCTAGAGTACAAGGAACACAGTGACCCTCGTGTGGTGTCACCACAACAGTCCTGGTTGTGGTGACCCTCGTGTGGTGTCACCACAGCAGTCCTGGTTGTGGTGACCCTAGTGTGGTGTCACCACAACAGTCCTGGTTGTGGTGACCCTCGTGTGGTGTCACCACAACAGTCTGGGATGTGGTGACCCTCATGTCTACCTGGAGGGTATTCCGTGGATCAACGCCCCCGCGGCCCGGTCCACGACCAGGCCTCCCGGTGGATCGGGGCCTGATCAACGAGGCTGTTACTGCTGGCCGCACGTAGTCTAACGTACGAACCACAGCCCGACTGATCCGGCACCGACTTTAGGTATCTGTCCAGCTCCCTCTTGAAAACAACCAGGGGTCTATTGGTAATGCCCCTTATGGCTTGTGGAAGACTGTTGAACAATCTTGGGCCTTGGACACTAATTGTGTTTTCTCTTAGTGTACCAATGACGCCCTACTTTTCAGTGGGGGTATGTTGCATCGCCTGCCAAGTCTTTTGCTTTCGTAGGGGGTGATTTCTGTGTGCAGGTTAGGAACCAGTCCCTCCAGAATCTTCCAGGTGTAGATTATGAAATATCTCTCTCGCCTGCGCTCCAGTGAGTACAAGTCAAGTGCTTCCAAGCGTTCCCAGTAGTTAAGGTGTTTGATGGAACTTGTACGTGCAGTAAAGGTTCTCTGTACATTATCTAGATCTGCAGTTTCACCTGCCTTGAATGGAGATGTTAATGTACAGCAGTATTCCAGCCTAGAGAGAACAAGTGATTTAAAAAGGATCATCATTGGCTTAACATCTCTTGTCTTGAATGTTCTCATTATCCATCCTATCAGTTTCCTCGCAGATGTGAAACATCATATTGTTCTCTGTTGCCCATTGGAAAACTTGGTTTATATCTTCTTGGAGATTTACCGTGTCCTCAATGGATGACACTCTCATGCAGATCCTAGTATCGTCTGAAAAGGATGATGCAGTGCTTTGGTTTACATCTCTGTCTATGTCTGATATGAGAATGAGGAACAGGATAGGGGCGAGTACTGTGCCTTGTGGAACAGAGCTTACCACAGCAGTCCTGGCTGTGGACAACAGTTCACATCACCCCCTCCTCCATATTGTCCTGTTGTTTACATTATTTCTGAAGACCACATTTGGCACTGGTGAGATCAGTTCAACCCCCGTCACTCACCGGGCCGTCTCTCTGCCTCTCGTTGAGAGATCACGTCCCCAGCAGCGTGAGGGAGGGACCTGGGATGAATAGCGTCGGGGAGGGAGAGGCTGTGACGTGAGGAGACGTGTAAATAAATATAATGGGCCGTGAGGTTGGCACCGGGCTAGTGGCGTCGGCGTCCGGATTCTGGATTCAGTAGAAGGTCGACGAACAAGTCGGGTTCGCTAATCTTCAGTCACCCGCGAGATGCTATAGTGGGAGGGTGTGCTCGCGTGCTCTCCGACCTCCCTGACACGCGGTCACCACTTCTGTTAGTAAATATGTCTCCATCGTTTTCTGAAGGGACTATAGTAACTGTGTGAGGAATCTGACAATTATCTTAGGATTCGAGTCTCTGTCTTAGGACCCGGGTCAAAGTCTTTGGAATCAGGCAATTGTGTTTGGACTCTGGCCGTTGTGTTAGGACTCAGTTTAGTGTATGGTTTCAGCAAGGCAGAGAGAGGTCCTGCGGTGGGTGTTGTGTGGATACGCTAACGGAGACACAGCAGTGACAACACTCTTAGTAAACACCTGGTGGCCAGAACTTCCCCAGACATCCAGGTGCTGCTGCAGGTGCTGCTGCAGGTGCTGCTGCAGGGGCTGCTGCAGGTGCTGCTGCAGGTGCTGCTGCAGGGGCTGCTGCAGGTGCTGCTGCAGGGGCTGCTGCAGGTGCTGCTGCAGGTGCTGCTGCAGGGGCTTTTACAGGAGTAACATCGGTACCAGAGCAGTGCCAAGTGCTTGGGCAGGTGCTGCTGCAGGTGCCACAGTCTGCCAGGAGAGGAAGTCACGCCCACACAAGCAGCAGGTGGGCGTGGCAGAGGATGGGCTTTGGTGGGGCATGAGCCACGGGGGGCAGGACGCCCAGGGGCAGCGTGGGGCAGCACGCCCTCGCTGTCAGCTGCTCTTGCTGCTGTGGGTAGCAGCAGCCGCAGCCGTCGCAGCCGTCGCAGCCACCGCAACCTACTCCGGTAAGTCACACTTAGTTTCCAGAGTTTTTCTACTCCCGGAGCCAGGTCCTGGGCCAGGTCCTGGGCCAGGTCCTGGGCCAGGTCCTGGGCCAGGTCCTGGGCCAGGTCCTAAGCCAGGTCTTGGACTAGGTTCTAAGTCAGGTCGTAGACTAGGTCCTAAGCCAGGTCCTAAGTCCCGGTCCATTTCCTAAGCCAGGTTCTAAGCCAGGTACTGGGCCAGGTCCTAAGCCAGGTGCTGGACCAGGTTCTAAGCCAGGTACTGGGCCAGGCTCGTCTGGTGCTTACCTGGTCATCCAGGTTGTTGCTGCTGCTTAGGTATTGCACGTGTATTAGCAGACAGCTGTGGGTCACGTGGTCATTATGTGGGTGATTATGTGGGTCATTATGTGGTCATTATGTGGTCATTATGTGGGTGATTATGTGGGTCATTATGTGGTCATTATGTGGGTCATTATGTGGTCATTATGTGGGTGATTATGTGGGTCATTATGTGGTCATTATGCGGGTCATTATGTGGTCATTATGTGAGTGATTATGTGGGTAATTATGTGGTCATTATGTGGGCCATTATGTGGGTCATTATGTGGGTCATTATGTGGGTCATTATCTGGGTCATTATGTTGGTCATTATCTGGGTCATTATCTGGGTCATTATGTGGGTCATTATGTGGGTCAATATGTGGGTCAATATGTGGATCACGTGGGTCATTATGTGGGTTATATGGGTCATTATGTGAGTTATTATGTGGGTCATGTGGGTATTATGTGGGTTATATAGGTCAATATGTGGGTCATTATGTGAGTTATTGTGGGTCATTATGTGGGTTATATAAGTCAACATGTGGGTCATTATGTGAGTTATTATGTGGGTCATGTGGGTTATTATGTGTGTTATATATGTCATTATGTTCGTCATTATATGGGTCAATATGTGGGTTATGTGGGTCGGTATGTGAGTTATTATGTGGGCCATGTGGGTCATTATGTGGGTTATATAGGTCATTATGTGGGTCATGTGGGTCATTATGTGAGTTATTATGTAGGTCATGTGGGTCATTATGTGGGTTATTATGTAAGGTGTAAGACAGGTGTGACAGGTGTAAGACAGGTGTGACAGGTGTAAGACAGGTGTGACAGGTGTAAGACAGGTGTGACAGGTGTAAGACAGGTGTGACAGGTGTAAGACAGGTGTGACAGGTGTAAAACAGGTGTGACAGGTGTAAGACAGGTGTGACAGGTGTAAAACAGATGTACCACAGGTGTGACAAATATAACATAGGTGTAACAGATGCATCACAGGTATAACACAAGTGTAAAACAAGCGTGACACATGCAACAGGAGTGACAGGTGTAGCACAGGTATAGAACAGGTGTAGCGCAAGTGTAACAGGTGAAACACAGGTATATCACAGAAGTAGCAGGTGTAACACAACTATGACATGTAAAACAGATGTAACACAATTGTAACAGGTGATTCACTGATGTGACATGTGTAACACAGGTGTAACAGAGGTTTAACACATATGCGGCAGGCGTGACAGGTGTAACACAGGAGTAACACACGTGTGGCAGGTGTAACTCAGGTATAACAGATGAAACAGGTGCATCACAGGTGTAAAATGTGTATCACAGGTATAACAGGTGTATTACAGGGAAAACAATTGTATCACAGGTGTGACACGTGTACCACACACGTAACAGGTGTATCACAGCCAGTCATCACTACCAGTCTATCACAACTACCAGTCTATCACCACTATCAGCCAGTCATCACTACCAGTCTATCACCACTATCAGCCAGTCATCACTACCAGTCTATCACCACTATCAACCAGTCATCACTACCAGTCTATCACCACTATCAGCCAGTCATCACTACCAGTCTATCACCACTATCAGCCAGTCATCACTACCAGTCTATCACCACTATCAACCAGTCATCACTACCAGTCTATCACCACTATCAGCCAGTCATCACTACCAGTCTATCACCACTATCAGCCAGTCATCACTACCAGTCTATCATCACTACCAGTCTATCATCACTACCAGTCTATCACCACTATCAGCCAGTCATCACTACCAGTCTATCATCACTACCAGTCTATCACCACTATCAGCCAGTCATCACTACCAGTCTATCATCACTACCAGTCTATCACCACTATCAGCCAGTCATCACTACCAGTCTATCATCACTACCAGCCAGTCATCACTACCAGTCTATCACCACTATCAGCCAGTCATCACTACCAGACTATCATCACTACCTGTCTATCATCACTACCAGTCTATCATCACTACCAGTAGACACTGCAAGGCTCCAGGCGGACATCAACCAAAACTTTCAGTGGGCTGCAGAAAACAATATGAAGTTCAACGATGAGAAATTTCAATTACTCAGATATGGTAAACACGAGGAAATTAAATCTTCATCAGAGTACAAAACAAATTCTGGCCACAAAATAGAGCGAAACACCAACGTCAAAGACCTGGGAGTGATTATGTCGGAGGATCTCACCTTCAAGGACCATAACATTGTATCAATCGCATCTGCTAGAAAAATGACAGGATGGATAATGAGAACCTTCAAAACTAGGGAGGCCAAGCCCATGATGACACTCTTCAGGTCACTTGTTCTATCTAGGCTGGAATATTGCTGCACTCTAACAGCACCTTTCAAGCAGGTGAAATTGCCGACCTAGAAAATGTACAGAGAACTTTCACGGCGCGCATAACGGAGATAAAACACCTCAATTACTGGGAGCGCTTGAGGTTTCTAAACCTGTATTCCCTGGAACGCAGGAGGGAAGATACATGATTATATACACCTGGAAAATCCTAGAGGGACTAGTACCGAACTTGCACACGAAAATCACTCACTACGAAAGCAAAAGACTTGGCAGACGATGCACCATCCCCCCAATGAAAAGCAGGGGTGTCACTAGCACGTTAAGAGACCATACAGTAAGTGTCAGGGGCCCGAGACTGTTCAACTGCCTCCCAGCACACATAAGGGGGATTACCAACAGACCCCTGGCAGTCTTCAAGCTGGCACTGGACAAGCACCTAAAGTCAGTTCCTGATCCAGCCTGGCTGTGGCTCGTACGTTGGTTTGCGTGCAGCCAGCAGCAACAGCCTGGTTGATCAGGCGCTGATCCACCAGGAGGCCTGGTCACAGACCGGGCCGCGGGGGCGTTGACCCCCGAAACTCTCTCCAGGTAAACTCCAGGTATCATCACTACCAGTCTATCACCACCATCAGCCAGTCATCACTACCAGTCTATCATCACTACCAGTCTATCATCACTACCAGTCTATCACCACCATCAGCCAGTCATCACTACCAGTCTATCATCACTACCAGTCTATCATCACTACCAGTCTATCATCCCTACCAGCCAGTCATCACTACCACTACTATCTTTGTAACTGATGCTGCTATCTTTGTCTGTGACTGTTGATGCTATCTTTTTCTGTGACTGTTGATGCTATCTTTTTCTGTGACTGTTGATGCTATCTTTTTCTGTGACTGTTGATGCTATCTTTTTCTGTGACTGTTGATGCTATCTTTGTCTTTAAGTTTGCGCTATCTTTGTCTGTGACGGTTGCTGCCATCTTTGTCTGTGACTGTTGCTGTTATCTTTGGATGTGATTGTTGCTGCTATCTTTGTAACTGTTGCTGCTAACATTGTCTGTAAGTGTTGCTGCTATCTTTGTCTGTGACGGTTGCTGCTATCTTTGTCTGTGACTGTTGCTGCTAACTTTGGATGTGATTGTTGCTGCTATCTTTGTAACTGTTGCTGCTAACTTTGTAAGTATTGCTGCTATCTTTGTCTGTGACTGCTGCTGCTATCTTTGGATGAGAATGTTGCTGCTATCTTTGTGACTGTTGCTGCTAACTTTGTCTGTAAGTGTTCCTGTTATCTTTGTCTGTGACTGTTGCTGCTACATTTGTTTGTGACTGTTGCTGCTCTCTTTGTCTGTAAGTGTTGCTGCTATCTTTGTGACTGTTGCTGTTATCTTTGTCTGTGGCTGTTGCTACTCTCTTTGTCTGTGATTGTTGCTGCCATCTTTGTCTGTGATTGTTGCTGCTATCTTTGTCAGTGATTGTTGCTGCTATCTTTGTCTGTGATTGTTGCTGCTATCTTTGTCTGTGACTGTTGCTGCTATCTTTGTCTGTGACTGTTGCTGGTATCTTTGTCTGTGACTGTTGCTGCTCTCTTTGTCTGTAAGTGTTGCTGCTATCTTTGTGACTGTTGCTGTTATCTTTGTCTGTGGCTGTTGGTACTCTCTTTGTCTGTGATTATTGCTGCTATCTTTGTCTGTGATTGTTGCTGCTATCTTTGTCAGTGACTGTTGCTGCTATCTTTGTCTGTGACTGTTGCTGGTATCTTTGTCTGTGATTGTTGCTGCTATCTCTGTCTGTGACTGTTGCTGCTATCTCTGTCTGTGACTGTTACTGCTATGTTTGTATGTGACTGTTGCTGCTACCTTTGTCTGTGACTGTTGCTGATATCTTTGTCTGTAACTGTTGCTGCTATGTGACTGTTGTTGCTATCTTTGTCTGTGATTGTTGCTGCTATCTTTGTCTGTGATTGTTGCTGCTAACTTTGTCTGTGACTGTTGCTGCTACCTTTGTCTGTGACTGTTGCTGATATCTTTGTCTGTAACTGTTGCTGCTATGTGACTGTTGTTGCTATCTTTGTCTGTGATTGTTGCTGCTATCTTTGTCTGTGATTGTTGCTGCTAACTTTGTCTGTGATTGTTGCTGCTAACTTTGTCAGTGACTGTTGCTGCTATGTTTGTATGTGACTGTTGCTGCTACGTTTGTCTGTGACTGATGCTGCTATCTTTGTCTGTGATTGTTGCTGCTATCTTTGTCTGTGACTGTTGCTGCTATCTTTGTTTGTGACTGTTGCGGCTATCTTTGTCTGTGACTGTTGCTTCTGTCTTTGTCTGTGACTGTTGCTGCTATCTTTGTCTGTGACTGTTTCTGCTATGTTTGTATGTGACTGTTGCTGCTATGTTTGTATGTGACTGTTGCTGCTATCTTTGTCTGTGATTGTTGCTGCTATCTTTGTCAGTGACTGTTGCTGCTATGTTTGTATGTGACTGTTGCTGCTACGTTTGTCTGTGACTGTTGCTGCTATCTTTGTCTGTGACTGTTGCTGCTATCTTTGTCTGTGACTGTTGCTGCTATGTTTGTATGTGACTGTTGCTGCTATCTTTGTGACTGCTGCTGCTATCTTTGTCTGTGACTGTTGCTGCTGTCTTTGTCTGTGACTATTGCTGCTATCTTTGTCTGTGACTGTTGCTGCTATCTATGTCTGTGATTGTTGCTGCTATCTTTGTCAGTAACTGTTGCTGCGATCTTTGTCTGTGACTGCTGCTGCTATCTTTGTATGTGATTGTTGCTGCTATCTTTGTCAGTAACTGTTGCTGCTATCTTTGTCTGTGACTGTTGCTGCTATCTATGTCTGTGATTGTTGCTGCTATCTTTGTCAGTAACTGTTGTTGCGATCTTTGTCTGTGACTGCTGCTGCTATCTTTGTCTGTGATAGTTGCTGCTATATTTGTGTGCGACTGTTGCTGCTATCTTTGTCTGTGGCTGTTGCTGCTATTTTTGTCTGTGACTGTTGCTCCTATCTTTGTCTGTGACTGTTGCTGCTATCTTTGTATGTGACTGTTGCTGCTATCTTTGTCTGTGGCTGTTGCTGCTATCTTTGTGACTGTTGCTGCTATCTTTGTCTTTGACTGTTGCTGCTATCTTTGTATGTGACTGTTGCTGCTATCTTTGTCTGTGACTATTTTTGCTATGTTTGTATGTGACTGTTGCTGCTATCTTTGTCTGTGACTATTGCTGCTATCTTTGTTTGTGACTGTTGATGCTATCTTTGTGACTGTTGCTGCTATCTTTGTCTGCGATTGTTGCTGCTATCTTTATCTGTGACTTTTGCTGCTATGTTTGTATGTGACTGTTGCGGCTATCTTTGTCTGTGACTGTTGCTGCTATTTTTGTCTGTGACTGTTGCTGCTATGTTTATATGTGACTGATGCTGCTATCTTTGTCTGTGACTGTTGCTGCTATCTTTGTCTGTGACTGTTGCTGCTGTGTTTGTCTGTGACTGTTGCTGCTATCTTTGTCTATGACTGTTGCTGCTATCTTTGTGACTGTTGCTGCTATGTTTGTATGTGACTGTTGCTGCTATGTTTGCCTGCGACTGTTGCTGCTATCTTTGTCTGTGACTGTTGCGGCTGTGTTTGTCTGTGACTGTTGCTGCTATCTTTGTCTGTGACTGTTGCTGCTATGTTTGTCAGTGACTGTTGCTACTGTGTTTGTCTCTGACTGTTGCTGCTATCTTTGCCAGTGACTGTTTCTGCTATCTTTGTCTGTGACTGTTGCTGTTGTGTTTGCGACTGTTGCTGATATCTTTGTCAGTGACTGTTGCTGCTGTGTTTGTCTGCGACTGTTGCTGGTAACTTTGTCTGTGACTGTTGCTGCTATCTTTGTATGTGAATGTTGCTGCTATCTTTGTCTGTGACTATTGCTGCTATGTTTGTATGTGACTGTTGCTGCTATCTTTGTCTGTGACTGTTGCTGCTATCTTTGTCTGTGACTGTTGCTGCTATCTTTGTCTGTGATTGTTGCTGCTATCTTTGTCTGTGATTGTTGCTGCTATCTTTGTCTGTGACTGTTGCTGCTATCTTTGTCTGTGATTGTTGCTGCTATCTTTGTCTGCGACTGTTGCTGCTATGCTTGTATGTGACTGTTGCTGCTATCTTTGTCAGTGACTGTTGCTACTATCTTTGTCAGTGACTGTTGCTGCTGTGTTTGTCTGTGACTGTTGCTGCTATCTTTGTGACTGTTGCTGCTATGTTTGTATGTGACTGTTGCTGCTATGTTTGTCTGCGACTGTTGCTGCTATCTTTGTCTGTGACTGTTGCTGCTGTGTTTGTCTGTGACTGTTGCTGCTATCTTTGTCTGTGACTGTTGCTGCTGTGTTTGTCTGTGACTGTTGCTCCTGTGTTTGTCTGTGACTGTTGGTGCTATCTTTGTCTGTGACTGTTGCTGCTGTGTTTGTCTGTGACTGTTGCTGCTATCTTTGTCAGTGACTGTTGCTGCTGTGTTTGTCTGTGACTGTTGCTGCTATCTTTGTCTGTGACTGTTGCTGCTGTGTTTGCCTGTGACTGTTGCTGCTATCTTTGTCAGTGACTGTTGCTGCTTTCTTTGTCAGTGACTGTTGCTGCTGTGTTTGTCTGTGACTGTTGCTGCTATCTTTGACAGTGACTGTTGCTGCTGTGTTTGTCTGTGACTGTTGCTGCTATGTTTGTATGTGACTGTTGCTGCTATCTTTGTCTGCGACTGTTGCTGCTATGTTTGTCTGTGACTTTTGCTGCTGTGTTTGTATGTGACTGTTGCTGCTATGTTTGTATGTGACTGTTGCTGCTATCTTTGTCTGTGACTGTTGCTGCTATGTTTGTATGTGACTGTTGCTGCTATGTTTGTATGTGACTGTTGCTGCTATCTTTGTCTGTGACTGTTGCTGCTATGTTTGTATGTGACTGTTGCTGCTATGTTTGTATGTAACTGTTGCTG
This sequence comes from Cherax quadricarinatus, assembly GCF_026875155.1. NCBI lineage: Eukaryota > Metazoa > Arthropoda > Malacostraca > Decapoda > Parastacidae > Cherax > Cherax quadricarinatus. Next base: position 33,770,809 of record NC_069407.1, read on the forward strand.
CTATGTTTGTATGTGACTGTTGCTGCTATCTTTGTCTGTGACTGTTGCTGCTATGTTTGTATGTGACTGTTGCTGCTATGTTTGTATGTAACTGTTGCTGCTATGTTTGTATGTGACTGTTGCTGCTATGTTTGTATGTGACTGTTGCTGCTATCTCTGTCTGTGATTGTTGCTGCTATCTTTGTGACTGTTGCTGCTATCTTTGTGTGTGACTGTTGCTGCTATCTTTGCCTGTGACTGTTGCTGCTATCTTTGTCTGTGATTGTTGCTGCTATCTTTATGACTGTTACTGCTATGTTTGTATGTGACTGTTGCTGCTATCTCTGTCTGTGATTGTTGCTGCTATCTTTGTGACTGTTGCTGCTATCTTTGCCTGTGACTGTTGCTGCTATCTCTGTCTGTGATTGTTGCTGCTATCTTTATGACTGTTACTGCTATGTTTGTATGTGACTGTTGCTGCTATCTTTGTCTCTGACTGTTGCTGCTATCTTTGTCTGTGACTGTTACTGCTATCTTTGTCTGTGAATGTTGCTGCTTTCTTTGCCTGTGACTGTTGCTGCTATCTTTGTCTGTGACTGTTGCTGCTATGTTTGTATGTGACTGTTGCTGCTATCTTTGTCTGTGACTGTTGCTGCTATCTTTGTCTGTGACTGTTGCTGCTATCTTTGTCTGTGACTGTTGCTGCTGTGTTTGTCTGTGACTGTTGCTGCTATCTTTGTCTGTGACTGTTGCTGCTATGCTTGTATGTGACTGTTGCTGCTATCTTTGTCTGTGACTGTTGCTGCTGTGTTTGTCTGTGACTTTTGCTGCTATCTTTGTCTGTGACTGTTGCTGCTGTGTTTGTCTGTGACTGTTGCTGCTATCTTTGTCTGTGACTGTTGCTGCTATATTTGTCTGTGACTGTTGCTGCTATCTTTGTCTGTGACTGTTGCTGCTGTGTTTGTCTGTGACTGTTGCTGCTATCTTTGTCTGTGACTGTTGCTGCTATCTTTATCTGTGAGTGTTGCTGCTATCTTTGTCTGTGACTGTTGCTGCTATCTTTGTCTGTGACTGTTGCTGCTATCTTTGTCTGTGACTGTTGCTGCTATCTTTGTCTGCGACTGTTGCTGCTATGTTTGTTTGCGTCTGTTGCTGCTATGTTTGTATGTGTCTGTTGCTGCTATGTTTGTATGTGTCTGTTGCTGCTATGTTTGTATGTGTCTGTTGCTGCTATGTTTGTATGTGACTGTTGCTGCTATGTTGTATGTGACTGTTGCTGCTATGTTTGTATGTGACTGTTGCTGCTATGTTTGTATGTGACTGTTGCTGCTATGTTTGTATGTGACTGTTGCTGCTATGTTTGTATGTGACTGTTGCTGCTATCTCTGTCTGTGATTGTTGCTGCTATCTTTGTGACTGTTGCTGCTATCTTTGTGTGTGACTGTTGCTGCTATCTTTGCCTGTGACTGTTGCTGCTATCTTTGTCTGTGATTGTTGCTGCTATCTTTATGACTGTTACTGCTATGTTTGTATGTGACTGTTGCTGCTATCTCTGTCTGTGATTGTTGCTGCTATCTTTGTGACTGTTGCTGCTATCTTTGCCTGTGACTGTTGCTGCTATCTCTGTCTGTGATTGTTGCTGCTATCTTTATGACTGTTACTGCTATGTTTGTATGTGACTGTTTACCTGGAGTTTATCTGGAGAGAGTTCCGGGGGTCAACGCCCCCGCGGCCCGGTCTGTGACCAGGCCTCCTGGTGGATCAGAGCCTGATCAACCAGGCTGTTGCTGCTGGCTGCACGCAAACCAACGTACGAGCCACAGCCCGGCTGGTCAGGAACCGACTTTAGGTGCTTGTCCAGTGCCAGCTTGAAGACTGCCAGGGGTCTGTTGGTAATCCTCCTTATGTATGCTGGGAGGCAGTTGAACAGTCTCGGGCCCCTGACACTTATTGTATGGTCTCTTAACGTGCTAGTGACACCCCTGCTTTTCATTGGGGGGATGGTGCATCGTCTGCCAAGTCTTTTGCTTTCGTTGTGAGTGATTTTCGTGTGCAAGTTCGGTACTAGTCCCTCTAGGATTTTCCAGGTGTATATAATCATGTATCTCTCCCTCCTGCGTTCCAGGGAATACAGGTTTAGGAACCTCAAGCGCTCCCAGTAATTGAGGTGTTTTATCTCCGTTATGTGCGCCGTGAAAGTTTTGCTGCTATCTTTGTCTGTAATTGTTGCTGCTATCTTTGTCTGTGACTGTTGCTGCTATCTTTGTCAGTGACTGTAGTTGCTGTCTTTTTCTGTGACTGTTGCTGCTTTCTTTGTCTCTCTTTGCGTGTTGCTGCTTTGTCTCTCTGTGATTGTTGCTGTGATTTTTGTCTATCTGTGAGTGTTGCTATCTTTGTCTCTCTGTGACTGTTGCTGCTATCTTTGTCTCTGTGTGACTGTTGCTGCTATCTTTGTCTCTGTGTGACTGTTGCTGCCATCTTTGTCTCTCTGTGAGTGTTGCTGCTATCTTTGTCTCTCTGTAAGTGTTGCTGCTATCTTTGTCTCTCTCTATGAGTGTTGCTGCTATCTTTGTCTCTCTGTGAGTGTTGCTGCTATCTTTGTCTTTCTGTGAGTGTTGCTGCTATCTTTGTCTCTGTGATTGTTGCTGCTATCTTTGTCTCTGTGTGACTGTTGCTGCTATCTTTGTCTCTGTGTGACTGTTGCTGCTATCTTTGTCTCTCTGTGAGTGTTGCTGCTATCTTTGTCTCTCTGTGAGTGTTGCTGTTATCTTTGTCTTTCTGTGAGTGTTGCTGCTATCTTTGTCTCTGTGATTGTTGCTGCTAGCTTTATCTCTCTGTGACTGTTGCTGCTATCTTTGTCTCTCTGTGAGTGTTGCTGCTGTCGTTGTCTCTCTGTGACTGTTGCTGCTATCTTTGTCTCTCTGTGAGTGTTGCTGCTGTCGTTGTCTCTCTGTGACTGTTGCTGCTATCTTTGTCTCTCTGTGAGTGTTGCTGCTGTCGTTGTCTGTCTGTGACTGTTGCTGCTATCTTTGTCTCTCTGTGAGTGTATTTGCAATCTTTGTCTCCCTGTGAGTGTTGCTGCTATCTTTGTCTCTGTGTGAGTGTTGCTGCTATCTTTGTCTCTCTGTGACTGTTGCTGTTATCATTGTCTCTCTGTGACTGTTGCTTATCTTTGTCTCTCTGTGAGTGTTACTGCTGCAGGTTTCAGTTTGCTACAAGCGTGACAGGACTCAAGTACCTCCCAGTATGACCGCTGTCTTCCAGCCAAGCTTCTACCTAAGTTCAGGAAAGTACTTGGTTGCCATTAGGAACAAACACCAGAGTAGTGTCGTTAAAGTAAGCACTTTAAATAGCGTTATAAATACACTAGACAAGTACGTGTGTGGGAATGGTTGGTTGAGAGTGGAAACAGCCTAGTTTAGGTGGTTAGACCTACTGCAGTGCTCCTCTCTTCTTGAATTCGTAATATAATAGACATGATAGTGTTACTCTATCGTATGTTTTAATTCAAGCGCATAAAATGTATATACAAACTAGACAGTTCTGGTTTTGGTTAAATATTGTATTAAGTAGCTGATCAGCCGGGCTGCGGTTCGTATGTAGGTCTGCGTGCGGCTAGCAGTAACAGCCTGGTTGATCAGACCTTGGTCCACCAGGAGGCCTGGTCACAGACCGGGCCGCGGGAGCGTTGATCCCGGAAACCCTCTCCAGGTATACTCCAAGTATCTTTGTGTCTCTGTGAGTGTTGGTGCTATCTTTGTGAGTGTTGGTGCTATCTTTGTGAGTGTTGGTGCTATCTTTATGAGTGTTGGTGCTATCTTTATGAGTGTTGGTGCTATCTTTATGAGTGTTGGTGCTATCTTTGTGAGAGTTGGTGCTATCTTTGTGAGTGTTGGTGCTATCTTTGTGTCTCTGTGAGTGCTGGTGCTATCTTTGTGAGTGTTGGTGCTATCTTTGTGAGTGTTGGTGCTATCTTTGTGAGTGTTGGTGCTATCTTTGTGAGTGTTGGTTCTAAAGGAATAGCTGGCAAAGTGGGCAGCTGGATCTTCAACTTTCTAACCAATCGAACACAAAGAGTAGTGGTAAACAGAGTTGAGCCGGAAGCTGCCATAGTGAAGAGCTCTGTCCCACAAGGCACAGTACTCGCACCAATCCTGTTCCTCATTCTCATGTCAGACATAGACAGAGATGTAAACCATAGCACTGTATCATGCTCTGCAGACGATACTAGGATCTGCATGAGAGTGTCATCCAGTGAGGACACGGCAAAGCTCCAAGAAGATATAAACCAAGTTTTCCAATGGGCAACAGAGAACAATATGATGTTCAATGAAGACAAATTCCAACTACTCCGTTATGGAAAACTGGAGGAAATAATAACTAGAACTGAGTATACTACAAACTCCAATCACACAATAGAGCGGAAAAGTAATGTGAAGGACCTGGGTGTGGTAATGTCTGAAGACCTCACCTTCAAGGACCACAACAATGCCACGATCACATCTGCGAGGAAACTGATAGGATGGATAATGAGAACATTCAAGACAAGAGATGCTAAGCCAATGATGATCCTTTTTGAACATTAAAATGGTATAAAATACCGACAGGTTGTTAGGTAAGACACATATGCAACAGTTAGGTATCTTTATTACGAAACGTTTCGCCTACACAGAAGGCTTCTTCAGTCAAGTACAGAAAAGTTGATAGAAGCAGAAGATACTTGAAGACGATGTAATCAGTCCATCACCCTTAAAGTTTTGAGGTGGTCAGTCCCTTAGTCTGGAGAAGAGCATTGTTCCGAAGTCTGAAACAATATGGAGTTGAAGTACCAAGGGTATCTTGGTACAGACCTGAAATCAACTTCGACAACCTCTACTAGTGAGAGCGGCTGGATTTGAGAGGGACCTGACCTCCCAACATCTGCGTTCTACTAGTGACCTACGTCTCACCTCCTGGCGCTATATAAGGCTCCATCCTGTCACTTCAACTTCATATTGTTTCAGACTTCGGAACAATGCTTTTCTCCAGACTGAGGGACTGACCACCTCAAAACTTTAAGGGTGATGGACTGATTACATCGTCTTCAAGTATCTTCTGCTTCTATCAACTTTTCTGTACTTGACTGAAGAAGCCTTCTGTGTAGGCGAAACGTTTCGTAATAAAGATACCTAACTGTTGCATATGTGTCTTACCTAACGATGATCCTTTTTAAATCACTTACTCTCTCTAGGCTGGAATACTGCTGTACATAAACATCCCCATTCAAGGCAGGTGAAATTGCAGAGCTAGAGAATGTACAGAGAACCTTTACTCCACGTATAAGTTCCATCAAACACCTTAACTACTGGGAGCGCCTGGAAGCACTTGACTTGTACTCACTGAACCGCAGGCGAGAGAGATATTTCATAATCTACACCTGGAAGATCCTGGAGGGACTGGTTCCTAACCTGCACACAGAAATCACTCCCTACGAAAGCAAAAGACTTGGCAGGCGATGCAACATACCCCCAGTGAAAAGTAGGGGCGCCATTGGTACACTAAGAGAAAACACAATAAGTGTCCGGGGCCCAAGACTGTTCAACAGCCTCCCACCAGCAATAAGGGGCATTATGGGAAGACCCCTGGTTGTCTTCAAGAGGGAGCTGGACAGATACCTAAAGTCAGTGCCGGATCAGCCTGGCTGTGGTTCGTACGTTGGATTGCGTGCGACCAGCAGTAACAACCTCGTTGATCAGGCCCTGATCCACCGGGAGGCCTGGTCGTGGACCGGGCCGCGGGGGCGTTGATCCCCGGAATACCCTCCAGGTAGACTCCAGGTAGGTAGTGTAGGTGCTATCTTTGTGAGTGTTGGTGCTATCTTTGTGAGTGTTGGTGCTATCTTTGTGAGTGTTGGTGCTATCTTTGTGAGTGTTGGTGCTATCTTTGTAGTGTTGGTGCTATCTTGTGAGTGTTTGGTGCTATCTTTGTGAGTGTTGGTGCTATCTTTGTGAGTGTTGGTGCTATCTTTGTGAGTGTTGGTGCTATCTTTGTGAGTGTTGGTGCTATCTTTTGTGAGTGTTGGTGCTATCTTTGTGAGAGTTGGTGCTATCTATTGTGAGTGTTGGTGCTATCTTTGTGAGTGTTGGTGCTATCTTTGTGAGTGTTGGTGCTATCTTTGTGAGAGTTGGTGCTATCTTTGTGAGTGTTGGTGCTATCTTTGTGAGTGTGGTGCTATCTTTGTGAGTGTTGCTGCTATCTTTGTGAGTGTTGGTGCTATCTTTGTGAGTGTTGGTGCTATCTTTGTGAGAGTTGGTGCTATCTTGTGAGTGTTGGTGCTATCTTTGTGAGTGTTGGTGCTATCTTTGTGAGAGTTGGTGCTATCTTTGTGAGTGTTGTGCTATCTTTGTGAGAGTTGGTGCTATCTTTGTGAGTGTTGGTGCTATCTTTGTGAGTGTTGGTGCTATCTTTGTGAGGTTGGTGCTATCTTTGTGAGTTGTTGGTGCTATCTTTGTGAGTGTTGGTGCTATCTTTGTGAGTGTTGGTGCTATCTTTGTGAGTGTTGGTGCTATCTTTGTGAGTGTTGTGCTATCTTTGTGAGTGTTGGTGCTATCTTTGTGAGAGTTGGTGCTATCTTTGTGAGTGTTGGTGCTATCTTTGTGAGTGTTGGTGCTATCTTTGTGAGTGTTGGTGCTATCTTTGTGAGTGTTGGTGCTATCTTTGTGAGTGTTGGTGCTATCTTTGTGAGTGTTGGTGCTATCTTTGTGAGTGTTGGTGCTATCTTTGTGAGTGTTGCTGCTATCTTTGTGAGTGTTGGTGCTATCTTTGTGAGTGTTGCTGCTATCTTTGTCTATGAGTGTTGCTGCTATCTTTGTGAGTGTTGCTGCTATCTTTGTGAGTGTTGGTGCTATCTTTGTGAGTGTTGGTGCTATCTTTGTGAGTGTTGGTGCTATCTTTGTCTATGAGTGTTGCTGCTATCTTTGTCTATGAGTGTTGCTGCTATCTTTGTGAGTGTTGCTGCTATCTTTGTGAGTGTTGCTGCTATCTTTGTCTATGAGTGTTGGCTGCTATCTTTGTGAGTGTTGGTGCTATCTTTGTGAGTGTTGCTGCTATCTTTGTGAGTGTTGCTGCTATCTTTGTGAGTGTTGCTGCTATCTTTGTGAGTGTTGCTGCTATCTTTGTCTATGAGTGTTGCTGCTATCTTTGTGAGTGTTGCTGCTATCTTTGTGAGTGTTGCTGCTATCTTTGTGAGTGTTGGTGCTATCTTTGATGAGTGTTGTGCTATCTTTGTTGAGTGTTGCTGCTATCTTGTGAGTGTTGTGCTATCTTTGTGAGTGTTGCTGCTATCTTTGTCTATGAGTGTTGCTGCTATCTTTGTCTATGAGTGTTGCTACTATCTTTGTCTATGAGTGTTGCTACTATCTTTGTCTATGAGTGTTGCTGCTATCTTTGTCTATGAGTGTTGCTACTATCTTTGTCTTGAGTGTTGCTGCTATCTTTGTCTGATGAGTGTTGCTACTATCTTTGTCTATGAGTGTTGCTATCTTTGTCTATGAGTGTTGCTGCTATCTTTGTCTATGAGTGTTGCTGCTATCTTTGTCTTTGAGTGTTGCTACTATCCTTGTCTTTGAGTGTTGCTACTATCTTTGTCTATGAGTGTTGCTGCTGTCTTTGTCTGTGAGTGTTGCTGCTATCTTTGTCTGTGAGTGTTGCTGCTATCTTTGTCTGTGAGTGTTGCTACTATCTTCGTCTGTGAGTGCTGCTGCTATCTTTGTCTGTGAGTGTTGCTGCTATCTTTGTCTGTGAGTGTTGCTGCTATCTTTGTCTTTGAGTGTTGCTACTATCTTTGTCTTTGAGTGTTGCTACTATCTTTGTCTATGAGTGTTGCTGCTGTCTTTGTCTGTGAGTGTTGCTGCTATCTTTGTCTGTGAGTGTTGCTGCTATCTTTGTCTGTGAGTGTTGCTACTATCTTCGTCTGTGAGTGCTGCTGCTATCTTTGTCTGTGAGTGTTGCTGCTATCTTTGTCTGTTGAGTGTTGCTCTATCTTTGTCTGTGAGTGGTTGCTGCTTCTTTGTCTGTGAGTGTTGCTACTATCTTCGTCTGTGAGTGCTGCTGCTATCTTTGTCTGTGAGTGTTGCTGCTATCTATGTCTGTGAGTGTTGCTGCTATCTTTGTCTTTGAGTGTTGCTACTATCTTTGTCTTTGAGTGTTGCTACTATCTTTGTCTTTGAGTGTTGCTACTATCTTTGTCTTTGAGTGTTGCTACTATCTTTGTCTATGAGTGTTGCTGCTGTCTTTGTCTGTGAGTGTTGCTGCTATCTTTGTCTGTGAGTGTTGCTGCTATCTTTGTCTGTGAGTGTTGCTACTATCTTTGTCTCTGAGTGCGTGCATCTTGTCTGTGAGGTTGCTACTATCTTTGTCTGTGAGTATTTGCTGCTATACTTTGTCTAGTGTTGCCTACTATCTTTGTCTTTGAGTGTTTCTAACTATCTTTGTCTCGTGAGTTTGCCTGCCTCCTTGTCGTGGTGTCTCCTGCTCATCTTTGTCGTCAGTGTTGCTGCCCTCTCTGTCTCTGAGTGTTCCCTGCTCTTCGTCTCTAGGTGAGTCCTCTTTAGGCCTAATCCTCTTGTATTCTTACGTCATTCGTCCATTCTCCCTCCCATCCCTTCTCTAGTCAATCATTGTGTCCCTCCCCTCCGTCCCCTCCCTCCCTCCCTCCCCCGTCCCTCCGTCCCCTCCCTCCCCTCCCTCCCCTCCGTCCCCTCCGTCCCCTCCCTCCCCTCCCTCCCCTCCGTCCCCCTCTCCCCTCCCTCCCCTCCCTCCCCTCCGTCCCCTCCTCCCCTCCCTGCCCTCCCTCCCTTCGTTCCTACACGCCACTCCTCACCCTCCTTCCACCTTCCCTCATGACTAACTCCCTCACTCCGTCCCCACCCGTCCCTCCACCCTCCCTCGCCTCGACCTCCCTCCGTCCCCTCCCTTCGTTCTACACGACAACTGTCATTTCCATCTTATGGTAATCCCATCACTGTGTGACCAACACTCGTTCCCCCGCTCAGTATGACCTTGTTGTGTAGGTGTGACCTTGTTGTGTAGGTAAGATCTTGTTGTGTAGGTGTGAACTTGTTGTGTAGGTAAGATCTTGTTGTGTAGGTGTGACCTTGTTGTGTAGGTAAGACCTGTTGTGTAGGTGTGACCTTGTTGTGTAGGTAAGATCTTGTTGTGTAGGTGTGACCTTGTTGTGTAGGTAAGATCTTGTTGTGTAGGTGTGACCTTGTTGTGTAGGTAAGACCTTGTTGTGAAAGGGGTGACCTTGTTGTGTAGGTAAGATCTTGTTGTGTAGGTGTGACCTTGTTGTGTAGGTAAGATCTTGTTGTGTAGGTGTGACCTTGTTGTGTAGGTAAGACCTTGTTGTGTAGGTGTGTGACCTTGTTGTGGGTAGGTTAAGTTCTTGTTGTAAGGTGTGGGCCTTGTTGTGTAAAGGGAAGGACCTTGTTGTGTAAAGGGGTGACCTTGTTGTGAAAGGTAAGAACTTGTTGTGTAGGTGTGACCTTGTTGTGTAATTAAGACCTTGTTGTGTAGGTGTGACCTTGTTGTGTAGGTAAGATCTTGTTGTGAAGGTGTGACCTTGTTGTGAAGGTGTGACCTTGTTGTGTAGGTAAGATCTTGTTGTGAGGTGTGACCTTGTTGTGTAGGTAAGACCTTGTTGTGAAGGTGTGACCTTGTTGTGTAGGTAGATCTTGTTGTAGGTGTGACCTTGTTGTGTAGGTAAGACCTTGTTGTGTAGGTGTGACCTTGTTGTGTAGGTAAGATCTTGTTGTGTAGGTGTGACCTTGTTGTGTAGGTAAGACCTTGTTGTGTAGGTGTGACCTTGTTGTGTAGGTAAGAACTTGTTGTGAAGGTGTGACCTTGTTGTGAAGGTGTGACCTTGTTGTGAAGGTGTGACCTTGTTGTGAAGGTGGGACCTTGTTGTGAAGGTAGGACCTTGTTGTGAAGGTGGGACCTTGTTGTGAAGGTGTGACCTTGTTGTGAAGGTGTGACCTTGTTGTGAAGGTGTGACCTTGTTGTGAAGGGGTGACCTTTTTGTGAAGGTGTGACCTTGTTGTGAGGTAGTGACCTTGTTGTGAAGGTAGTGACCATTGTTGTGAAGGTGGGACCTTGTTGTGAAGGTGTGACCTTGTTGTGAAGGTGTGACCTTGTTGTGAAGGTGGGACCTTGTTGTGAAGGTGTGACCTTGTTGTGAAGGTGTGACCTTGTTGTGAAGGTGGGACCTTGTTGTGAAGGTGTGACCTTGTTGTGAAGGTGTGACCTTGTTGTGAAGGTGGACCTTGTTGTGAAGGTGGGACCTTGTTGTGAAGGTGTGACCTTGTTGTGAAGGTAGGACCTTGTTGTGAAGGTAGGACCTTGTTGTGAAGGTGGGACCTTGTTGTGAAGGTGGGACCTTGTTGTGAAGGTGTGACCTTGTTGTGAAGGTGTGACCTTGTTGTGAAGGTGTGACCTTGTTGTGAAGGTGGGACCTGTTGTTTTGGGAAAGGGAGGACCTTGTTGTGAAGGTAGGACCTTGTTGTGAAGGTGGGACCTTGTTGTGAAGGTGTGACCTTGTTGTGAAGGTGGGACCTTGTTGTGAAGGTAGGACCTTGTTGTGAAGGTAGGACCTTGTTGTGAAGGTAGGACCTTGTTGTGAAGGTAGGACCTTGTTGTGAAGGTAGGACCTTGTTGTGAAGGTGTGACCTTGTTGTGAAGGTAGGGGCCTTGTTGTGAAGGTAGGACCTTGTTGTGAAAGGTGGACCTTGTTGTGAAGGTAGGACCTTGTTGTGAAGGTAGGGACCTTGTTGTGAAGGTAGGACCTTGTTGTGAAGGTAGGACCTTGTTGTGAAGGTAGGACCTTGTTGTGAAGGTGGGACCTTGTTGTGAAGGTAGGACCTTGTTGTGAAGGTAGGACCTTGTTGTGAACGTAGGACCTTGTTGTGAAGGTGGGACCTTGTTGTGAAGGTAGGACCTTGTTGTGAAGGTAGGACCTTGTTGTGAAGGTAAGACCTTGTTGTGAAGGTAGGACCTTGTTGTGAAGGTGGGACCTTGTTGTGAAGGTGGGACCTTGTTGTGAAGGTGGCCTTGTTGTGAAGGTGGGACCTTGTTGTGAAGGTGTGACCTGTTGTGAAGGGGGACCTGTTGTGAAGGGTGGGCCTTGTTGTGAAGGTGGGCCTTGTTGTGAAAGGGAGGACCTTGTTGTGAAGGTGGACCTTGTTGTGAAGGTGTGACCTTGTTGTGAAGGTGTGACCTTGTTGTGAGAGGGGACCTGGAATCATTGTGAAGGTGACCGTTTGAAGGTAACCTTGTTGGTGAATGGACCTTGTTTGAAGGAGGACTTAAGGTGGACCTTGTTAGAAGTGGACCTTTGTTGTGAAGGTGGACCTTGTTGTGAAGGTGTGACCTTGTTGTGAAGGTAGGACTTAGGGAGTGTTAAGGAGGACCTTGGTGAAGGTTGGACCCTTTTGTTGATGGTAGGACCTTGTTGTGAAGGTGGGACCTTGTTGTAAGGTAGGACCTTAGTGAAGGTAGGACCGATTGTGTGAAGGTGGAGACTGTTGTGAAGTAGAGCCTGTTGTGAAGGTAGGACCTTGTTTGTGAAGGTGGACCTTGTTGTGAAGGTAGGACCTTGTTTGTGAAGTGTGGCCTGTGTGAAGGTGTGGCCTTGTTGTGAAGGTAGACCTGTTGTGTAGGTAGACCTTGTTGTTAAGGTGTTTTTGGGACCTTGTTGTGAAGGTAGGACCTTGTTGGTGAAAAGGGGGAGCTGGGAAATCATTGTTGAAGTGTTTTGACCCTTTAGAAACACTCTTGAGTGCACGTAAATGTCGAGCTCTTTTCTAAAGAGCACTTAACCCGCGAGCTTTAATCAGTTGGGGCCCTTTAAAGGGAGGAAAATCCTTGACCTCCTTAACCTTTGGAATGGGGTATGAAATGATTTAAACCCCATAACCAACGGGGAAAAAAAAAAAATAAATGTGAGGATTAGGAGTTGATAATGTCAGAGGATCTCACCTTCAAGGCCCAACGTCTCATCTCACACTGCTGGAAAATTCGGAGGATAATGAGAATCTTCAAAAATGAATCCCAACCAATGATGATCCCCTTAATCATTGTTCTCTCTAGGCTTTGGAAAAACTGTTGGGAACTGACATCTCCTTCAGCAGTAAAATGCAGAATGGGAATGTATAGAGTTTTCACTCAGGTATATATTTAAAGTCAATTTCCTTAATAACTAGGAACGTTTGAAGTCCCTTAACCTATACTCCCTGAAACGCAGGCGAGAAAGATACATCACAATGGACACCTGGAAAATCTTAGAGGGACTAGTCTTAGATCTACACATTAAAAATGACTCCCTACAAAGGCAAAGGACTCGGCAGGCGGTGCAACATTTCCCAATGAAAGAACACAGTAAGTGTTAGGAACACAAGACTGTTCAACTGCCTCTCAGGGTCTATTGTATCCTCGCTGTCTTCAAGAGGGAGCTAGACAGACACCTGAAGGTAGAACCTGACCAGCCAGGTGGTAGTTGGTACACTGAATTGCGTGCGGCCAACAGTAACAGCCTGGTTGATCAGGCCCTGATCCACCGGGAGGCCTGGTCGTGGACCGGGCCTCGTGGGCGTTGATCTCCGAAAGAACCTCCAGGTAGATATGATAGGGTTCACCCAGTCAGAAGAGAGTGAAACCATTAGCGGCCATAGGAGAGGTGGGCCAGGAGCTGAGACTCGACCCCCTCTGAACACATAGGAAAGTGAAGATAGGCTGCCTGCTGTGGTCACCCTCGTAACATAACTGCTAAGATCACCCTCCCAACATGCCTGCTGAGATCATCCTCCCAACATGCCTGCTGAGATCACCCTCCCAACATGCCTGCTGAGATCATCCTCCCAACATGGCTGCTGAGATCACCCTCCCAACATGCCTGCTGAGATCACCCTCCCAACCTGCCTACTGAGATCATCCTCCCAACATGCCTGCTGAGATCACCCTCCCAACATGCCTGCTGAGATCATCCTCCCAACATGGCTGCTGAGATCACCCTCTCAACCTGCCTACTGAGATCATCCTCCCAACATGCCTGCTGAGATCATCCTCCCAACATGCCTGCTGAGATCATCCTCCCAACATGGCTGCTGAGATCACCCTCCCAACCTGCCTACTGAGATCATCCTCCCAACATGCCTGCTGAGATCACCATCCCAACCTGCCTACTGAGATCATCCTCCCAACATGCCTGCTGAGATCACCCTCCCAACCTGCCTGCTGAGATCACCCTCCCAACATGGCTGCTGAGATCACCCTCCCAACATGCCTGCTGAGATCATCCTTCCAACATGTCTGCTGAGATCACCCTCCCAACATGGCTGCTGAGATCATCCTCCAACATGCCTGCTGAGATCACCATCCCAACATGCCTGCTGAGATCACCCTCCCAACATGCCTGCTGAGATCACCCTCCCAACATGCCTGATGAGATCATCCTCCCAACATGCCTGCTGAGATCATCCTCCCAACATGCCTGCTGAGATCACCCTCCCAACATGGCTGCTGAGATCACCCTCCCAACATGCCTGCTGAGATCATCCTTCCAACATGTCTGCTGAGATCACCCTCCCAACATGGCTGCTGAGATCATCCTCCCAACATGTCTGCTGAGGTCACCCTCCCAACATGCCTGCTGAGATCATCCTCCCAACATGATTGCTAAGGTCACCCTTCCAACATGCCTGCTGAGATCATCCTCTCAACATGCCTGCTGAGGTCACCCTCTCAACATGCCTGCTGAGATCATCCTCCCAGCATGATTGCTGACGTCACTCTCCCAACATGCCTGCTGAGATCATCCTCCCAACATGCCTGCTGAGGTCACCCTCCCAACATGCCTGCTGAGGCCATCCTCCCAACATGCCTGCTGAGGCCATCCTCCCAACATGCCTGCTGAGATCACCCTCCCAACATGCCTGATGAGATCATCCTCCCAACATGCCTGCTGAGATCATCCTCCCAACATGCCTGCTGAGATCACCCTCCCAACATGGCTGCTGAGATCACCCTCCCAACATGCCTGCTGAGATCATCCTTCCAACATGTCTGCTGAGATCACCCTCCCAACATGGCTGCTGAGATCATCCTCCCAACATGTCTGCTGAGGTCACCCTCCCAACATGCCTGCTGAGATCATCCTCCCAACATGATTGCTAAGGTCACCCTTCCAACATGCCTGCTGAGATCATCCTCTCAACATGCCTGCTGAGGTCACCCTCTCAACATGCCTGCTGAGATCATCCTCCCAGCATGATTGCTGACGTCACTCTCCCAACATGCCTGCTGAGATCATCCTCCCAACATGCCTGCTGAGGTCACCCTCCCAACATGCCTGCTGAGATCACCCTCCCAACATGCCTGCTGAGATCATCCTTCCAACATGTCTGCTGAGATCACCCTCCCAACATGGCTGCTGAGATCATCCTCCCAACATGTCTGCGAGGTCACCCTCCCAACATGCCTGCTGAGATCATCCTCCCAACATGATTGCTAAGGTCACCCTTCCAACATGCCTGCTGAGATCATCCTCTCAACATGCCTGCTGAGGTCACCCTCTCAACATGCCTGCTGAGATCATCCTCCCAGCATGATTGCTGACGTCACTCTCCCAACATGCCTGCTGAGATCATCCTCCCAACATGCCTGCTGAGGTCACCCTCCCAACATGCCTGCTGAGGCCATCCTCCCAACATGCCTGCTGAGGCCATCCTCCCAACATGCCTGCTGAGATCACCCTCCCAACATACCTGCTGAGGCCATCCTCCCAACATGACTGCTGAGGTCACCCTCCCAGCATGCCTGCTAAGGCACCACCCTCCCAACATGCCTGCTGAGGCACCACCCTCCCAACATGCCTGCTGATGTCACCCTCCCAACATGCCTGCTGAGGTCATCCTCCCAGCATGTCTGCTGAGACCATCCTCCAAACATACCTGCTGAGACCATCTTCCCAACATACCTGCTGAGACCATCCTCCCAACATACCTGCTGAGACAATCCTCCCAACATGCCTGCTGAGGTCACCCTCCCAACATGCCTGCTGAGGCCATCCTCCCAACATGCCTACTGAGGCCACACTCCCAACATACCTGCTGAGGCCATCCTCCCAACATGACTGCTGAGGTCACCCTCCCAACATGCCTGCTGAGGTTATCCTCCCAATATGACTGCTGAGGTCACCCTCCCAACATGCCTGCTGAGGCCATCCTCCCAACATGACTGCTGAGGTCACCCTCCCAACATGCCTGCTGAGGTCACCCTCCCAGCATGCCTGCTGAGGCCACCCTCTCAGCATGCCTGTTGAGGTCACCCTCTCAACATGCCTGCTGAGGTCACCCTCCCAACATGCCTGATGAGGCCATCCTCCCAACATGCCTGCTGCGGTCACCCTCCCAACATACCTGCTGAGACCATCCTCCCAACATACCTGCTGAGACCTTCCTCCCAACATGCCTGCTGAGGTCATCCTCCCAGCATGCCTGCTGAGACCTTCCTCCCAACATGCCTGCTGAGGTCACCCTCCCAACATACCTGCTGAGACCATCCTCCCAACATACCTGCTGAGACCTTCCTACCAACATGCCTGCTGAGGTCATCCTCCCAGCATGCCTTCTGAGACCTTCCTCCCAACATGCCTGCTGAGGTCACCCTCCCAACATACCTGCTGAGACCATCCTCCCAGCATGCCTGCTGAGGCCACCCTCCCAGCATGCCTGCTGAGGTCACCCTCCCAACATGCCTGCTGAGGTCACCCTCCCAGCATGCCTGCTGAGGCCACCCTCCCAACATGCCTGCTGAGGTCACCCTCCCAGCATGTCTACTGAGGCCACCCTCCCAACATGCCTGCTGAGGCCACCCTCCCAGCATGCCTGCTGAGGCCACCCTCCCAACATGCCAGCTGAGACCACCCTCCCAGCATGCCTGCTGAGGTCACCCTCCCAGCATGCCTGCTGAGGCCACCCTCCCAGCATGCCTGCTGAGGCCACCCTCTCAGCATGCCTGCTGAGACCACCCTCCCAGCATGCCTGCTGAGGCCACCCTCCCAACATGCCTACTGAGGCCACACTCCCAGCATGCCTGCTGAGGCCACCCTCCCAACATGCCTGCTGAGGCCACCCTACCAACATGCCTGCTGAGGCCACCCTCCCAACATGCCTGCTGAGGCCACCCTCCCAACATGCCTGCTGAGGCAACTCTCCCAGCATGCCTGCTGAGGCAACCCTCCCAACATGCCTGCTGAGGCCACCCTCCCAGCATGCCTGCTGAGGCCACCCTCCCAACATGCCTGCTGAGGCCACCCTCCCAGCATGCCTGCTGAGGCCACCCTCCCAACATGCCTGCTGAGGCCACCCTCCCAGCATGCCTGCTGAGGCCACCCTCTCAGCTGGCCTCCACACAACGTCACAAAAGACAGGCAGCACAGCGTGGGTGTCGACGCAACACATGAACAAAGGTGCCTAGTCTCTAGGGTATTCAAAGGTGTGAAGGTGTTAAAGGCGCTCACAATGATGGCGCTTGCTCAAACACTGATGAAAGACCTCTTATAAAAGGCGAGGAAAAATGATTGTGTTTGCCCTGTAAACGGCAGCCAGGTTGAGGGAGGAAGTAACGACAATCTCGCCAGCAGGAGGAGACACTGAAGCCGTCTTTCAGAGAGACACTCGAGGTGTCATTCTGACAGCAAATGTGAAATTCGTGTTTTTAAAAAAGGACACCGCATCAGAGATGTATATTTTTCTTTGAAATATGATTTAAAGCCGGTTTAAGTGCTTTAGGATATATAAGGGTGAGGACCACTTGGGTCCTGGACCCACTCAGGGACCATGGTGTAAGTTTTCACAACTAATTTAGTTTGGGATTATAGAAGCGATGTTGGTATATAAGAACAGAGCAGTAGGTACAGGACACAGTTACCCTGGAGTCTTCCGAGGGATCAGCGCCCCCGTGGCCCGGCTCCAGACCAAGCTTCCTGGTTGTTACTGGCCTTGAGTGACCAGGCTATTAGTGCCCGCCGCCCGCATCTAATGTATGCACCACAGCCCGGCTGATCAGAAACTGTTTGGAGGAATTTATCAAGCTCCCTCTTGAAGACAGCCATGACTGTGTTGGTGATCCTCTTATGCACGGAGGAACGACGTTGAAGAGTCGTGGACGCTTCTGCCAGGTTAAGTGATGCTACCTGGAGTCTGCCTACCTGGAAGGTATTCTGGGGATCAACGCTCCCCGAGGCCCGGTCATGACCAGGCATCCCGGTGGATCAGGGACTGATCAACGAAGCTGTTACTGCTGATCGCACATAGTCCAACGTACGAACCACAGCCCAGCTAATCCGGTACTAACTTTAGGTATCCATCCAGCTCCCTTTTGAAGGCAGCCTGGGCTCTGTTGGTAATTCCTCTTATGGCTGGTGGGAGGCTGTTGAACAGTCTTGGGCCCCGGACACTTACTGAGTTTTCTCTTAGTGTACTAATGGCGCCTGGCAAGTCTTTTGCTTTCGTAGGGAGTGATTTCTGTGTGCAGGTTAGGAACCAGTCCCTCCAGGATCTTCCAGGTGTAGATTATGAAATATCTCTCTCGCCTGCGCTCTAGTGAGTACAAGTCAAGTGCTTCTAGGCGCTCCCAGTAGGTTAAGGTGTTTGATGGAACTTATACGTGCAGTAAAGGTTCTCTGTACATTCTCTAGATCTGCAGTTTCACCTGCCTTGAATGGGGATGTTAATGTACAGCAGTATTTCAGCCTAGAGAGAATAAGTGATTTAAAAAGGATCATCACTGGCTTAGCATCTCTTGTCTTGAATGTTCTCATTATCCATCCTATCAGTTTCCTCGCAGATGTGATAGTGGCATTGTTGTGGTCCTTGAAGGTGAGGTCTTCAGACATTACCACTCCCAGGTCCTTCACATTACTTTTCCGCTCTATTGAGTGATTGGAGTTTGTAGTATACTCAGTTCTAGTTATTATTTCCTCCAGTTTTCCATAACGGAGTAGTTGGAATTTGTCTTCATTGAACATCATATTGTTCTCTGTTGCCCATTGGAAAACTTGGTTTATATCTTCTTGGAGATTTGCCGTGTCCTCAATGGATGACACTCTCATGCAGATCCTAGTATCATCTGCAGAGTATGATACAGTGCTATGGTTTACATCTCTGTCTATGTCTGATATGAGAATGAGGAACTGGATTGGTGCGAGTACTGTGCCTTGTGGGACTGAGCTCTTCACTATGGCAGCTTCCGACTCAATTCTGTTTAACACTACTCTTTGTGTTCGATTGGTTAGAAAGCTGAAGATCCAGCTGCTCACTTTGCAATTACACTCTTTGCTATTACACCCTGATCTCACTTACAAAATTTGTGTATACTACATCTGCATTCTGTTTGTTTTCCAATGCATCTAAGACCATATAGTGATCCAGTAGTTGTGAGAGGCAGGAGCGACCTGCTCTGAACCCATGCTCAATTCAATTCAATTCAATTCAGTTCAAGTTTATTCTCTATAAGGGTTACAATGTGGGGTTTACAGGTTTTGGGTATTTTGTGGTTTACATGTTATAAAATACTAATTACAGAGGGGGCCACTAGGACACCTAGCATGGCTAGGCATTTCCAGAAGACTTAGATTAATTCTTAACATTAAATCCTTACAGATTATGGTATTAAGGCTAAGTGACTACATCATAATTTGTGAGTTTAGCAATGTGAATGCTTTTGTTTTGGCACAATACAAGGTGTCTATATTGGAGTATCATAGGCAAACTTATGACTAGTTAGGATTTATTATTTTAAGATTAAGATTAGTATTTCTGGGTTTATAGTCAGTGGGTGAGTGAGTGTAATTGTGAACCACCAGGTGGTTATCATGTAGTTAGTTGTCAGGGTGGATCAGGGAGATAAGATGTTTTCTAACTGTAGTTTTGAAAGTGATGAATGTGTCTGCAGTTCTAGAGTTTTCGGGTAGGGTGTTCCAGATTTTAGGTCCTTTGAAATACATTGAATTTTTGTAAAAGTTTAGTCGAACACGGGGAATGTCATAGA
Organism: Cherax quadricarinatus; assembly: GCF_026875155.1. NCBI lineage: Eukaryota > Metazoa > Arthropoda > Malacostraca > Decapoda > Parastacidae > Cherax > Cherax quadricarinatus. The sequence continues at coordinate 33,789,871 of NC_069407.1, forward strand.
GATGTTTGTGTCTGGTGTTATGCCTGTGGATCCTGTCACAACTATCAAGAAAGCGTTTTAGGTCAAGGTTAATATTGGAATTTAAGGTCCTGTAGATGTAGATTGCTCAGTAGTAAGTGTGGTTGTTCTGAACAGGGAGTAAGTTTAGATCTATGAAGAGTGGGGGGGGGGGGGTTGCCAGGGATGGGATTTAGTGATTATTCTTACTGTGGCTTTTTGTTGGGTTATTATTGGCTTTAGATGTGTTGCTGCAGTTGAACCCCAAGCACAGATAGCATAGGTGAGGTATGGATATATAAGTGAATGGTATAGTGTGAGAAGGGCAGTTTGCGGTACGTAGTATCGTTTCTTGGAGAGGATCCCCACCGTTTTGGATACTTTTTTTGTTATGTGTTGGATATGGGTGCTGAAATTTAGGTTGTTGTCGAGGTATAGGCCAAGGAATTTGCCCACATTATGTCTGGCAATTAGAGTGTTGTCGATCTTAATGTTAAGTTGCGCAACACCTGCTCTGCTACCAAACATAATATAGTAGGTTTTGCCAGTGTTAAGTGTAAGTTTATTGGCTGTCATCCAAGTCGATATTTTGAGCAACTCCTCGTTAACAATCGTGTTGAGGGTGGCAAGATTAGGGTGGGAGATGACATAAGTCGTGTCGTCAGCAAAGAGAATGGGTTTCAGGTGTTGGGATATGTTTGAAAGATCATTGATGTAAATGAGGAAGAGCAGGGGTCCAAGGACACTTCCCTGCGGAAATCCAGTATCAAGTGGCCATATTGATGAGGCTGTGTCTTTAATGGTGACATACTGATACCTATTAGAAAGGTAGGATTTAATATATGCAAGCGCATGGCCTCTTATACCATAGTGGTCAAGTTTGTGGAGTAGGATGTCGTGGTCTACTGTGTCAAACGCTTTTCTTAGGTCAATAAAAATTCCTAGCGGATATTCCTTATTTCTAATGCTGTGTAAAGCAGGTCTAGCATTTTTATAATTGCATCATTAGTGTTTTTATTTTTCCTGAATCAAAAGTGGCAGGGGTTGAGTATGTTTTGTGACGTTATAAATGAATATAGTCTCCTGTGCACGAGTTTCTTGAAGATTTTGGATAGCAATGGTAAGTTTGATATTGGCCTATATGTATTGGTGTAACCTTTATGTATTGGTGTAACCCTTGCTGTCTTGAGTAGTGTCGGGAAGGTGCTAGTTTCTAGTGACTTGTTAAAAAGTAATGAAATAGCATGCGAAAGGACATGGGCCGCTCGCTTGTACAGTAATGGTGGGACATGAGACAGATTCCCCGAGTTATTTTTAAGTGGCTTTATGATCGCGGTGACTTCCGTGGGCTCAGCTGGTACAAGATAGAAGGAATTTGGGAAATTCCCATCTAGGTAGTCCTCGGCACGGGCATTGGTACGTGGGATTTTACTGGCGAGATTAGATCCTATGTTTGAGAAGAAGTCGTTTATCTTGTTAGCTGTGTCAGTGGGATGCAGTGGTGTTTCATGAGGTTTAATTAGAACAATATTCTTGTTTTTTTCAGTTTGTGGGTCCCCAGAATCTGGGAAAGGGTTTTCCAGGTCTTTTTTATATCTCCTCTTGTGTCAGTGAATCTGCTGGAGTAGTACAGTTGCCCTGGATTGTGCAACTGTTGGGATGTGGGTTGCAGTCCTGCTTCTTAGAACTCTTTCAAGATTTCTATGTATTAATATTGGTAGAATTACCGACAATATGTTAAGTAAAAGGACTCAAATGCAACTAATATGACTATTGTGGCAAAGTTCCGCTCTCCAGGAGCTTTATCAAGCAGTTACAAACAATACATGGACACAGAGGGTATATATAGGCTCAGAGTGAGGTGCAATACTAGTGGTAGTAGTAGTAGTAGTAGTATTAGTAGTGACAAAAGTTGTAATACTAGCGTTAGTAGTAGTGGTAATAATAATATTAGTTGTAGTAGTATTAGTAATACAATATTGTAGAACAATCAACTTTCACATGAGTAAAAGGATATAAAAGCTATTACTTGGGTAACATAAAAACAGGTTAGACAAATATTTCTATTAGAGGCTGGATTAGAGAAGGTCTGTTTCAATGTTCATTCTCTGTAATGTGCTTGTGTAGTATAACAGGAGAGACTATGTGATGGCAGGGTTTACTGTTTTCAGGAGGATTTTTGCTAAGACTTCAGAGATGGTGAAGCTGCCTTTGTTTTGTTTGTGTTAGAAACAGTGATCAGTGCTGATTCAAGGCACTTGCGTCTGCGGAAATTAGTTTCTTTGATCACGAATTGGGCGTCCCTGAATTTCATGAGATGACTGGTGGAATTTCGGTGTTGTACGCAGGCGAAACGTTGCCACAATAAAATGTTATATTAGTTGCATTTGTGTCCAAATATTTTTATGATGTGGGACGTTAAAGCTATTGGTCTATAGTTCTTAGCTGTTGCTTTGCTGCCACCTTTATGGAGTGAGGCTATATCCGTTGTTTTTAGTGACTGTGGAATCTCACCTGTGTCTAAGCTCCTTCTCCATAGCATACTTAAGGTCCGTGAGAGGGTGTTCTTGCAGTTTTTAATGAACACCGAGTTCCACGAGTCTGGGCCTGGGGCTGAGTGCATGGGCATGTTGTTAATGGCTTTCTCATAGGTTAGTGGAGTTAGGGTTATGCCGGAAATTTGGCATACATTGGCAGGGTTTTGAGGCTCATTCATGAAAAAATTATTTAGGTTGTTTATCTTTAGACCGGTTAGTGGCTCAATGAACACAGAGTCATATTGAGATTTCAGTATCTCACTCATTTCTTTGTTGTCATCTGTGTAGGATCCATCTTGTCTGAGCAGGGCCCTATACTAGAAGTGGTTTTTGCCTTTTTTTGGAATATGAAAAGAAATATTTCGAATTTCTTTCAATTTCAATAATTGCTTTTAGCTCCTCTTGTCTCTCCTGGATCCTGTATGAGTCCTTTAACTTAAGCTCAATATTTTCCACTTCCGTGGTTAGCACTTGCTTCCATGTATCAGATAATCTGGTATTCTTGAGGAGCTCAATGATTCTTCACCTTCTCCTGTAGAGGGAGCATCTCTCTCTCTCCTCTTTACTTCTCTTCTTTTTCTTAGGGGAATATGCCTTGAACACACTTCAGCTACCAAAAAGTTGATCTTTTCAAGGCACTGGTTAGGGTCCATGTTATTTAAAATATCTTCCCAACATGTTTCATTTAGGACATAGTTTATTACCTGGTCCCAGTTGATGTTCTTGTTGTTGAAGTTGAATTTGATGAAGGTACCTTCATTCTGCTGGTCAGGACTCCTGTGCATGTAAGTCTGGACTTCGATTACATTGTGATCAGAATTAGTTGTTTTTGATATACGTATGTTTCTTACCAGGTCCTCATTATTTGTGAAAATAAGGTCCAGTGTGTTCTCCAGTCTTATTGGGTCCACTATCTGCTGACTTAGGGTGTGTTTGCTGCAGAAATTCAGCAGCTCCTGTGTGTGTGACCTTTCATCTGAGCTACCTCCAGGGATTATTTCTGCTACGACATTATTTGTTATATTCTTCCATTTTGTGTGTCTTAGATTGAAGTCAGCAAGCAGCAAGATGTTTGGGGATGGTGCTGGAAGGTTATCCAGACAGGAGTCAATTTTTGATAGTTGTTCTTTGAACTGTTGGGAAGTTGCATCTGGTGGCTTATGTACAAGTACAATGACTAAGTTTTGGTTCTCGATTTTTATTGTCAGAACTTCAACTACATCATTTGTGGTGTTCAGTATCTCTGTGCAAATGAGCGACTCTGACATACAGGCCAACACCCCCTTGTTGCCTGTTCTTTCTGTCGCATCTGAAAAGGTTGTATCCAGGTATCCATATTTCACTGTCAAAGTAATCTTTTGCGTGGGTCTCTGTGAAGGCTGCAAACACTGCACTTGACTAGAGTTATATCAGAGATGAGGGAGATGTGTGCAACACCTTGTGTCTTATTTATGACTAATTCATTTAAGTTGTTAATTTTTAAGGCCTATTAGTGACTCACTGAACACTGAGTCGTACTGTAACCTAACTACATCACTCATTAGGTATCTCATAGTTCGACTAGTAGTGCACTCAGCTCACACACTGATCCGTGGTTCGATCCCCGGTACGGGTGGGAACATTAGGACATGTTTCCTTAAGACACCTGCTGTCCCTGTTAACCTAGCAGTGAAATATTTACCTGGGTGTTAGTAGACTGGTGTGGGTCGCATCTTGGGACAAAATTTACCTAATTTGTGGGAAATGCTCTGCATAAAAATGGACTTTCTATATAGTGGTATATCACTGATATCAGCTATGGTCTGTATACTTTGTACATGTACTTATAGAAATAAAGATTATCATTATTATTATTATTATTATTATTATTATTATATTATTATTACTTTGTTGTCGTCGGTGTATGTTCCATCTCCTTTTAATCAAGGTCAGATACCAGATTCTTGTGCCCTGGAATCTGGCTACGAGAAGAAGTATTCTGGACTTGTCTCTAGATTCCTGTCTCTCCTTTACACTGTGTGATGCGCTCAAGTTATGCTCAACGTTTCCTGATTCTCCAGCCAATGTTACTTTTCATCCTTCAGAGAGTCTGCTGCTTGTGAGGAGCTCTGTTATTCATCTTCGCCTATAGAGGACACGTCTATCTATATCTAAGTAGCACCTTCTCCTCCATAAACAGCATGTGTCTGGAGCAGACTTCTAGTGGCGTTACTTCATTTTTTTCAAGCACAGTTTCATGTCCTTGTTTATTATACTGTCTTGCCAGCATATTTCTGTAAGCTTGCGACCTGTTAACTCCTAGTTGATGTTTTTTTTGATAAAGTTAAATTTATTACAAAATACCCTCCTGGCTGAGTGTCTTTTGTTGACGAGGAGGAGAGAGCGTGTATGTCTGGAGGATGTGGTCTGAGTTTACTGTCTTCAATACTGTTTTGTTCGTACCAGAGCATTACCTCCACCGCTACTTCTTCACGACCTCCTTCCTCTCTCTGTCCCGTCCCTGTGCCCCCCCTACCCCGCCTATATATACTGGCTCCCCTCACTCTCGTGTATCAGAGTGACTTGTAAATGGCCCAAGTCGTACCGAAACGTCGTCATAAGCTTCTATCTCCTATGTGCTAGTATTTGTGTAGATCTTCATTATTTGTGATGCAAGTTCTAGAGTACTCTCTAGTCTAGTCGTGTCTGCTCTTTGCTGGCTGACAGTAGTTCAGTTCATCCAGACTGACTCAGGAGATGCTCTCACCTATTACAGTCTTGGCTATGTATCATTATAGCTGTCTTAAACTGTAGTCAGCAACCAGTAGAATATTTGTTCCAGAGTTTGATGGCTTCTCAAGACACTGCATGATTTTCACTAGTTAATATAATAATAATAATAATAATAATAATAATAATAATAATAATAATAATAATAATAATAATTATAATAATAATAATAATAATAATAATAATAATAATAATAATAAATAATAATAATAATAATAATAATAATAATAATAATAATAATAATAATAATAATAATAATAATAGGTAATAATAATAATAATAATAATAATAATAATAATAATAATAATAATAATAATAATAATAATCTTTATATCTACAAGTACATGATACAACTTATACAGACCATAGCTGACATCAGTGACATACTACTATATAGAAAGCCGTTTGTTATGCAGAGCATTTCGGGCAAATTAGGTCAAGTTTGTCCCAGGATGCGACCCATACCAGCCCACTAACATCTATTTTACTGCTAGGTAAATATGGACAGCAGGTGTCTTAAGGAAACACGTCCTAATTTTTTCACCCCTTTGGGATCTATTACAACCCAGGAGTCCAAATGGCCTGTTATCCTGGGTGTAAAGGGAGCAAAATAAACACAGCAGAAAAGTTTTGACTTATATTATCCTTCACCAATTTAGAACAGCAATATGTACACTATATACACTATGTACAGTGATAAGTATTAGTGCACTCCACGGTAAGCAAGGCAGAATAGAAGCCACAAGAGAGCAGACCGTGCTTCAACCAGCTCTAGAATGGGAATGTCCAGGTTCCCCTACTTGCTGACATTCTCGGCAACACCTGATATGATTCTTCACATCCTGCTTTAATTTTGGCCAATAAAATTATTTTGTGATTCTATACAAGGTCTTTGTAATTCCTAAGTGACCTCCTAATGAAGTATTATGAGCTATATTCAATATTTGAGGTCTAAACTTGGTTGGAACCACTAACCTGTCAGACAATTGCCGGCCCTCTATCTCCTTACCAGTCTCAGTGCAGATCAAATAATCGTTTTTAAGTTCGTACTTGACCGGATGATCCAAAAAGGATTTACCAATGGCTACCTGAAAAGCGAATTTTAAAGAAGGGTCCTTTAGTTGTTCCTCCCGGAAGGACAGTCCCTCGGGCATGGAAACAGAGATATCGGGTAATCCTGCAACCTGGAATAGGAAGGCTTGATCGGGGTCTGTTCACTTGATTTACGAGGCTCCGGCCGGTGTGCCTCATAAAACAACGTGGCTATTCCGAGATCGGAGTCGTCCAAGGATACCTGGAGTTTACCTGGAGAGAGTTCCGGGGGTCAACGCCCCCGCGGCCCGGTCTGTGACCAGGCCTCCTGGTGGATCAGAGCCTGATCAACCAGGCTGTTGCTGCTGGCTGCACGCAAACCAACGTACGAGCCACAGCCCGGCTGGTCAGGAACCGACTTTAGGTGCTTGTCCAGTGCCAGCTTGAAGACTGCCAGGGGTCTGTTGGTAATCCCCCTTAAGTATGCTGGGAGGCAGTTGAACAGTCTCGGGCCCCTGACACTTATTGTATGGTCTCTTAACGTGCTAGTGACACCCCTGCTTTTCATTGGGGGGATGTTGCATCGTCTGCCAAGTCTTTTGCTTTCGTAGTGAGTGATTTTCGTGTGCAAGTTCGGTACTAGTCTCTCTAGGATTTTCCAGGTGTATATAATCATGTATCTCTCCCGCCTGCGTTCCAGGGAATACAGTTTTAGGAACCTCAAGCGCTCCCAGTAATTGAGGTGTTTTATCTCCGTTATGCACGCTGTGAAGGTTCTCTGTACATTTTCTAGGTCAGCAATTTCACCTGCCTTGAAAGGTGCTGTTAGTGTGCAGCAATATTCCAGCCTAGATAGAACAAGTGACCTGAAGAGTGTCATCATGGGCTTGGCCTCCCTAGTTTTGAAGGTTCTCATTATCCATCCTGTCATTTTTCTAGCAGATGCGATTGATACAATGTTATGGTCCTTGAAGGTGAGATCCTCCGACATGATCACTCCCAGGTCTTTGACGTTGGTGTTTCGCTCTATTTTGTGGCCAGAATTTGTTTTGTGGTCACAAAATAGAGCGAAACACCAACGTCAAAGACCTGGGAATGATCATGTCAGAGGATCTCACCTTCAAGGACCATAACATTGTATCAATCGCATCTGCTAGAAAAATGACAGGATGGATAATGAGAACCTTCAAAACTAGGGAGGCCAAGCCCATGATGACACTCTTCAGGTCACTTGTTCTATAGGTCAACATTCTCGCCAGACAACCCTTGGGATGTTGCCCGAGATATGGCCAACACCGGAGAAGAATTTATCATTATGGGTTCAGGACACACACTAGCAGTGGTAATGTTATTACCCAGTAATAACATGGCATCTTTCATGGGGAATCCTTCGGATACACCCACAGTCAAGTACCCAGTGTAATATTTGCACTGTACATAAATTTTATGCAAAGGGACAGAATATATAGCTCCTCCAAATGCTTCCAATAAAACAGAGGAATTCAAGGAAGTGTTCTTAGAGAGGGGTAATAGGATCTGTTCAGTCAGGAAACGGGTTGGGGAAGGGAAGGAGGGATCGAATCCGTGGCAGGTGAGCCAGTGCGCTAACACGACAATAATGTAGATAAATGGGTCAGAGAATCACTTGGATGATTACGTCGACTCCAGACTAAGGGACAGATTACCTCAAACTCCATCTGATAGTCAAGGTTCTTCTTCATTTATGACTGATGAAGCCAATGTGTGGTGAAACGTTTCCACAATAAAGATACCCAAGTGTTGCACATGTGTGTCCTGGTGGATAATTTGTTAAGTTAACTTGTGAGAGGAAAAATATCAGTCGTTCAGATCTTCACGTTAAGTATAGTGTTGATATATTGCTTTCTAGGGGTGCTCCAGTTCCTTGGATCAAGAACCCTGATCAGGATCCCTTCCCCTCCACCATGAAGGGTGGCAGTTGGTTGAGAGCCCCTGACTCTCCACCAGGAAGGGTGGTAGCTGGTTGAGAGCCCCTGCCTCTCCACCAGGAAGGGTGGCAGCTGGTTGAGAGCCCCTGTCTCTCCACCAGGAAGGGTGGCAGCTGGTTGAGAGCCCCTGCCTCTCCAACAGGAAGGGTGGTAGCTGGTTGAGAGCCCCTGCCTCTCCACCAGGAAGGGTGGCAGCTGGTTGAGAGCCCCTGCCTCTCCACCAGGAAGGGTGGCAGTTGGTTGAGGGCCCCTGCCTCTCCACCAGGAATGGTGGCAGCTGGTTGAGAGCCCCTGCCTCTCCAACAGGAAGAGTGGCAGCTGGCTGAGAGCCCCTGCCTCTCTATTAGGAAGGGTGGCAGCTGGTTGAAAGCCCCTGCCTCTCCACCAGGAAGGGTGGCAGTTGGTTGAGAGCCCCTGCCTCTCCAACAGGAAGGGTGGCAGCTGGTTGAGAGCCCCTGCCTCTCCACCAGGAAGGGTGGCAGTTGGTTGAGAGCCCCTGCCTCTCCACCAGGAAGGGTGGCAGTTGGTTGAGAGCCCCTGCCTCTCCAACATGAAGGGTGGCAGCTGGTTGAAAGCCCCTGCCTCTCCACCAGGAAGGGTGGTAGCTGGTTGAGAGCCCCTGTCTCTCCACCAGGAAGGGTGGCAGCTGGTTGAAAGCCCCTGCCTCTCCAACAGGAAGGGTGGTAGCTGGTTGGAGCCCCTGCCCTCTCCACCGGGAAGGGGGGCAGCTGGTTGAGAGCCCCTGCCTCTCCACCAGGAAGGGTGGCAGTTGGTTGAGGGCCCCTGCCTCTCCACCAGGAATGGTGGCAGCTGGTTGAGAGCCCCTGCCTCTCCAACAGGAAGGGTGGCAGCTGGTTGAGAGCCCCTGCCTCTCCACCAGGAAGGGTGGCAGCTGGTTGAAAGCCCCTGCCTCTCCACCAGGAAGGGTGGCAGTTGGTTGAGAGCCCCTGCCTCTCCAACATGAAGGGTGGCAGCTGGTTGAAAGCCCCTGCCTCTCCACCAGGAAGGATGGCAGCTGGTTGAAAGCCCCTGCCTCTCCACCAGGAAGGGTGGCAGCTGGTTGAGAGCCCCTGCCTCTCCAACAGGAAGGGTGGTAGCTGGTTGAGAGCCCCTGTCTCTCCACCAGGAAGGGTGGCAGCTGGTTGAAAGCCCCTGCCTCTCCAACAGGAAGGGTGGTAGCTGGTTGAGAGCCCCTGCCTCTCCACCAGGAAGGGTGGCAGCTGGTTGAGAGCCCCTGCCTCTCCACCAGGAAGGGTGGCAGTTGGTTGAGGGCCCCTGCCTCTCCACCAGGAATGGTGGCAGCTGGTTGAGAGCCCCTGCCTCTCCAACAGGAAGGGTGGCAGCTGGTTGAGAGCCCCTGCCTCTCCACCAGGAAGGGTGGCAGCTGGTTGAAAGCCCCTGCCTCTCCACCAGGAAGGGTGGCAGTTGGTTGAGAGCCCCTGCCTCTCCAACAGGAAGGGTGGCAGCTGGTTAAGAGCCCCTGCCTCTCCACCAGGAAGGGTGGCAGCTGGTTGAAAGCCCCTGCCTCTCCACCAGGAAGGGTGGCAGTTGGTTGAGAGCCCCTGCCTCTCCACCAGGAAGGGTGGCAGTTGGTTGAGAGCCCCTGCCTCTCCAACATGAAGGGTGGCAGCTGGTTGAAAGCCCCTGCCTCTCCACCAGGAAGGATGGCAGCTGGTTGAAAGCCCCTGCCTCTCCACCAGGAAGGGTGGCAGCTGGTTGAGAGCCCCTGCCTCTCCACCAGGAAGGTTGGCAGTTGGTTGAGGGCCCCTGCCTCTCCACCAGGAATGGTGGCAGCTGGTTGAGAGCCCCTGCCTCTCCAACAGGAAGGGTGGCAGCTGGTTGAGAGCCCCTTCCTCTTCACCAGGAAGGGTGGCAATTGGTTGAGGGCACTTGCCTCTCCACCAGGAATGGTGGCAGCTGGTTGAGAGCCCCTGCCTCTCCAACAGGAAGGGTGGCAGCTGGTTGAGAGCCCCTGCCTCTCCACCAGGAAGGGTGGCAGCTGGTTGAGAGCCCCTGCCTCTCCACCAGGAATGGTGGCAGCTGGTTGAGAGCCCCTGTCTCTCCACCAGGAAGGGTGGCAGTTGGTTCAGAGCCCCTGCCTCTCCACCAGGAAGGGTGGCAGCTGGTTGAGAGCCCCTGCCTCTCCACCAGGAAGGGTGGCAGTTGGTTCAGAGCCCCTGCCTCTCCACCAGGAAGGGTGGCAGCTGGCTGAGAGCCCCTGCCTCTCCTCCATGAAGGGTGGCAGCTGGTTGAGGGGCCCTGCCCCTCCACCAGGATGGGTGGCGGTTGGTTGAGGGCCCCTGCCCCTCCACCATGGAGGGTGGCAGCTGGTTGAGGGCCCCTGCCCCTCCACCATGGAGGGTGGCAGCTGGTTGAGGGCCCCTGCCCCTCCACCATGGAGGGTGGCAGCTGGTTGAGGGCCCCTGCTCCTCCACCATGGAGGGTGGCAGCTGGTTGAGGGCCCCTGCCCCTCCACCATGGAGGGTTGGCAGCTGGTTGAGGGCCCCTGCCCCTCCACCATGGAGGGTGGCAGCTGGTTGAGGGCCCTGCCCCTCCACCATGGAGGGTGGCAGCTGGTTGAGGGCCCCTGCCCCTCCACCATGGAGGGTGCAGCTGGTTGAGGGCCCCTGCTCCTCCACCATGGAGGGTGGCAGCTGGTTGAGGGCCCCTGCCCTCCACCATGGAGGGTGGCAGCTGGTTGAGGGCCCCTGCCCCTCCACCATGGAGGGTGGCAGCTGGTTGAGGGCCCCTGCTCCTCCACCATGGAGGGTGGCAGCTGGTTGAGGGCCCCTGCTCCTCCACCATGGAGGTGGCAGCTGGTGAGGGCCCCTGCCCCTCCACCATGGAGGGTGGCAGCTGGTTGAGGGCCCCTGCCCCTCCACCATGGAGGGTGGCAGCTGGTTGAGGGCCCCTGCCCCTCCACCATGGAGGGTGGCAGCTGGTTGAGGGCCCCTGCCCCTCCACATGGAGGGTGGCAGCTGGTTGAGGCCCCTGCCCCTCCACCAATGGAGGGTGGCAGCTGGTTGAGGGCCCCTGCTCCTCCACCATGGAGGGTGGCAGCTGGTTGAGGGCCCCTGCTCCTCCACCATGGAGGGTGGCAGCTGGTTGAGGGCCCCTGCTCCTCCACCATGGAGGGTGGCAGCTGGTTGAGGGCCCCTGCTCTCCACCATGTAGGGTGGCAGCTGGTTGAGGGCCCCTGCTCCTCCACCATGGAGGGTGGCCAGCTGGTTGAGGGCCCCTGCTCCTCCACCATGGAGGGTGGCAGCTGGTTGAGGGCCCCTGCTCCTCCACCATGGAGGGTGGCAGCTGGTTGAGGGCCCCTGCTCCTCCACCATGGAGGGTGGCAGCTGGTTGAGGGCCCCTGCTCCTCCACCATGGAGGGTGGCAGCTGGTGGGGGAAGACGTAAGGTAAACATGACAGCCCAATGTAAACTACTCTCAGTGTCCAGCCAGCCAGCCAGCCAGCCAGCCAGCCAGCCAGCCAGCCAGCCAGCCAGCCCAGCCAGCCATCTCGAAGTACAGCTCCTGGACCTGTCTTGTAACTCCTATAAACCATAATTTACTGGAGTCAGTCATATCTGTTCTTGAAGCTGTGTAGAGTGTTTGGCTCTGCTGTCTCTTCCAGAATTGCGTTCCACTGGCTGGCACTGGCTGTCACTGGCTGTCACTGGCTGGCACTGGCTGGCACTGGCTGACACTGACTGACACTGGTTGGCACTGGCTGGCAGTGACTGACACTGGCTGGCACTGGCTGACACTGGTTGGCACTGACTAGCACTGATTGGCACTGATTGACACTGGATGGCACTGGCTGACACTAACACTGGCTAAAACTGACTAATACTTGCTGACACTGGCTGACACTGATTGACACTGGCTGACACTGGCTGGCACTGACTGGCACTGGCTGACACAGGCTGACAGGCAGACTGACAAATAGATAGACAATGACACTATGACTTAAAGACAAAGACAAGTCGTCTATGATGCTGACTAGTACCATAACTATGGTGTTTACTAGTACCACAACTATGGTGCTGACTAGTACTACAATTATGGTGCTGACTAGTACCACAACTATGGTGCTGACTAGTACTACAACTATGGTGCTGACTAGAACCACAACTATGGTGCTGACTAGTACCACAACTATGTTGCTGACTAGTACCACAACTATGGTGCTGACTAGTACCGCAACTATGGTGCTGACTAGTACCACAACTATGGTGCTGACTAGTACCACAACTATGGTGCTGACTAGTACCACAACCATGGTGCTGACTGGTACCACAACTATAGTGCTGACTAATACCACAACTATGGTGTTGACTAGTACCACAACTATGGTGCTGACTAGTACCACAACTATGGTGCTGACTAGTACCATAATTATGGTGCTGACTAGTACCACAACTATGGTGCTGACTAGTACCATAACTATGGTCCTGACTAGTACCACAACTATGATGCTGACTAGTACCACAACTATGGTGCTGACTAGTACCACAACTATGGTCCTGACTAGTACCACAATTGTGGTGCTGACTAGTACCACAACTATGGTGCTGACTAGTACCACAACTATGGTGCTGACTAGTACCATAACTATGGTGCTGGCTAGTACCACAACTATGGTGCTGACTAGTGCCACAACTAAGGTGCTGACTAGTACCACAACTATGGTGCTGACAAGTACCACAACTATGGTGCTGACTAGTACCACACCTATGGTGCTGACTAGTACCACAACTATTGTGCTGACTAGTACCACAACTATGGTGCTGACTAATACCACAACTATTGTGCTGACTAGTACCACAAATATTCTGCTGACTAGTGCCATAACTATGGTGCTGACTAGTACCACAACTATGGTGCTGACTAGTACCACAACTATGGTGCTGACTAGTACCACAACTATGGTGCTGACTAGTGCCACAACTATGGTGCTGACTAGTACCACAACTATTGTGTTGACTAGTACCACAACAATTGTGCTGACTAGTACCACAACTATGGTGCTGACTAGTACCACAACTATGGTGCTGACTAGTACCACAACTTTGGTGCTGACTAGTACCACAACTATAGTGCTGACTAGTACTACAACTATGGTGCTGACTAGAACCACAACAATGGTGCTGACTAGTACCACAACTATGGTGCTGACTAGTACCACAACTATGGTGCTGACTAGTACCACAACTATGGTGCTGACTAGTACCACAACTATGGTGCTGAGTAGTACCACAACTATGGTGCTGACTAGTACCACAACTATGGTGCTGACTAGTACCATAACTATGGTGCTGACTAGTACCACAACTATGGTGCTGACTAGTACCACAACTATGGTGCTGACTAGTACCATAACTATGGTGCTGACTAGTACAATAACTATGGTGCTGACTAGTACCACAACTATTATGCTGACTAGTACCACAACTATGGTGCTGACTAGTACCACAACTATTATGCTGACTAGTACCATAACTATGGAGCTGACTAGTACCACAA
>NC_069407.1:33808689-33829723 GCF_026875155.1 Cherax quadricarinatus
AGCTGCGTGTTTTATTACTAGCTGATTAGTTCCAAGAATTTTTTTTTTTTGTGTTCATGTTCCCTCCAAATTCTGAGATTTAGCAGTAATGATCTGTGAATGCCAGGTCTGCCTTTGCTGTTAATTACTTACACCTTTGTAAATATATATTCTTCCTTGGAATCCGTAGAATGCATGAATACAGATCGATCGATCAATTCTATCTTTTATTATATCATAATGCATTATGATACTATCCATTACATAAATCACCATCCATTAATATAACATCCATTCCATTGTTATTCAATTCAACTGAGTATATCCTATAACCATTTCTGTGATTAGTTCTAAGTTAAATATGTCTTTGCTATTGTATAGAATCAGCCCAGAGCCACCTGCCTGTTCAGCCTATAGTGTATGGTATGTCGAGACGACATATGTAACATGACCGAGCTGTTAGCATAGTTGCTGACCCCCTACTTATGTTGTATAGCTATCTGAGTAACATAGTACCATCCATATGTTTTATATAGTTGACCCCTTGCTAGACTTAGTGGCTAGCATGTGTGACATCATGTGATGCTGCATGTGAGCATGAGATGCGCTGTCCCTTCCTCAGTGCACGGATAGATCTACAGTCAGTTACAGACAAGCTGGGCTCCCCTCTCACACACTGCTAATGTAAGTTTTACAACCCAACAAGTGTGTTATCTCCAACCATTATATTCCACGGAACCCTCCCAACACAGCGCCTTCTTGAAGACAGCCAGGATTCTATTGTTAATCTTCCTTATGTATGCTGGGAGACAGCTGAACAGTCTTGGCCCCTGATACTTATTGTGTTGTCTCTTAGTGTACTCGTGGCACCTCTGATTTTCCTTGAAGGAAGGTTACACCACCTGCCGAGTCTTTTGCTTTCGTAAGAAGTGATTTCTGTGTGCAGATTAGGGACTAGTCCCTCTTAAATTTTCCTGGTGTATGTTGTGATGTATGTTTTTTGCCTGCATTCCAAGAAGTACAGGTCAAGGGACTTCAACGGTTCCCAGTAATTAAGGTGCTTTATGGTACTTATACATGCAGTGAAAGTTCTCTGTATATTCTCCAGATCTGCAGTTTCACCTGCCTTGAATGGAGATGTTAATGTACAGCAGTATTCCAGCCTAGAGAGAACAAGTGACTTCAAAAGGATCATCATTGGCTGAGAAACCCTTATTCTGAAGGTTCTCATTGTCCATCCTATCATTTTTCCTGGCACTGGTAATAGTGATATTGTTGTGATCCTTGAAGGTGAAATCCTCTGACATTATCATTCCTAAGTCCTTCTTCACATTAGCTTTTCAATTTATTATGTGGTTAGAATTTGTTTAGATTAGGTAAGGTTAATCAAGAAACAACAAGTGTTTCGTGATGCGGGTCTTAGTCAGATGATGACCCGCCGTTGGAGCTTTTGGTCATCTGATCGAGGCCTTCCGCTGGCTTACCGGCCCACCCCTTTAAAAATTATGGTTATAGTTGTATGTAGAATTTGTCTTTTATTCTGTTACAGCCTTTTATGTCTCAGGTTTCCCATAACAGCATAGCTGGAATTTGTCCTTATTGAATATCATTGTTTTCTGCTGCCCGCTGGAAGACACTTATGACGTTGTTGACTGCTAGGTGTTGATGCCTGAGTCAGGATGTAGAAGGTAAACTGAAGTAGCACAACACAGCACTGCAACACACAGGCAACACTACCAAGAAACACTTTGTAGAGCAGTTGTTTGTTACTCCAGACACACACACACACACACACGACGTTTCGAGCCCCTGAGGTCACAACATGTGGTGTAGCGTGGTCAGGTCAGGTCAGGTCAGGTCATCTAGCCTCTCCTCACAGGTCACACCCTCACCACCGTCAAGTTTTGTTTTATCTTTCTTCACTTCATAAGTTTGTAGTTGTAGTAACTTCACACTTGTGTGTGTGTGTGTGTGTGTGTGTGTGTGTGTGTGTGTGTGTGTGTGTGTGTGTGTGTGTGTGTGTGTGTACTCACCTAGTTGTACTCACCTAGTTGAGGTTGCGGGGGTCGAGTCCGAGCTCCTGGCCCCGCCTCTTCACTGATCGCTACTAGGTCACTCTCCCTGAGCCGTGAGCTTTATCATACCTCTGCTTAAAGCTATGTATGGATCCTGCCTCCACTACATCGCTTCCCAAACTATTCCACTTACTGACTACTCTGTGGCTGAAGAAATACTTCCTAACATCCCTGTGATTCATCTGTGTCTTCAGCTTCCAACTGTGACCCCTTGTTACTGTGTCCAATCTCTGGAACATCCTGTCTTTGTCCACCTTGTCAATTCCTCTCAGTATTTTGTATGTCGTTATCATGTCCCCCCTATCTCTCCTGTCCTCCAGTGTCGTCAGGTTGATTTCCCTTAACCTCTGGAAATAGATGGTATAAAATGAACCTGACTATAAATACTCGCGTTCCTTCCACCCCAGGTAGTTCTGTTTGTGACTTGAAAAAGCCCACTGTGTGGGCGAAACGTAGTCAATAAAGGACCGCATTATACTGCATATGTGTTTATATTTCCCTTAACCTCTCCTCGTAGGACATACCTCTTAGCTCTGGGACTAGTCTTGTTGCAAACCTTTGCACTTTCTCTAGTTTCTTTACGTGCTTGGCTAGGTGTGGGTTCCAAACTGGTGCCGCATACTCCAATATGGGCCTAACGTACACGGTGTACAGGGTCCTGAATGATTCCTTATTAAGATGTCGGAATGCTTTCTGAGGTTTGCTAGGCGCCCATAGCGCAGATTTTTTTGGGTTTTGAGTGCGTTTCAGGAGATTGCCTGTGTTATACTCACCCCAAGATTTTTTTTCCTTGAGTGAAGTTTGTGTATCTGGCCCCCTAATGTACTCCGTCTGGGGTCTTCTTTCCCCTTCCCCAATCTTCAAACTTTGCATTTGGTGGGATTGAACCCGGGAGCCAATTGCGGACCGGTCGCAGCCTGCCAATCCCTTTGTATTCTGCCTGGTCTCGACCGATGAATTCTTCTCATCAACTTCAGTCATCTGCAAACAGGGACCCTCAGAGTCTATTCCTTCCGTCATGTCTTCACAAATACCAGAAACAGCACGGGCCCCTGGGACTGACCCCTGTGGGACCCCCGCGGTCACAGGTTTCCCACCTACACCTCGCCACGACCATGACCCGCTCGTCTTCCTGCAAGTATTCCCTATCCTTGTAGTCCCTTCCCTTTATCCCTTTTGGGTCCTCCAGTTTTTGTACCAATCTCTTTTTGGGGAAACTGTGTCAAACGCCTTTTTGCAGCCAAAAAACAATCCACCCACCCCTCCTCTCTTGTTTTACTGCGTCACCATGTCATAGAACTCCAGTAGGTTTGGACACAGATTTCCCATCCCTGAAACCATGTTGGCTGCTTTGATGAATCTTTTGCTTTCGGGTGTTCCACCACCTTCCCTGATAACTTCCCCAAAGATTTTGCATACGTACTTTCCCGGACACGGTCTGTATTTAATGCTTCATGTCTGTCTCCTTTTTTAAAAGTTTTGGGACACTTTGCTGTTTTCCATGCCTCAGGCAATCTCCCGTTTGGGGATAGATGTTTTGAATATTGTTTTTAGGGTACACATATGCCCACTCCCTCCCCAAAACCCCTGGGGAATGTTATCTGGCCCATTGCCTTTGAGGTACTAGCCACTCAAAGCCTCTTCACTTCTTCCTCGTTGTGTGTACTGTTCCAGCCATGTGGTGTGCCCCACCTCTCCGTTTTTCTGGACCCCTTCTTCTCCCTGTAACATTTCCCTTTGAATCTTTTTTTGATTCCTCACAACTTCACGGCCCTTTTCTTGTTGTCCTCCCCCTTTCCCTTTCCCTTTGCCTGATTACCGGGGCCTTGCTGTTGTTTTCCTCCTGATGTGGCTGAACAACTTTTTCGGTCTTTTGGCTTTGCCTGCTTTTCCCGTTTTCATATTGCTTTGGGCCTCCCTTCTTACGTGCAATTATTCTGGCTCTACGACTGTTTTTCCCCTTTTTCTCCTGGGTCCTTTGCCTTCTATATTCTTTCCCTTTTCCCAGCACACTTTGTTTTGCCTCCCTCCCTTTTGGAAACCGGGGCCCCCTGGCTTTTTTTTATTATTCCTGTTACCCTTGGTACAAAACCTCTCCTCAGCCTCCTTGCATTTTGTTTCTACTATTCCATCCTCATTAACTGGGTTCCCTGCCATTCCTGTCCCACTGAACCCCGTTCAGGAAGTTTCCCCATTCCTGTGTAGTCCCTTTCTTTTAGTTTTCTTCATTCGCCTGGTTTCCTGCTTTCCCTCCACTTGAAAACCTACTGTGTATTCGAAGCTTAAAACCACAGTCCTGGCCCCAAGGGGGCTTTCAATTGATGTCCCATACTCACTACCAAGGGGAATACTAAGCCCAGCCTTGCTGGTCATCCCTCCTTTCCCCCTCCTTGTAGTGTCCCCTTTCGTGTTGGCACATGAATTTTCCAGTACCACCTCCACACTTAGCCCTCCGATTTTTGGGCCCCCAGGGGGGCCAAGTTCCCCTCGATCTCCTTGTGGTTAAAGTCCACCCAAATAGGAGCTTTGCCCTGCATGCTGAGCTCTTTTGCCCCTCAACCAGTGTTCAACCATCGCCTATTGCTCTCGTCGACCTTGCCTTGGCCTCCTCTGTTTTGTGGTGGGTTATACATCACGCTATTACCACCTTTGGGGCCCCCCCAGAGTGAAGCATTCCCGCTAAGTAATCACTTTCTTTTCCGCTGTCTCCTCTCTCCAGCTCATCAAAATTCCCCGCATTTTTGATACCAAAAGCCCTCCCCACCCCCCCCTGTTTTTCCCCCGTCCCTTTTCCCAGTTTGGTATCCATTGGAAAGTGGCATCTGTTTTCAAACCCGTAAGCGTTTCTGTAGAGCTAAGATGTCCGGTGTGCTTCTTTTACTCTTCATGCCACTCCTCCCACTTATTTGTTATTCCACAGCTTTTTGTTTTTACCATCCCTTCATTTCCCTTTCCAAACCCCGTGGTTTGGGGGGTTGAGGTGGAGAGGGTGGCATCTGTGGGTTTCTATAGCTGGGTGTTGGGTGGAGGCGTGGGTAGGATTTAGTGGTGTTGGGATGGTGTGATGGGTGTAGGGTTTGAGAATTTGTGTTGTGCTTCCCCTTGCTGTTCTTTTCGCTCTGACTGCCTTGGGCCCCACCTTGCTTTTTCCTGCCCTTTCCCGCTTTTTTTCCTCTCCCCCGCTGTCTTTCTGTTTTGTTCGTCCTGTCGGAACCCCCCTCTTGTACTCTTCAAGTATTTCGATCGTGGTTTCTCTTGGGGGATTTTCCGCACTGTTTCCGCCTGAGAATCACTTGATTGTCGGTTTTCCCCTTGAGTACCCCCTATTCCTGAAAATTTACAATCCGTCCATCTCTTTACCTATTTCCGGAGATTTTCTCAATCCCTTTTTTCTTCCTGCTGCCTTTCAGAGTGTGTCATTTCCTCTCTCTCCTGAAGCCATGGGGTAAACACTGATTTTTTCCTTTCCCCTCCCATTGCCCCACCCCCTGGACTCGGGGCCCGCCCTTTTTACCCGGGGTTTACCCGGGGAGAGTTTCGGGGGTCCGCCCCCGCGGCCCCCGGGCTGTGACCAGGCCCCGTATGGGGCAGTTTCCCCTTGTTTTTTCCGTGGCTCTGAAGCATGGTTGTGCCTCAAATTCGACCTATCCCCCTCCTATCGCAACCAGCTGTTTTCCCTTTTCCCTTGGTCCTCCTTGGCGGGCTGATATGACCTTGCATAATTCAAAATTTCCCTTTTCTTCCTTTTCGGCCCCAGCTTCTATGCGGGTTCTTCTCGGGTCACTCCCCCTGTAACTTGCTTCAGCCATTTACTCATCTTCTAGGCCCCTTATTTTGGCTCTGCATTTCGACTTGTGCCCCCCCTTTCTTTGTCTCCTTCCCAACCTCTTTTCCAATTTCACAGAGACTCTTTCCCTATTTTTTTCAAAAAGGGCTCTCCAATTTTCTCCCCCACCTTTTTTTCCACCCTTTTCCCAGCTCCTCCACCACTCCCCCTCCCAAAAACCTTTTCCATCGACCCTTTGGTTCCGTTTGTGTGTGATGTGGTGTATGTGTGTGGGGTGTGTGGTGGTGTGTGTGTGGTGTTGTGTGTGTGTGTGTGTGGTTATGTTGTGTGTGTGTGTTGTGTGTGTGTAGGTTGTGTGTGTGTGTTGTGGTGTGGTTGGTGTGGGGTTATTTGTGTGTGTGTGTGTGTGTGTGTGTGTGTGGTTGGTGGTGTTGTGGGTGTGTGATGTGTGTGTTGTGTGGTGTGTTTTGTGTGTACTCACTAATTGGGGTTGCGGGGTAAAGACCACTCCGGGCCCCCGCCCTTCCTGACGCACTGGATCCCTCTCTCTCTGTTCCGAGTTGTCAACCTCTTTTTAAAACTATGTATCGTTCCTGCCTCCCTACTTTACTTTCTAGGCTATTCCCCTTGCTACAACCTAGACTGAAGAAATACTTCCTAAAGTCCCTGTATCGTCTGATCTTTAGCTTTCCCGTTGTGACCCCCCTTTTCCCTGTGTCCCCTCTCTGGGAAAATCCTATTTTGTCCACCCTTTTCTATTCCCCCCGTATCTTGTAAGTCATTATATGTCCCCCTGACCCTTCTGTCCTCCAGTGTCGTCAGTCCGATTTCCCTTTTTCCTTTCCCGACAATTCCCCCTTTAGTCTGGGACTAGCCCTTTTTGCAAACCTTTTTACTTTCCAACTTCTTGACATGCTTGAAGGTGTGGGTTCCAGATGGTGCGCATACCCCGAGGGCCTAAAATAACTGTACAGTGTCTTGAACGATTCCTTATTAAAGGGTATCGGAACGCTATTCCGGTTTGCCGGGCGCCCTATGCTGCGGGGGTTATTTTTTTCATGTGTGCCTCCGGTGAGTGCTCGGTTTTTGGGTCCCCCCAAGTCTTTCCCCCTGAGTGGGGTCTGTAGCTTTGTCCACCTAGCCATATTTGTCTGGGGTTTTCTTTCCCCCCCCCAAAACTTCGGTTTTTGCATTTGGCGGGTGATTCGAAAGCCAGTTGTGGACCAATGTCCAGCCTGCCGGGTCTCTTTGCAGTCCTGCCCATCCTCGTCCTTTTTAATTTTTCTCATCAATTCACGCATCGGGAACAGGGCACTTCAGAGTCTTTTCCTTCCATCTTTTCTTTCCAATAAAAAAAAACCTGGTCCTAAAAACTGACCCCTGGGGGCCCCGCTCGTAACAGGCCCCACTGTATCCCTCTTCACGTACCATGCGTTGCTGCCTCCCGTCGGGTTTTCCCTTATCCATTGCAGTGCCCCCCTTTTACTCGCCGATCCTCCCTTCTGCCAAATCTCTTGTGGGGAATGTGTAAAAGGGCCCCTTCCGAGTCTAGAAAACGCAATTACCCACCCTCTCTCTCGGTTTCTTCTTTACCTTTCAAAAAACTCCGGGGGTTTTAAATACAAGTTTGCCTTCTTTGAACCCATGTGGTTTTCATTTATAATTTTGTTTTTTCCCAGGTGTTAAACCACTCTCCCCTGAAATTTTCTCCTGATTTTGACAAAATACATGTCAGAGACCAGGTCTGTAGTTTAGTGCCTCGTTTCTTTCCTCCTTTTTTAAAGATTGACTACATTTGCTGTCTTCCAGATATCCTCAGTCAATCTCCCAGTTTTCGATAGATGTATGAAATATTGTTCTTAGGGGTACACACATAGTGCCTCTACATCCCTCTCGCAATACCCATGGGAGATGATCGTGACCCATTGCCTTTGAGGTATCTAGCTCCTTCAGAAGCCTCTTCACTTCTTCCTCGTTGTGTGTACTGTTCCAGCACATGTGGTGTGCCCCCACCTCTCCGTCGTTTCTTGGAGCCCTTCTGTCTCCTCTGTGGAACACTTCCTTTGAAACTCTTGTTGAGTTCCTCACATCCTTCACGAGTCATTTCTTTTGTCTCTCCTCCTACCTTCCTTGCCTGATTACCTGTTCCCTTGACTGTTGTTTATCCTCCTGATGTGGCTGTACCACATTTTCGGGTCAGAATTTGCTTTTTGCACTATGTCGTTTTCATATTGTCTTTGGGGCCTCCCTTCTTATCTGTGCATATTCATTTTCTGGCTCTACGACAGTTTCTCCTTATTCTTCCCTGGTCCTTTGCCCTCTATATTTCTTCCATTCCCGAGCACCACTGGTTTTGCCTCCCTGCACCTTTGGGTAAACCATGGGCTCATCCTGGCTTTTTCATTATTCTCCTGTAACCCTTGGTACAAACCTCTCCTCAGCTCCTTGCATTTTGTTGCTACATATTTCCATCATCTTCCTTAACTGGCTTCCCTGCCAGTTCTCTGTCCCACTGACCCCGTTCAAGGAAGTTTCCTCATTCCTGTGTAGTCCCCATTCTTGTAGTTTTGGCTTCATTCGTCCTGGTCTCTGCTTCCCCTCCACTGTACTCTACTGTGTATTCCGAAGCTTAAAAAACCACAATGGTCACTGGCCCCAGGGTCTTTTCATATGTGATGTCCTCAGTACTGCAACTACTCAAGGTGAATACTAAGTCCAGCCTTGCTGGTTTCATCCTCTCCTCTCTCTCTTGTAGTGTCCTTACGTGTTCACATGAAAGTTTTCCATACCACCTCCATCATCTTAGCCTCCCTGTATTTTGGCCCCCATGTGGGTCCAAGTTCTTCCCAATCGATCTCCTTTGTGGTTAAAGTCACCCAAGATCAGGAGCTTTGCCAGCTTGCTGAGCGCTTCTGGCCACTCTAGCCAGTGTGCAACCCTCGCTCTATTGCTCTCGTCGTACTCTTGCCTTGGCTCCAGCTGTTGGTGAGGGTTATACATCACTTGCTATTAACACCATGGTACATCCAGAGTGAAGCATTCCCGCATTAATCACTTTCTTCTCCCGCTGTCTCCTCTCTCCACTCATCAAAAATCCAGCGATTATTGATCACAATGCCACTCCTCCCAACCCCCCCTGTTCCCTCTGTCTTTTCCCACAGGATTGTATCCCATTGGAAAGATGCATCTGTTATCATACCTGTAAGCTTGGTTTCTGTGAAGAGCTATGATGTCCTGAATGCTTTCTTGACTCTTTCATGCCACTCCTCCACTTATTGTTATTCCACAGCGTTTGTGTACCATACCTTCAGTTCCTTTCCAACACCGTGGTTTGGGGCCTGTGAGGTGGGAGACCTGGTGCATACGGTGGGATTCCATAGCTCGGTGTTGGGTGGAGGCTGTGGGTAAGGATTGTAGTGTGTGTTTGGGATGGTGTATAGGTTGTATGGTTTCTGAGAATAGTTGTTGTGTGCTTGCCCTTGCTGGTCTGTTCTGCTCCTGACATGCCTCTGGCGGGTTCCATCCTGTCTCATTTCCTAGCTCTTCCGCTCTTTTGTCCTCTCCCTCAGCTGCTACGTTCCAGATTTGTCTGTCACTGTCTAGGAACACCCTCCTTGTACTCTTCCAAAGTATTTCGTCGTTTCTCTGAGATCCTGTTTCCGCCGCACAGTTCCGTCCTGAGAATCAGCTTGATTGTCGTTTTTCATCCCCTACCCCTTCGAGTACCCCCCTATTCTCTGAAAATTTACAATCTCTCCATCTCTTCACCTATTTTCCGTGATGATTTTCTCAATCTCCTTTCTTTCTTCCTGCTGCCTTTCAGAGTGGTGTCCCATTTCCTCTCATCTCCTGAAGCCCAGGGATAAACACTGATATTGTCCCTATTCCTCCTCCATTGCCTCACTCAACTCGTGACTTCCTGGATCCCTGCCTGTAATAACCTGAGTTTACCTGTGAGAGTTTCGGGGGTCAACGCCCCCGCCCCGTCTTGACCAGGCCTCCAGTAATGTGGTCATTTCTCCTCTCCCTGTTTTTCCGTGGCTCTTGATCGCTTGGTTGTGCCCCTCAGAATTCGCCTATCGGCCCCTCTTCTATCTGCAACCAGCTGTCTTCCCTTCACTCCTTGGTCCTCCTTGGCAGCTGAATATGACCTTAGCAAATTCATAATTCCTTTCTTCCTGTACGGTCGGGCTCACAGCTTCATATGCTGTGACTTCTCTGGTCACTGCCCCTGTAACTTGCTTCAGCCTATTTAACTCATCTTCAGACCCTTATCTTGGCTACTGCAGTTTCGACTGTGCCTCCAATTTGCTTTGTCTCCTTCTCCACGCTTTTCCAATTTCACAGAGAGCTCGTCTCTCATTTTTTTTTTCAGAAAGCACTCCTAATTTTCTCTCTCCCCTCTTGTTTCCATCTTTTCCCACTGCTCTCTCCATCCACTCGTCCTCCCTAACCAGAACCATGCTCATCAGATCCTTGTTCATGTGTGTGTGTTGTGTATTGTGTGTATGTGTGTGTGATGTGTGTGTGTGTGTGTGTGTGTGTGTGTGTGTGTGTGTGTGGTTGTGTGTGTGTATGTGTGTGTGTTGTGGGTGTTGTGTGTATGTGTGTGTGTGTGTGTGTGTGTGTTGTGGTGTGTGTGTGTGTATGTGTGTGTGTGTGTGTGGTGTGTTGTGTGTGTGTGTGTATGAGTGTGTTGTGTGTGGTGTGTGTGTGTGTGTGTGGTGTGTGGTGTGTGTGTGTGTGTACTCACCTAAATTGTGTTGCAGGGGTCAAAGACTCAGCTCCTGGCCCGCCTCTTCAACTGATCCGTACTGGATCCTCTCTCTCTCTGCTTCCTGAGGCTTTGTCCATACCTCTTCTAAAACTATGTAACGTGCTGCCTCCCCTACTTCACTGCTAGGCTATTCCACTGCTGAACAACTCTATGACTGAAGAAAATCTTCCTAACGTCCCTGTACTTCGTCTGAGTCTTCAGCTTCCAGTTGTGACCCCTTGTCCCTGTGTCCCCTCTCTGGAACCCTATCTCTGTCGCACCTTGTCTATTCCCCGCAGTATCTTGTAAGTCAATTATCAGGTCTCCCCTGACCCTTCTGTCCTCCAGGTGTCCGTCAGTCCCGATTTCCCTTAACCTTTCCTCGTACGACATACCTTGAGCTCTGGGACTAGCCTAGTTCAAACCTTTGTACTTTATCCTAACTTCTTGACATGTGCATGACCAGGAGTGGGTTCCAGACTTGGTGGCTGCATACTCCAGTATGGCCTAACATACACATGTCCAGTGTCTTGAACGATTCCTTATTAAGGTATCGGAACCTATTCTCAGGTTTGCCAGGCGCCCTATGCTGCACGGTTATTTTGGTTCATGTGTGCCTCCAGGTGATGTGCTCGGGGTTATGGTCACCCAAGTCCCTTCCTCCCTGATGAGGTCTGTAGTCTTTGTCCCACCTAGCCTATACTCTGTCTGCGGTCTTCCTTGCCCCTCCCCATCTCATGACTTTGCATTTGGCTGGATTTGAATTCGAGAAGCCAGTGCTGGAACCACATGTCCCACCTGTCCAGGTCTCTTTGCAGTCCTGCTCATCCTCGCCGATTAATTCTTCTCATCAACTTCACGTCATCTGCGAACGGACACTTCAAGTCGATTCCTTCCATCATGTCGTTCACATATATAAAAAATAGCACTGGGTCCCTAGAACTGACCCCTGAGGGACCCCTCTCCGTAACAGGCGCCCCACTGTGATACCTCTTCACGTACCATGACTCGTTGCTGCCTCCTGTCAGGTATTCCCTTAATCCATTGCAGTGCCCTCGCCTTTTACGTGCGCCTGATCCTCCAGCTTCCGCACTAATCTCTTGTGGGGAACTGTGTCAAAGCCTTCCTGCAGTCTAGAAAACGCAATCTATCCACCCCGCTCTCTCGTGTCCTTACTTCTGTTACCCTTGTCATAAAAATCCAGAGGTTTTGTGATACAAGATTGCCTTCTATGAACCCATGCTGGTTTTCATTTATAATCTTGTTCCTTGCCAGGTGTCAACCACTCTCCTCCTGATAATCTTCTCCATGTCTTTTGCACACAATACGCATGATCCAGATCTGACACAGTCTGAGTTTAGTGCCTCGTTTACCTGTTTCCTTTCTAAATATGGATGGGGGACTACAATTAGCTGTCTTCCATTTCTCAGTAGTTTGCCCAGTTTTTCAGGGATGTGTTGAAGATTGTGGTTAGAGGCACGCACAAGCATCTCAGCCTCCTTCTCTAAGGAACCACATGGGAGATGGTTTGTCCCGACCCATCGCCTATGAGGTTGTCCAAGGTCTCTAAAGACCATCTCACCTCCTCCTCAGTTGTTTGTATGTCAACCAACACTTGTTGTATATTCCCTCTTGAAGTTCCCTTCTGTGCTGCTTTCCCACAGCCCTTCCTGTCTCTAACTGTAAAAACGTCCCTTAAATCTCCTGTTCACTCCTCACATACTCCTGATCATTTCTTGGAGTTCTCCTCCTCTGTCCTTAATCTGATCACCTGTCTTTGACTGTTGTCTTCCTCCGATGTGGCTATACAAACAGTTTCAGGTCAGTCATTGACTCACTCGATGCTATGTCATTTCCATACTGTCCGCTGGCCTCCCTCCTTACCTGTCGTACTCCCATTCCTGGCTCTGCGACTGATCTCCCTATTTTTCGTGTGTTCCTCTGCCTTCTGTACTTTTTCCATTTCTTTGCACTTTGGTTTTGCCTACTTACTCCGTCAGGTAAACCAGGGGCTCGTTCCTGGTCTTTTCCCATTGTTACGTTTGCCCTTGAATAAAACCTTGTCCACGCCTCCTTGCATTTGTTGTACATATTCCCATCCATTTTCATTACTGCTTTCCTGCCAGTTCCTGTCCCCCAGAAGTTCTTCAACCTATTAGTACCCTCATTTATAGTCATCTTTTCCCATTTCAACTCCGTTATTCACTCCACTTGCAGCTCACTGAGTATTCAAAGCTCAGAACCACGTGTCGCTAGCTCCTAGGGGACACTCATACTTTGATGTCCTCAATATCTAGCTTGCCCCAGGGTGAACACAAGGTCCAATCTTGCTGGTTCATTCCCTCCCCTCTCACTCTTAAGTGTCATTAACATTTGGTGCATGAGGTTTTTCCAGCACCACCACCGTCCAACATCCGGCTCCTCCATGTTTTGGGACCCCCATGTGGCTCCAGGTTTTCCCAGTCAATCTCCCAGTGGTGAAATCGCCCATAACAGCAACTTTGCTCTGCTGAGTAGCTCTTCTTGCCACCTCACATGTGTGTCCACCATTGCACGTTGCTCCTCTTCATATTCCTCTCTGGGCCGCCTTCAGTTCTGTGGTGGATTAACATCACTGCAATGACGTCACTTTGTGTTCCCAGACTGAATGTTACCTGCTAGGTAGTCTCTTTCTCCTGTCTCCATCTATTCTTCCATTTTCCTCGAATTTCACTGTTTTTTTTTTACGAGCAGAGCAACCCCACCTCCCCCCTGCTGCCCCTTCATCTTTCCTCATGATCTGGTATCCTGGTGGGGGGAAAAAAAAAGATTGCATCTGTTTATTGTCTCCATGAGTTTTGTTCTGTAACGCTATGATGTCTGGGGACTTCTTTCTCATTGATTTCTTTCTTCCATTATACCTCATGTTTAATTCTAAATCCATCTGCATTTGTGTACCAAACTTCAACTTCTGTTCTAATACTGTAACTGTGGTGCGGGGGGTGGAAACAGAAGGGATCGGTGTGTGATGGTTTTTTGGATTGTTCCTGCTGCCTGGGGTGTCGTGGCGGGAGTCCTTCTGCAGGTGTTTCTTTCTGGGGGTTGCGCTTGTCCTTCCATTTGATCCTGGGTTATTCTGCTCTCCTTTTTCATTCCCGCCCATGTCTCCTTTCGTTTTTGAACTCTCTCTTTCATTGTCTTCCTTTCGTTCTGTTTCTGTCCGCGATCAGGTACACACTCTGACTCCTGCTTGCCTCTCACGTGCTTTCTCCTGCAGATCATGTTCGGGTTGAACTGCTGTAAATTACTTTGAGAGGCCGATTTCCTTTTCTTTGTGTACCACCCAATCTCCGAAAATTTGCCACCTTGGGTCCTTCCCCCTCGCCTATCACCTTCATGATATCTTCAATCGCTTTTTCTCCTCCTGCTTTTTTCGTCCATAAGTTTCCCCTTTAGCTTCGTCTATGCCCAAAACAAACACGGATCTTTTCCCTGTCCACCTCCCCACTGATACTCCCCATTGCAGCCATCTGAATGGTTAGTTCCTTCCCGTGGAGTGTTCCTTCTTCATCCCTTCCCTAGTTATGCCCCTATGCTTCGTGTTTATCCTCCTGCTCACCTGCTCCTGGCCCCCACAGGTATCTGTAAGTCCTTGCACATTGTCCCTAGTTTCCTTCATGTCTCCAACCTCTCAATTCTGTCCTAGTGTGCTCCCTGTCCTTTGTTTTGGCCATGTGGGTTTGACAGGACCTCATGGCATACAGTTTAGTTTCATGCTTTCCTTCAGACCTGTTGTCTGAGTTTTTGATGTTAGCCCATTGCCGCTGCTACTTCTGTAATATCTTTGGCTCTGTGCTATTCCGATGTCTCAGCTCCTCTCTAATCTCCTATCGTGATTTCTGCTGCTGTGGCCTGTTGCTTTCCACTCTGCATTCTCTGCTAACTCACTTCCACGTCCTTACCAGCTCATCTAGTCTCCTCCCCCAGTCATCCTCCCTTTTTTTGAGCTCTACCTCCCATTCCCTCCCTCCCAGATTCTCCTGCCTCCTTGACCTCATCCTGGTTAGGGGAAGAATAGATGGTTAGAGAGGGGATGGATGGTTTTGTGGGGGGGGGACGGATGGTTATTGGAGGTAAGAGATAGTTGGGGGAGGGGTTAGATGTTTGGGGAGAGGGGATGGATGGTTAATTGGGGAGGGGAGATGGTGTATAGGATGGAGGAGGTAGTTCTGGGGGGTTAGAACCGGTTGGGAGGGATAGGTGGTTTGGGAGGGGAAAGTGGTTAAGTGAGTGGTTAAGGGCGGGGAGGAGGTGGTTAGGGGAGTGGGGGTACGAGTTTGTGTCAAGTGTTTGTGTCAAGTGGCGAGGTGTGTGGGGGTGTGTGTGTGTGTATGTGCGTGTTGTGCTGTGGTGTGTGTGTGTGGTGTTGTGGTGGTGTGGTGTGTGTGTGGGTGTGGTGTGTGGTGTGTGTGTGTGGTGTGTGCGTGGTGGTGTGTGTGTGTGGTGCGGTGTGTGTGTAGGTTTTTGGTGTGTGGTGTGGTGGTGAGTGTGGTGTGGTGTGTGGTGTGTGGGTGTGTGTGGTGTGTGTGGTGTGTGTGGTGTGTGTGTGTGTTGGTGGTGTGTGTGGTGTGGTGTGTGTGTGTGTGTGGTGTGTGTGTGTGTGTATATTGTGTGTGTGGTTGTTTGTGTGTGTGTGGTGTTAGGTGTTTATTATGTATGTGTGTGTATTGTGTTATGTGAGTGTGGTGTGTGTGTGAGTGTTTGTGTGTGTGTAATGAGTGTGTGAGTGTCTACCCTTGTGTGTGTGTGCTTGGTGTGAGGGAGGAGGTGGGTTAAAGAGGGGTTAGGTTGTGTGTTGTAAGATCCGTCGTGTAGGCACAAATTTAGTCTCATTATCATCCCAATTTATCTCTACTCTCTCCACTTATTGCCCTTTTCTGGATTTATATATTAATTGTTGGGTTATTATCATTTTCCTTGTTCCACATTGAGAGAGGATCTTCCTAGCTTCCTAAGTATTTTTACTGCTACTAACTACCGGTAGTAACACTGCCTTTGTGCGTGTGTACTCACCATTGTATCTCACCTATTTGAGGTGCGGGGGTCGAGTCCCGAGCTCCTGCCACCGCCTCTTCCTGATCCGCAAACTAGGTCCAGACTCTCCCTGAGTGCATGTGTGAGTGTGTGCTGTGGTTGTGTGTGTGAGTGGAGAGAGAGCTTGGGCGGTGTAATGACTGGCCACAACTTCTGTTACCTGACACATCCCAACTGGGACCTGACCAGCACCTTCTACATGTTTGCCCTTAAAGCTGTCCTCCCACCGACCATCTCACACTCGTCAACACTATAATTCTCTATGTCTATGCCTATTCATTCTAATACTGTAATAGCTTGCAGGAGTGGGTGACCAGTATCAAACAGTATGCAAGGCCAGCCTGGCCGTCAACATGCAAACCACAAATAGGCGAATAAACTTGCGGTTGACAGTTGCCAGCTTGCCTGATGACGAAGTCGTTTGTAACGTAGGCCTTAAAATCTCTATATTCTAATACATCCCGCTCTCACGCGAATCACTCTTCACTGATGATAGTATACACTTCACATTATTAACACTTCACTTTATATGTATAATGGCACACAACTTGTCGTGACATCACTTCTTCAGGCCTACCCTAACCAATGTGGCAACAGCGCCGAAGACCCCCCAACGGTTTGCGCTTTGAAATATTATGATTTCAGCTTTCCTCTCACTTTCTTTAACTAATAACTTTAATTATCACTCGTAGTATTGTTCACTGACGTTCCACTACCACTGATTACTGCTAGCTGTTATTGCACGCCATACAACGCTAAGGATCTGGGAGCCTTGTTACCCCATGTCTTCACCCCACGGACCCACGTTAGTGTGTTGTGTGTGTGTGTGTGTACGTGAGTGTGTTGTGTGTGTGTGTTATGTGTGGTGTGTGTGCATGTGTGTGTTTTTGTGGTGTGTGTGTGTGTGTGTGTGTGTGTGTGTGTGTGTGTGTGTGTGTGTGTATGTGTGTGTGTGTGTGTGTACTCACCTATTTGTACTCACCTATTTGTGGTTGCAGGGGTCGAGTCCTAGCTCCTGGCCCCGCCTCTTCACCGGTTGCTACTAGGCCCCTCTCTCTCCCCACTCCATGAGCTTTATCAAACCCGTCTTAAAACTGTGTATGGTTCCTGCCCCCCACTACGTCATTTTTCTAGGCTATTCCACTGCCTTACAACCTATGACTGAAGAAATACTTCCTACTATCTCTCTGACTCATTTGTGTCTTCAACTTCCAATTGGGGCCTCTTGTTTCTGTGCCCCCCTCCTTGGAACATCCTGTCTTTGTCCACCTTGTCTATTCCATGCAGTATTTTATTGTCGTTACCCATGTCTCCCCCTGACCCTCCTGTCCTCCAGTGTCGTCAGGCCGATTTCCCTCTTAATCTTTCTTCATAGGACATTCCCCTTAGCTCTGGAACTAACCTTGTCGAAAACCCTTTTGTACTTTCTCTAGTTTCTTGACGTGCTTTATCAAGTCCCGGGTTCCAAACAGGTGCTGCATACTCCAGTATGGCCTGACTACACGGTGTACAGGGGTCTTGAATATTCCTTACTAAGGTATCGGAATCTGTTGTCAGGTTTGCCAGCGCCCATATGCTGCAGCAGTTATCTGTTTGGGATGTGTGCTTCCGGAGACATGCTCGGTGTTATACTCACCCCAAGATCTTTCTCCTTGAGTGAGGTTTGCAGTCTTTGGCCACCTAGCCTATACTCTGTCTGTGGTCCTTCTGTGCCCTTCTCCTATCTTCATGACTTTGCATTTGGCAGGATTAAATTCGAGAAGCCATTTGGGTGGACCAGGTGTCCAGTCTGTCCAGGTCCCCTTTGAAGTCCCTGGTCCTCATCAGATTTAAATTCCCTCATTAACTTCACAAACATCTGCAAACAGGGACACTTCTGAGTCTAACCCTTCCGTCATGTCGTTCACATATACCAAAAATAGCACTGGTCCTAGGACCGACCCCTGTGGGACCCCGCTCGTCACAGGTGCCCACTGTGATACATCTTACGTACCATGACTCGTTGTTGCCTCCCTGTCAGGTATTCTCTGATCCCCTTGCAGTGCCCTTCCTGTTATATGCGCCTGATGCTCTAGCTTCTGCACTAATCTCTTGTGAGGAACTGTGTCAAAGGCCTTCTTGCAGTCCAAGAAGATGCAATCAACCCACCCCTCTCTCTCGTGTCTTACTTCTGTTATTTTATCATAAAACTTCAGAAGGTTTGTGACACAGATTTGCCTTCCGTGAATCCGTGCTGGTTGGCATTTATACTCCTTTTTCCGTTTCCAGGTGCTCCACCACTCTCCTCCTGATAATCTTCTCCATAATTTTGCATACTATACACGTCAATGACCCCAGGTCTATAGTTTTAGTGCCTCTTTTCTGTCTCCTTCTTTTAAAAATGGGAACTAAAATTTGCCGTCTTCCATACCTCAGGTAGTTGCCCAGTTCCAGGGATTGTTGAAGATTGTGGTAATGGCACGACAACATATCTGTTCCCTCTCAAAGGACCCAGGGGGAGATGTTGTCCTCCCATTGCCTTTTGAGGTATCGAGCCCCTTTAGCAGTTTCTTCACCTCCCCTCATCTTATGTATTCGTCCAACACTTGTTTGGTTATTCCTTTGCGGTGTCCCCTCGGTTGTCCCCCCAGAGTCCTCCTGTCTCTACTGTAAATACCCCTTTAAAATCTCGTTTGGCCCCACAACCTCTTGATCGTTTTTGTGGTTCTCCACCTTCTTTTCTCAGCCTTATAACCTGGCCTTACTGTTGTCTTCCCCTAATTCTAACAGCATTTTTCGGGTCAAATTTGACTTTCGATGCTATTCGTTTTCATACGTCCGGGGCCCTCCCCCCTTACTGTGCATACTCGTTTCGGCTCTTCACTAATCTCCTTTTTTTCCTGGGCCTATCCCCCTTTACCTTTTTCCATTCTCTGTTCATTTAGTTTTTTGCCCCCCTACCCCTTTCGGGTAAACCAAAGGACTGTTTTTGGCTTCCTATTTTTTCTGTTTCCCTTGGGGAAAAAAACTTTCCTCTGCCCCTTGCACTTTGTTCCACATATTTCCCTCATCTGTTTACTGATTTTTCCCCCCTTTTTTCTGTCCCACTGACCCCCAGGGAAATTTCTCATACCCGTGTAGTCCCCCCCCCTTTTATAGTTTTTGGGCCCGTCCCCCCCATTCCTTTACCTTCCCACTTGTAACTCTACTATATAGTCAAAACTCGAACCACATGATCGCAGCTCCCCAAGGGCCTCTCGTAAGTGGGCCTCAAAGCTGAACTGCCAGGGGAACACAAGACCATTTTTTGCTGTCATCCTCCCCCCCTATCTCTGGTTTGTCCCGCATGTTGATGCATGAGGTTTTCAAGTACCACATCCTCATCTTTGGGTCCCATTTTCGGGAAACCCCCAGTGGCTCCAGGTTTTCCCAGTCGATCCCCGTGGTTTAAATCGCCCATTACCTAACTTTGCTCGCTCGAGTGGGGCTCTTCTTGCCCCCTCCCAGGTGTCCACCATCACCCTGTTGTTTTCTTCGTGGTATTGTGTGGTGTGTGCTGTGGTGTAGTGTGTGGTGGTGTTGTGTGTGTGTTGTATGTGTGTGTGTGGGTTGGTGTGTGTGTATGTGTGTGTATGTGTGGTTGTTGTATGTGTGTGGGTGTGTGTGTGTGTGTGTGTGTGTATGTAAATCACCTAGTTGAGGTTGCGGGGGTCGAGTCCGAGCTCCTGGCCCCGCCTCTTCACTGATC
The DNA here is from genome assembly GCF_026875155.1 of Cherax quadricarinatus. Classification (NCBI taxonomy): domain Eukaryota; kingdom Metazoa; phylum Arthropoda; class Malacostraca; order Decapoda; family Parastacidae; genus Cherax; species Cherax quadricarinatus. The sequence goes on from NC_069407.1 coordinate 33,828,087, forward strand.
GCTACTAGGTCACTCTCCCTGAGCCGTGAGCTTTATCATACCTCTGCTTAAAGCTATGTATGGATCCTGCCTCCACTACATCGCTTCCCAAACTATTCCACTTACTGACTACTCTGTGGCTGAAGAAATACTTCCTAACATCCCTGTGATTCATCTGTGTCTTCAGCTTCCAACTGTGTCCCCTTGTTACTGGGTCCCATCTCTGGAACATCCTGTCTTTGTCCACCTTTTGTCAATTCCTCTCAGTATTTTGTATGTCGTTATCATGTCCCCCCTATCTCTCCTGTCCTCCAGTGTCGTCGGGTTTTGATTTCCCTTAACCTCTCCTCGTAGGACATACCTCTTAGCTCTGGGACTAGTCTTGTTGCAAACCTTTGCACTTTCTCTAGTTTCTTCACGTGCTTGGCTAGGTGCGGGTTCCAAACTGGTGCCGCATACTCCAATATGGGCCTAACGTACACGGTGTACAGGGTCCTGAATGATCCTTATTAAGATGTCGGAATGCTGTTCTGAGGTTTGCCAGGCGCCCATATGCTGCAGCAGTTATTTGTTGTTTGTGCGCTTCAGGAGATTGCCTGGTGTTAAAACTCACCCCAAGATCTTTTTCCTTGAGTGAGGTTTGTAGTCTCTGGCCCCCCTAGACTGTACTCCGTCTGCGGTCTTCTTTGCCCTTCCCCAATCTTCATGACTTTGCACTTGGTGGGATTGAACTCCAGGAGCCAATTGCTGGACCAGGTCTGCAGGTGTGTGTGTGTGTGTTGTGTGTGTGTGTGGTGTGTGTGTGTGTGTGTGTGTGTGTGTGTGTGTGGTGTGTATGTTTTGTGTGTGTGTGTGTATGAGTGTACTCACCTAGTTGAGGTTGCAGGGGTCGAGTCCAAGCTCCTGGCCCCGCCTCTTCACTGGTCGCTACTAGGTCACTCTCCCTGAACCATGAGCTTTATCATACCTCTGCTTAAAGCTATGTATGGATCCTGCCTCCACTACATCGCTTCCCAAACTATTCCACTTCCTGTCTACTCTGTGGCTGAAGAAATACTTGCTAACATCCCTTTGATTCATCTGTGTCTTCAGCTTCCAACTGTGTCCCCGTGTTGCTGTGTCCAGTCTCTGGAACATCCTGTCTTTGTCCACCTTGTCAATTCCTCTCAGTATTTTGTAAGTCGTTATCATGTCCCCCCTACCTCTCCTGTCCTCCAGTGTCGTCAGGTTGATTTCCCTTAACCTCTCCTCATAGGACATACATCTTAACTCTGGGACCAGTCTTGTTGCAAACCTTTGCACTTTCTCTAGTTTCTTTACATGCTTGGTTAGGTGTGGGTTCCAAACTGGTGCCGCATACTCCAATGTGGGGCCCAACGTACACGGTGTACAGGGGCCTGAACGATTCCTTATTAAGATGTTGGAATGCTGTTCTGAGGTTTGCCAGGCACCCATATGCTGCAGCAGTTATTTGGTTGATGTGCACTTCAGGAGATGTGCCTGGTGTTATACCCCTGATCATTTCTTGTGAGTTTCTCCACCTTCTGTCCTCAGTCTGATCACCTGGTCTTCGACTGTTGTCTTCTTCCTGATGTGGCTATACAAGTTTGGGTCAGTCCTGATTTTCGGCAATGGGGGTGTGTGTGTGTTGTGTGTGT
>NC_069407.1:33830223-33863525 GCF_026875155.1 Cherax quadricarinatus
GGTCTAGCTTTTCCCTCCCTTTTTTGGGACAAACCTGGGCCATTAGTTATTTACTTCTAATTACTACTACTACTACACTACTACTACTACTACTACTGACTACTACTACTACAACTCCCTACCTACTACACTCCATTGCTACAACTAACTACTTCTAATACTTTTGTCACCGACTCACTCCTCTTTCTGCCATTTCACTAACCCCTCTTAGCCGAGTACCATCGGAAAAGACCCGGGCCGGACAAGACCGGCGAGCCTACAACAACTAACCCCTCTACTAACTACTACCACAACTACTTCCACTACCAGCATTACCTCCACTAATACTTCTTTTTTTCTTCCTTATTTCGTTCTCTCTTCACCACATCCCTGTCTTCCCTCTCCTATATATACTGGCTCCCTCATCTTCGTGTGTTAGTGTGAATTACAAATGGTCCAAGTCGGACCGAAATGTCGTAATAAGCTTCTCTCTTCTATGTGCAAGTTATGTGTTTATTTAGCCAGTTGGCTGTGAGCCAGTCACTCATTCAAGCTAGCCAAGTACACTAATACTCTCCTGTCTATTCTGAGGCGTAAAATCTATTGTTATGAGCGTCTCTTGGCTCCCTGGCTTGTTTTTGTTATGCTGGTGATTTAACTCTGTAAATACTGGACATATCATGGTGAAGGGAATGTGGGTGCCAAGAGAAAACTGTAATAATATTGGTAGAATTACCGACAATATATTCAGTAAAAGGACACAAATGCAACTAATGTGACATTTTACTGTCGCAACGTTTCGCTCTCCAGGAAATTTGTCAAGCCGTAACGTCTTAACGACGTTCCTGCAGAGCGAAGCGTTACCAAATTAAAATGTGACTTTAGTTGCTCCTAACGATGAAAAACCATCCCCGTTGTTTGCCGTTGCCTTTGATTTTTCTGGATTGACCTTTGTCTGGAGACTTAATTAATGGCCAGGTACAACAGGCCATGAAATTGCTACTGGCGTTCGTAAAACGAGATGCCTGTCCTGAAGCCGTTGGTTTTCCCTGCCCCACATTGATTTGTATTCTTATGCTATTTGCTAACATAAGAACATAAGAAAGGAGAAACACTGCAGCAGGCCTGTTGGCCCATACTAGGCAGGTCCTTTACAATCCTTCCCACTAACAAAATATTTGCCCAACCCAATTTTCAATGCTACGCAAGTCACAGTCAAATCCACCCCCTCTCACTCATGTATTTATCTAACCTAAATTTGAAACTACCCATCGTTTTAGCTTCAATAACCCTACTAGGTAGACTGTTCCACTCATCAACTACCCTATTTCCAAACCAATACTTTCCCGTGCCCTTTCAAAATCTAAACTTATCCAATTTGAATCCATTATTGCAGGTTCTTTCTTGAAGGAATATCCTCAAAACCTTATTTATATCCCCTTTGTTAATACCCATCTTCCACTTATACACTTCGATCAGGTCTCCCCTCATTCTTCGTCTAACAAGTGAATGTAGTTTAAGAGTCTTCAACCGTTCTTCGTATGGAAGATTTCTAATGCTATGTATTAATTTGGTCATTCTACGCTGGATGTTTTCTAGCGAATTTATGTCCATTCTGTAATATGGAGACCAGAACTGAGCTGCGTAATCTAGGTGAGGCCTTACTATTGATGTATAAAGCTGTAAAATAACCGCTGGACTTCTGTTGCTTACACTTCTTGATATAAATCCCAGTAATCTGTTTGCTTTGTTACTTACGCTTAGGCACTGCTGTCTTGGCTTAAGGTTGCTGCTTACCATAACCCTCAAATCCTTTTCGCAATCTGTATGGCTAAGTTCTACATTATTTAACTTATAAGTACTAGGGTTATGGACACTCCCAAGCTTCAGAACCTTGCATTTATCTACATTGAACTGCATCTGCCACTTTTCTGACCAAGAATAGAGTTTGTCTAAATCCTCCTGAAGTTCCCTAACGTCTACGTTTGAATCTATTATCCTACCTATCTTTGTGTCATCGGCGAATTTGCTCATATCACTAGTAATTCCTTCATCAAGATCATTGATTTATATTATAAACAATAATAGGCCTAAAACGGATCCCTGTGGAACACCACTTGTTACAGATCCCCACTCAGATTTAAACCCATTTATGCAAACTCTGCTTTCTCTTCGTGAGCCATGACTCGATCCATGACAGCACTTTTCCCCCAATGAGCTACCACTTTTTTTAATGGTCTCTGGTACAAAACTCTATCAAAAGCCTTACTAAAATTTAAATAAACAATGTCGAATTCTTTATCGTGATCAACAGCTTCAAAAGCTTTACTGAAGAAAGTAAATCTGTTAGGCAGGAACGGTCCCTCTTGAATACATGTAGAGTATCATTAATTAAATTATGCTTATCAAGACCACTTATATCAGTTATAACTGACTAGTAATTTGCCTACAATTGAGATCAGGCTTATTGGGCTGTAATTTGATAGTAACGACTTGTCCACTGCTTTAAAAACAGGAATAACGTTAGCCATCTTCCACATATCCTAGAATCTGTATAGATAAAGCCACTGGATGTCGAAACGTCTACAATAAAGATATCCAGATGTTGCACATGTGTCTTAACTTTCATATTGTCGGTATTTTAAACCTTTCTTGCACAACAGACACTACACCTGTTAGAAGAGATGAATTAAAAATATTAATCAATGGTTCACAGTTTGTATTCCTTAAGAATCCTTGAAAAAAAAAATAGCTCATGTAACTCAATCTCATTTATATTTGCTAATATACAGGACCTTAAGCCATCCACTAACAACAAAATACTTTTCATTGGTGGACTTCTAGGGGAGTCAAATGTAGTGTTTGCAGCCTTCACAGAGACCCACGCAAAAGATTACTTTGACAGTGAAATCTGGATACCTGGATACAACCTTTTCAGATGCGACAGAAAGAACAGGCAACAAGGGGGGGTTGGCCTGTATGTCAAAGAGTCTCTCATTTGCACAGAGATACTGAACACCACAAATGATGTAGTTGAAGTTCTGACAATAAAAATCGAGACCCGAAACTTAGTCATTGTACTTGTATATAAGCCACCAGATGCATCTTCCCAACAGTTCAAAGAACAACTATCAAAAATCGACTCCTGTCTGGACAGCTTTCCAGCCCCATCCCCAAACATCTTGCTGCTTGGTGACTTCAATCTAAGAAAACACAAAATGCAAAAATAAGCAAATAATGTTGTAGCAGAAATAATCCCTGGAGGTAGCTCAGATGAAAGGTCACACTCGCAGGAACTGCTGAATTTCTGCAACAAACACACCCTAAGTCAGCAGATAGTGGAGCCAACAAGACTGGAGAACGCATTGGACCTTATTTTCACAAATAATGAGGACCTGGTAAGGAACATAACAATATCAAACTCAACAAATTCTGATCACAATCTAATCGAAGTCCAGACTTGCATGCACAGGAGTCCTGATCGGTAAGATGCATACAGCTATGAGGGTCCCTTTACTAAACTCAACTTCAACAACAAGATCATCATCTGGGATCAGGTAAACTATGCCCTAAATGAAACATGCTGGGAGGATATCTTAAATTACATGGACCCTAACCAGTGCCTTGAAAAGATCTCCCTCCTGGTAGCTGAAGTATGTTCAAGGTATATTCCTATAAGACAAAAGAAAAGAAGAAGTAAACTGGAGAGAGAGAGACGCTCCCTCTACAGGAGAAGAAGAACCATTGAGCTCCTCAAGAATGCCAGATTATCTGATACACGGAAGGAAGTGCTAACCAGGGAAGTGGAAAATATTGAGCTGAAGTTAAAGGACTCATACAGGATCCAGGAGACAAGAGGAGCTAAAAGTGATTAATGAAATTGAAAGAAATTCGAAATATTTCTTTTCATATGCCAAAAACCACTTCTAGTATAGGACCCCTGCTCAGACAAGACGGATCCTACACTGACGACAACAAAGAAATGAGTGAGATACTGAAATAGCAATATGACTCAGTGTTCAGCGAGCCTATAACCAGTTTAAAAATAGACAATCCAAACAATTTTTTCATGAATGAGTCTCAAAACCCTGCCAATGTAAGCCAAATTTATGATATAACTAACTCCACTAGACTTTGAGAAAGCCATCGACGACATGCCCATGCACTCAGCCCCAGGCCCAGACTCGCGGAACTCGGTGTTCATTAAGAACTGCAAGAAACCCCTCTGACGGGCCCTAAGTATGCTATGGAGAAGGAGCTTAGACACAGGCGAGATTCCACAGTCACGAAAAACAACAGATAAACCCCACTCCATAAAGGTGGCAGCAAAGCAGTAACTAAGAACTATAGACCAATAGCTTTAACGTCCCACATCATAAAAATCTTTGAAAGAGTTCTAAGAAGCAGGATAGCAAACACCTGGACTCCCAAAAATTGCACAACTCAGGGCAACGTGGTTTCAGAGCAGGTCGCTCCTGCCTTTTGCAACTGCTAGACCACTATGATATGGTCCTAGATGCACGGGAAAACAAACAGAATGGAGATGTAGTATACACAGAATTTGCAAAAGCCTTTGACAAGTGCGACCATGGTGTAATAGCACACAAAATGCGTGCTAAAGGGATAACCGACAAAGTAGGCAGATGGATCTTCAACTTTCTAACCAATCGCACACAAAGAGTAGTGGTAAACAGAGTTAAATCAGATGCTGCCATAGTGAAGAGCTCTGTCCCACAAGGCACAGTACTCGCACCTATCCTGTTCCTCATATCAGACATAGACAGAGATGGTAAACCATAGCACTGCATCATCGTTTTCTAACGATACTAGGATCTGCATGAGAGTGTCATCCATTAAGGACACGGCAAAGCTCCAAGAAGATATAAACGAAGTTTTCCAATGAGCAACTGAGAACAATATGATGTTCAATGAAGACAAATTCCAACTACTCCGTTATGGAAAACTGGAGGAAATAATAACTAGGACTAAGTATACTACAAACTCCAATCACACGATAGAGAGGAAAAGTAATGTGAAGGACCTGGGTGAGGTAATGTCCGAAAACCTCACCTTCAAGGACCACAACAATGCCACTATCACTTCTGCTAGGAAACTGATAGGATGGATAATGAGAACATTCAAGACAAGAGATGCTAAGCCAATGATGATAATTTTTAAATCACTTATTCTCTCTAGGCTGGAATACTGCTGTACATTAACATCCCCATTCAAGGCAGGTGAAATTGCAAAACTAGAGAATGTACAGAGAACCTTTACTGCACGTATAAGTTCCATCAAATACCTTAACTACTGGGAGCGCCTGGAAGCACTTGACTTGTACTCAATGTAGCGCAGGCGAGAGAGAGATATCATAATCTACACCTGGGAGATCCTGGAGGGGCTGGTCCTTAATATGCACACAGCAATCATTCCATACGAAAGCAAAAGTCTTGGCAGACGATGCAACATACCCCCAGCGAAAAGTAGGGGCGTCACTGGTACACTAAGAGAAAACGCATTAAATGTCCTGGGCCCAAGACTGGTCAAGAGCCTCCCAGCAGCAATACGGGTCATTGCCGGTACACCCCTGGTTGTCTTCAAGAAGGAGCTGGACAGATACCTAAAGACGGTGCCGGATCAGCGGGGCTGTGGTACGTACGTTGGATTGCGTGCGGTCAGCAGTAACAGCCTCGTTTGTAGATGAATGGTTCAAAGAACCGACACGTTGTTCAATTAGACACATGTTCAACTCTTGGGTCTCTTTATTGAGGAAACGTTTCGCCACACAGTGGCTTCATCAGTCCATACAAAGGATAAACTAGAAGAACAGGAGGAGAATAAGGTAATCAGTCCCTCAGCCTTGAGTCGATGTGGTCAGTCCATCAATCTTGAATAGAATACGGCATATGAGCGGAGAAGCAGCTTATAAACCGTATGGCAGGAGGGGTGCAGCAGTCATAGGTGGTGTGACATTTGTCCAATGTGGAAGTAGGTCGTGCCCAAGGGTTAGGGAATTCTCCGCTTGCCTAACCCTTGGGCCACGACCTACTTCCACATTTGACAAATGTCACACCACCTACGACTGCTGCACCCCTCCTGCCATACGGTTTATAAGCTGCTTCTCCGCTCATATGCCGTATTCTATTCAAGATTGATGGACTGACCACATCGACTCAAGGCTGAGGGACTGATTACCTCATTCTCCTCCTGTTCTTCTAGTTTATCCTTAGTATGGACTGATGAAGCCACTGTGTGGCGAAACGTTTCCTCAGTACAGATACCCAAGAGTTGAACATGTGTCTAATTGAACAGTAACAGCCTCGTTGATCAGGCCCTGATGCACCGGGAGGCCTGGTCGTGGACCGGGCCGCGGGGGTGTTGATCCCCGGAATGCTCTCCAGGTAGACTCCAGGTAGGGCCTGGATATTTATTTTGCTTCAGTCTATCCATTTGACACCCATATCGCTAGTGACTGTGATATTACATAATTTATCATCTTCAGGCCCACTATAAAAATTAATTATTGGGATACTGTCAGTGTCTTCCTGGGTAAAAACCGAGAGAAAATAATTATTAAAAGTCGAGCAAATTTCATTCTCCTTGTCAGTAAGATGCCCAGAGTTATTTTTAAGGGGACCTATTTTATCTCTAACTTTTGTTCTATAAATCTGGAAAAAACTTTTTGGGTTAGTTTTCGAATCCCTAGCAACTTAATTTTGCAGTCCCGTTTAACTTTTCATAACCCCTTTTTTAATGTCCCTCTTAATGTCAATATACTGATTCATTAGATGACCCTCACCTCTCTTGAGCCTATAAACTGCTTTTTTCTGCCAAAAAAGATATTTGAGCATATTATTCATCCATTTCGGGTCATTTCTATTCGCTCTTATTTCTTCATACGAGATAAATGTTCTTTGAGCAGCATGCAAAGTGTTTGAAAGTTGTCATGTTGATAGCCCTCTTCGTGACCCCAGTCCACAGATGATAAGTGTTCTGTAACCCCATTGTAATCTAAGCGAGAATCTGGGACCCTTACTGAATTATTTCTGTTATCATACTTCCATTCAATGCTAAAGATAATTGATTTGTGGTCGTTTGTGCCGAGTTCCTCTCTAATTTCAAAATTATTAACAAGGTTCCCTTGTTTGCCAGAACCAAGTCAAGCAGGTTATTTCCCCTTGTAGTTCTATCACAAACTGTTTTTAAAAAAAAAAGCATCCTGAACTACTCTAAGAAGTCGTTAGCCTCTACATTCCCAGTCAAAGGGAAATTCCAATCAATCTGACTAAAGTTAAAGTCGTCTAGAATTACTACATTATCGCGCCTTGTGGCCTTTAAAATTTTCTTATGTATATACTGTCTTTGAGTATATTACATAAAGTGCAAACGCAAGGAGAACATATACAATGAGAATTACTTTAAATGTTAGAATTAAAAATAACTGTGACAGGTACAACACAGGAAATTTGCTACCTTGATGATCCTCGTGTCGCTAATTGGTATTAAACCTAATATAAAATAACTACATATACAATGACCTTATAAAGAGTCATTACGCCTGTGTTATTTCTGAGTTGTTTCAAGAGTTCCGTTGCGACTCTCACAGCATTGAAGATCTGTCATCGTGAAACAATTATATATTTAAAAAAAATATTTAATCATTATATATTTATTATCACACTGGCCGATTCCCACCAAGGCAGGGTGGGCCGAAAAAGAAAAACTTTCACCATCATTCACTCCATCACTGTCTTGCCAGAAGGGTGCTTTACACTACAGTTTTTAAACTGCAACATTAACACCCTCTTCAGAGTGCAGGCACTGCACTTCCCATCCCCCAGGAAATCAAGTCCGGCCTGCCGGTTTCTTTAATCCCTTCATAAATGTTACTTTGCTCACACTCCAACAGCACGTCAAGTATTAAAAACCATTTGTCTCCATTCACTCCTATCAAACACGCTCACGCATGCCTGCTGGAAGTCCAAGCCCCTCGCACACAAAACCTCCTTTACCCCTCCCTCCAACCTTTCCTAGGCGACCCTACCCGCCTTCCTTCCACTACAGACTGATACACTCTTGAAGTCATTCTGTTTCGCTCCATCTCTCTACATGTCCGAACCACACTCAACAACCCTTCCTCAGCCATGTGGACAACAGTTTGGTAATCCCGCACCTCTTCCTAATTTCCAAACTACGAATTCTCTGCATTTATATTCACAAAACACATTGACCTCAGACATGACATCTCCACTGCTCCAGCCTTCTCCTCGCTGCAACATTCATCACCATGCTTCACACCATATAAGAGCGTTGGTTAAAACTATACTCTCATACATTCCCTCTTTGCCTCCAAGGACAAAGTTTCTTTGTCTCCACAGACTCCTAAGTGCACCCACTCACTCTTTTTCCCTCATCAATTCTATGATTCACTCATCTTTCATAAACCCATCTGCTGACACGTCCACTCCCAAATATCTGAATACGTTCACCTCCTCCATACTCTCTCCCTCCAATCTAATATTCAATCTTTAATCACTAATCTTTTTGTTATTCTCATAACCTTACTCTTTCCTGTATTCACCTTTAATTTTCTTCTTTTGCACACCTACCAAATTCATCCACCAATCTCTGCAACTTCTCTTCAGAATCTCCCAAGAGCACAGTGTCATCAGCAAAGAGCAGCTGTGACAACTCCCACTTTGTGGTGTGATTCTTTATCTTTTAACTCACGCCCTCTTGCCAAGACCTCGCATTTACTTCTCTTACAACCCCATCTATAAATATATTAAACAACCACGGTGACATCACACATCCTTGTCTAAGGCCTACTTTTACTGGGAAAAAATTTCCCTCTTTCCTACATACTCTAATTGAGCCTCACTATCCTCGTATAAAAACTCTTCACTGCTTTCAGTAACCTACCTCCTACACCATACACTTGCAACATCTGCCACATTGCCCCCCTATCCACCCTGTCATACGCCTTTTCCAAATCCATAAATGCCACAAAGACCTCTTTAGCCTTATCTAAATACTGTTCACTTACATGTTTCACTGTAAACACCTGGTCCACACACCCCTACCTTTCCTAAAGCCTCCTTGTTCATCTGCTATCCTATTTTCCGTCTTACTCTTAATTCTTTCAATTATAACTACCATACACTTTACCAGGTATACTCAACAGACTTATCCCCCTATAATTTTTGCACTCTCTTTTATCCCCTTTGCCTTTATACAAAGGAACTATGCATGCTCTCTGCCAATCCCTAGGTACCTTACCCTCTTCCATACATTTATTAAATAATTGCACCAACCACTCCAAAACTATATCCCCACTGCTTTTAACATTTCTATCTTATTCCCATCAATCCAGCTGCCTTACCCCCTTTCATTTACCTCTGCCTCACGAACTTCCCCACACTCACAACTGGCTCTTTCTCACTCCTACAAGATGTTTTCCTCCTTACCCTATACACGAAATCACAGCTTCCCTATCTTCATCAACATTTTAACAAATTCCTCAAAATATTCCCTCCATCTTCCAATACCTCTAACTCTCCATTTAATAACTCTCCTTCTATTTTTAACTGACAAATCCATTTGTTCTCTAGGCTTTCTTAACTTGTTAATCTCACTCCAAATCTTTTTCTTATTTTCAACAAAATGTTTGTTGATAACATTCACCCACTCTCTCATTTGCTCTCTTGTACATTGCTTCCCACTCTCTTAACCTCTCTCTTCTTCTCCATATACTCTTCCTCCTTGCATCACTTCTACTTTGTAAAAACTTCTCATATGCTAACTTTTTCTCCCTTACTACTCTCTTTACATCATCATTCCACCAATCGCTCCTCTTCCCTCCTGCACCCACTTTCCTGTAACCACAAACTTCTGCTGAACACTCTAACACTACATTTTTAAACCTACTCCGTACCTCTTCGACCCCATTGCCTATGCTCTCATTAGCCCATCTATCCTCCAATAGCTGTTTATATCTTACCCTAATCATATAATCATTTAATCATATAATCAAGAAATTACTTCAATAAATTTATTGTGTATGTAAAGCTTTTAATTTACTGGCAATTTCTTTCGTTGGTTAAAATTAAGAAATCAACCTGAGACGATGTTGAGGATCGTACAGTAACATTATCACATTGGGAAAGACTTGATATTGATAGAGTTTGTAACGGTAACATGTGTGTTATTATCACAATCATGGGGGAGAGCTAAACCTGTAGGAATATACAGCGACTGGGGAGGGGGTTGGAAGGTATTCAGACTCAATTCAGGGAACTGAAGCACATCCAATTCCCTAGATCAAGAGCCCCTCACAAGCATCAAGGAACCTTCCTTGAACATAAGAACATAAAAATGGAGGAACACTGCAGAAGGCCTACTGGCTCATACAAGGCATGTCCTTACCAAAACCACCATTATCCAAAGCTACCAAAGAATTTAAGGGATAACATGTGTAAAATTTTCCCTTTAGTATTTTTTTGTACTCACACTTAATACATCATGATTAAGGTAGAACACTACCCGCTGTAGCCACTTACACACCAGACATGTTACGTCAGCAACATCTGGAACAAGTGGCCGCGGCGGAGCATCTCAGTTTATAACATTGTTACCCTTTATTAAATAAAATGCCAGCAAAAGTTAACCGTGTTGTTTATCACGTGAAAATTGGTTCTCCGTCATGGCTCACTGTGGTTAATTTACTTCATTTCATTCTGTTATTTGTTATGGTGAATATAATTTTATATCAATTTTATGTGAATATCATGCTACGAGGTATCGTGAATATCATGCTACGAGAGGTTATCGTGAATATCATGCTACGAGAAGTTATCGTGAATACGATGCTACGAGAGGTTATCGTGAATACCATGCTACGAGAGGTTATCGTGAATATCATGCTACGAGGGGTTATCGTGAATATCATGCTACGAGAGGTTATCGTGAATACCATGCTACGAGAGGTTATCGTGAATATCATGCTACGAGAGGTTATCGTGAATATCATGCTACGAGAGGTTATCGTAAATATCATGCTACGAGAGGTTATCGTGAATATCATGATACGAGAGGTTATCGTAAGCATCACTGTACATGATGTTAAGTGAATGTGAACATTGAAATGGTATAAAAATACCGACAGGTTGTTAGGTAAGACACATATGCAACAGTTAGGTAAGACACATATGCACATATGCCACTTCTCCGACCACTGCATCAGTCTATTCAAATCTTCCTGGAGTGCTCGAATGTCCTCGTCAGAATGAATTCGACGGCCTATTTTGGTGTCATCGGCAAACTTGCCGATGTCGCTCTTTATGACATAGATGAGGGCATAAAGAGCGACATCGGCAAGTTTGCCGATGACACCAAAATAGGCCGTCGAATTCATTCTGACGAGGACATTCGAGCACTCCAGGAAGATTTGAATAGACTGATGCAGTGGTCGGAGAAGTGGCAGATGCAGTTTAATATAGACAAATGCAAAGTTCTAAATGTTGGACAGGACAATAACCAAGCCACATATAAACTAAATAATGTAGATCTTAATATTACGGATTGCGAAAAAGATTTAGGAGTTCTGGTTAGCAGTAATCTGAAACCAAGACAACAGTGCATAAGTGTTCGCAATAAAGCTAATAGAATCCTTGGCTTCATATCAAGAAGCATAAATAATAGGAGTCCTCAGGTTGTTCTTCAACTCTATACATCCTTGGTTAGGCCTCATTTAGATTATGCTGCACAGTTTTGGTCACCGTATTACAGAATGGATATAAATTCTCTGGAAAATGTACAAAGGAGGATGACAAAGTTGATCCCATGTATCAGAAACCTTCCCTATGAGGATAGACTAAGGGCCCTGAAACTGCACTCTCTAGAAAGACGTAGAATTAGGGGGGATATGATTGAGGTGTATAAATGGAAGACAGGAATAAATAAAGGGGATGTAAATAGTGTGCTGAAAATATCTAGCCTAGACAGGACTCGCAGCAATGGTTTTAAGTTGGAAAAATTCAGATTCAGGAAGGATATAGGAAAGTACTGGTTTGGTAATAGAGTTGTGGATGAGTGGAACAAACTCCCAAGTACCGTTATAGAGGCCAGAACGTTGTGTAGCTTTAAAGATAGGTTGGATAAATACATGAGTGGATGTGGGTGGGTGTGAGTTAGATCTGATAGCTTGTGCTACCAGGTCGGTTGCCGTGTTCCTCCCTTAAGTCAATGTGACCTGACCTGACTAGGTTGGGTGCATTGGCTTAAGCCGGTAGGAGACTTGGACCTGCCTCGCATGGGCCAGTAGGCCTTCTGCAGTGTTCCTTCGTTCTTATGTTCTTATGTTCAGTTAGGTAAGACACATATGCAACAGTTAGGTATCTTTATTTCGAAACGTTTCGCCTACACAGTAGGCTTCTTCAGTCGAGTACAGAAAAGTTGATAGAAGCAGAAGAGACTTGAAGACGATGTAATCAGTCCATCACCCTTGAAGTTTTGAGGTGGTCAGTCCCTCAGCCTGGGGAATAGTATTGTTTCAGACTATGGAACAATACTCTTCCCCAGGCTGAGGGACTGACCACCTCAAAACTTCAAGGGTGATGGACTGATTACATCGTCTTCAAGTCTCTTCTGCTTCTATCAACTTTTCTGTACTCGACTGAAGAATGCTGCTGGCGGCTTTATGTCGCCGTTGCCATTGCCCATCACCCTCCCGCCAGTCGGGCCTGTGCAGGAAGCGGGCCTGGGCTCGGGCGCAGGACTGGGCGAGGCGAAGGAACATCAGGCAGTCTTCAGTCAGTCAGTTAGTCAGTCAGCCAGTCAGAGGTGTGTGTCACAACAGCTTCTGCTGTTCCTGCTGCTGCTGCTGCTGCGGCTGCCTCCCGAACCGAGCTCGGACCGGCGTGTCTCCGTGTCCCTTCCGTGGAATGCGCTAGGCTGCGTGGGCGTGTGTAGTCCTCGGGTGGGTGAGGGCGGGAGGTGATGGGCATCGACTGAAGAAGCCTACTGTGTAGGCGAAACGTTTCGAAATAAAGATACCTAACTGTTGCATATGTGTCTTACCTAACTGTTGCATATGTGTCTTACCTAACTGTTGCATATGTGTCTTACCTAACTGTTGCATATGTGTCTTACCTAACTGTTGCATATGTGTCTTACCTAACTGTTGCATATGTGTCTTACCTAAGTGAATGTCAAACTGCTAGATTTTATGCTGAACATGTTACATAAAATGTTTTGAGAATGTCATTCGATTTTATGTTATTGTAATCATGATATGTTTAGTGAAAGTCAAGCCTCGAGATGTTATAGTGACTATTATGTTACATAATGTTCACTGAATGTCATGATAAGATGTTTAAGAGAACATCATGACACTGAAGACTGAGACACTTACGCAACATATGGGAATCTTTATTGAGGAAACGTTTCGCCACACAGTGGCTTCATCAGTCTTATACAAAGCAGAAAGGAGTAAAGAGAGGAGAAATTGAGGTAAATAGTCCCTCAGCTTGGAGTCGATGTGTTCAGTCCATCAATCTTGTAGAATGTACAGCATAGGGCCGTAGACGTGGCTTATATACTGTAGTGAGGTGAGGTGAAGCAGGAGGAGGCGGGGTCATAGTGGTACCATCCACTAGTCGAAGTAGGTCTTCGTCCAAAGGTAGGACAAGTTGGAGAATTCTTTGTATCAAGATCCCATGATGCTACAGTGTCTGACAGATGTGATAAATGGTTTAAAAAAAATTGTCGGTTTTTTTAATCATTTCAAACATTGTAATAAAGTTGGTAGAATTACCGACAATATGTAAAGTAAAAGGACACAAGTGCAACTAATGTGACATTTATTGTGGCAACGTTTCGCTCTCCAGGAGCTTTATCAAGCCATTACAAACAATACATGGACACAGAGGGTATATAAAGGCTCAGAGTGAGGTGAATACTAGTGAGGTACCATTTCGATGTTCACTAGTGGTGGTAGTAGTAGTAGTAGTAGTAGTAGTAGTGACAAAAGTAATACAATATGGTAGAGCAATTAATTCGTACATGAGTAAAAGGATATAAAAGCTATTACTTGGGTAACATAAAAATAGGTTGGACAAATATAAACTGGAATGAGGCAGCTTGTTTCAGTGTTCACTCTCTGTGCTTTGTGTAGTATAACAGGAGAGACTATGTGATGGCAGGGTTTACTGTTTTCAGGAGGATTCTTGCTAAGACTTCGGAGATGGTGAAGCTGCCGTTGTTTTGAAGATTGAGACACTTATGCAGCATATGGGAATCTTTATTCAGGAAACGTTTCGCCACACAGTGGCTTTCATCAGTCCAATAAAAAAGGGGAAAGGGCGAAAGGAGAGGGGGAGAATGATAATCATCCCTCAACCTGGATCGTGTTTCAGCCAGCAATTTTGTAGAAGGGACTGAACACATCGATCCAGGTTGGGGACTGTTACCTCTTCTCCTCCTCCCTTCCTTCCTCTTTGTATTGGACTGATAAACCCATGTGTGGCGAAAATTTTCCTGAATAAGATTCCTATGCTGCAAAAGTGTCTCAATCTTCAATTTGTCAGTTTTTAAAACCATTCATCACTCCCGTTGTTTTTGTTTAATTGTATTCGAAACGCATCAGTGTGATTCGAGGCCTTCGTCGGGGAAATAGTTTTTTTGATCAAAAAGGGGCGTCTCTGAATTTTTTTGAAGATTGGTGGAATTTCGGTGTTTTACAAGGCGTTGTTCAGGTTATGTTCCTACATCTAAATGTGTTATTGGGCGGGTGTCGAGGTTTCTGGCTGTTTCACCTACGTAAAATCTTGTCACAGCCTCCACGGGTTTTAGTTAAACCCTGCATTGACGGGTTCGTGTGCTTGGATTTTGTCCTGGTTTACCTTTATTAAAGTGCTAAAAGCGATGGCGACCGGTTAGCTTGTGAAAGGTTTTTGAGACTTTCAGTGCAAACCTGCTGTGGGAAGAATTATAATTTTGTGGGAGTGGGTTTTGATCGTGGAGAATTTATGATTGTTTAAAATGATCTGATATAAATGTCTACACACTTTTTCCAGTCAAGATACCAAAAAAAAAAAGGGCACATCAGGGGTTTCCTAAGAGCATACCGAATTTGTGTCCTGGTTTCTTGACGAGGAGTGTCATACATTCACCAAACATTACAGAGTTACTTTTTTCCCTTTCTTTTTTCATCAAAGACTGCAAAAAAGAGCTCTTCAGATCATAAATTTTCCACGCATCAACCCACTCCCAGCAAATTATAATTTTCCCAACATAGGTTGCACTGAACGTCTCAAAGCCTTTCACAAGCTAACCCAGAGTCGCCATGCTTCTACATTTCAAAAAAGGTTTAAAAACCAGGACAAAATCCAAGCACCACAAACCCGCAAGCGGATTTACACTATCCCCTGTGGGGGCTGTGAAAATTTCGTAGGTGAAACAGCCAGAAACCTGGGACCCCCTCATGAACACTTTTACCTGTGGGAACGAAAACCTAAAAACAAAGCCTGTGTAAACACCGAAATTCCCCCAATCTTTTGAAATTCAGAGACGCCCAATTAGTGATCAAAAAAAACAATTTCCGCAGCCCCGCAAGTGCCTCGAATCGCACTGATCGCGTTTCGAAAAAATTTAAACAAAACACGGCAGCTTACCTCTCCGAAGTTTTAGAAAGAATCCCCCTAAAAAATTAACCCTGCCATCCATAGTCTCTCCTTTTAACTCACAAAGCACAAGAGTGAACACTAAAAAAGCTGCCTCTTCCATTTTTTTTTCCCAACCTATTTTTTTGTTACCCAAGTAATTTTTTTTATTCCCTTTTTATCAGTACAAATTTAAATTGCTCTCCCATATTGTATTATTTTTGTACTACTAACACTACTACTACTACCCCCAACCAATAGTGAACATCAAAAGGGTCCCTCCTGTATTCACCCACCTAGCTTTAATACCCTCTGTGCCCTGTTTTTTTTTGTAATGGCTTGATAAATTCCTGGAAGCGAAACGTGCCACAATAAATGTCACTTTTGTTGCACTTGTGTCCTTTTACTTTACATTTCAAACATCATGACGTGAATGTTCAAAAAAATGAAATGCTGCGAGGGTAACATCTGATACATGATACTTACAAATATTTGAACATGTATTAGTAAATATATGTAATAAAATGTTAAAAAGCATCAAATTAAATGAAGTAAATGTTACAAACCAAATGTCTTGAAAAACTTTCTTTTAAAAGATGGTATTTAAACCTTTTTGTGATAAAATTACGAACAAACATTCGCCTAGGAAAATTTCGTATTAAAATTTATGGTTTCTCAATAATATTGCTTTTATTTTTAAAAAGGCCCGTGAAAATGGGTTGCATAGCCAATTTAGGGCAAGATGAAGTGTTTTTCTAGGAAAAGGGCAGTAAAAATGTCACTTTTTCCTGTAATATTATATGCTAAACTTTTTTAGTGAAGCAGTTAAAAACCTGTCTCAAGGAATGTATTTGTTAAGATTATCTTGTAATAAAAAGAATCAAGGGTTTTCCTCATAATTTTTCTATAATAAGTTTTACAAAAGTTTTACTTTCTTTTCCATTAACCATTTAGTTTGTTGTGTCTGTTTAATTTCCCGGATGGTTTGGTTTTTTTTTTTTTTCCTTACAATCAAAATTGGCCTCCACTTTTATCATCATCAGAAGTTTAACCCGGGACGTTTCTCCCTAATCAGAATGTGGCCTCACATTTGTTAAGGGGAAACAGTCCAATTTTAAATTCTGAACAAAAGTGGTTGAAAAAAAAATTTTTAAACGAAAATTTCAGGAAGGGTAGGCCTACGGTATTTACCGTAAATCAATTTATGGTTTCTACTTTTAAAAAGGAAGATATTAAAAAAAGATTCTGAAAATACTTCTTCAAAAAAGAAATGAAATTGAATTGAAATTGGATAAATTTAGATTTTGAAAGCTTATGGCAATAATGGGGTTTGAAAATTGAACACTCATGCAAAAATACGAGAATCTTTAATAAAAATTCCCATATGTTGCGTAAGGCTCAACTTAAATTTGTCGGTTTTCAAAACCTTTATCCAAGTAAAGGGTTTTGGAAAAAGAGTGGAAACACTCTCCCATACGGGCGTTGAAGTAAGACTTTAATAGGTTTAAATTAGGTTTGATAAATAAATCAGTGAGATGGGCTGGATGAGTGGGGCTTGACAGAGTTAAAATAGTTATCAGAACTTATCCCTTGGGTAATATTGTAAAAAGGGTTAGGAGAAAAACTCTTATTAGTGGGTTTGGGTATGCAATGACCTGCAAATGACCAAGGGCCCGGAGCAGTTTTGTTTTTTTTAAAATCTTTTCATCGTTGCCTCGATGTATTCTCAAAAAGTCTACCACCAACTTTGTGTTGTAGGTCATTCACCAAATTTGAACCTTCAGTATATTTCTATTGGGCCCCTTGGTTTCCGCCCGGTTTCCCTTTTTGCTGTTTGTACGGGGCTCCTGATAATTCCATTCAATCTGCATCGAAGTTGTGGGTAAAAGGGAGAGGGGGCACATGCCCAGTTTTCCCTTTATCTAATCTAGGAAAAACACCGGATATCGGGATGATGAAAACCCTGACTGGAACATTTTGCAGATGAGCCCTTCTACTAATTCCACCGAGTCCCTCCCCTTTATTTTCATTCCCTGTCATGGGCGGGTAAAACAATTTTTCCTAAACGCCCGAGGATGTAGCAGAGGTACAAGATCCAAGCTGATCGGGCTTCAAGCTGTGAGTGCACTTTTTACCCCCGAGAATTTCCCCCTTAAAATTTTTTTTTCACCCTGGGAACACATACCTAACCTCGGCCCTCCAATTACATGGTTCCCACTGCTGCATAATTTTTCACTACTTTCACTCGCATACCTCATTTTCGCAGTATATAGCCCCCTCTCCCTGCAGGACTAATTAAAAAACCCATCTTCCACCGTTCTCTGTAAGGATTGAAGAACCGCTGGATGATGAAATGTTTTTCCCGAAAAAGATAAAAAATGTTGTATAAGTACTCATTTATCAATTGTCGGTTTTGTAAAATTTATTTAGTAGCAAAGTGCGGGCAGGGGAGCTTGGGTTTTAAAATTTTTGATATCCGGTTCTTTTCTCGCTTGTAAGGGGAAACTTACAAAATTTTCTCCATTTAGTCTTCCTGGCACCGGGTTCAGCCCCGAGTGCCAGAGTGATAAGGGCTCTCTGGTTTTCTCACGCAAAGGAAGAAGGAAAGGAACCAGAATTATCCGAGACGGAGGGGGATACCAAAAAATACTGCTATAATAGAGTACATTAACATGGTAATTACATAAAATTTCAGTAGATTGCAAGTGAGAGAAAAGTAAATAAGAAAGTAGTAGTAGTGAAAAAGGAAAGGGGGGGAGAGAGTGAAGTGTTGCAAAAAAAAATTGTGTCGTATAGTAGTATTTTAATAAAATAAAAATAATAAAATAATAAAATAATAATAATAATAATAATAAAATAATGTATAGTAAAATCAGGGAAAAAGAGAACTGAAAACACGTAGGAAAGCTAATAATCCGTGGGGTTATTACTGGACAAAACCCCCATAGAACAAATCACTTGGGGGAGAAGAAAAGGGAGAGAAAATAAGAAGGTGAAGAGGTAAGGAAAAGTCACGAGTGTTCTAAATTTGGACATTTACTATGTAAAGAAATTCTGCAGAGTTTCAAGAAATCCGGCAAATTCCTTCCTGAAAAAAAATTGTTTCACGAAGCCTTAATAACAGCCGTTTTTAAAAAAAATACAGGGAAAAGATGTTTCACGGGAAAAAAGTTGTTTGGAAAGTTGAAAGCTGCACCTGAGAAAGGCATGACCACTTACTTGTCCGGTTCACTGGCCAGTGTAATAAACCCTATATATTTGGGAGTGATGTCTTCTTCTTTGGAATGGTAGGTATGCCTGCATGTTGACTCCAGTGAGTGTATATTACAGCCCCGTGTACTTTTAATTACAAAAAAAATTTTTTTTCTCTAACTCTAGTTTTATTTTTAATAGTTCTCTTTCGGTTTTTCTTAAAAGCATCTTTTGATCTAACTTAATACTTAAAAAAGATTCAACATCCTCTCTCTTACTTTCTTATCTACGAAATTTTCCCTTTTTCCTTTTTATTTTTCCTTCATTTTTCCCTATCCAGGTTTTAGTTTTTTTTTTTCTTCCTACCCAGCTTTTCTTTTTTTCTTTGCCTTTTTCTTCTTATCCTTTTCCTCCAGGGACTAAACATTCTTGAATCTTTGCGAAATGAAATATTCCCTTTTTAGTTTTTTAGAAATTCCACAGGTCTCTCGTCTAACAAAAATTTATACTCCTCCTTAAAGACAATAAAAATTTATTACAAAAAACAAAAATTATGCAGTCCCTTAAACTCGGTAAAAACACGTTCTCTTCCCAAAATAACAAAAATTATGGGGGACCCGACCCTTTCCCCTATCTTTTTTAAAGTCAGGAATATTTACGTGAGTTTAAATTGATTACAACAACGTTCAATGGAGTGACAGTACATAACAGTGTCCCGTAGCCGATCGCTAGCCCCACCTCACACACTAGGTCCGGAGTTTGAATTTTGTACCCTAAAAACATTAGGGACTGTTTTCCCAAAAGGGTTGCTGTCCCTGTTGAACCACAGTTTTAAAAAAGGGTACCTGGGTTAGGGGACTGATATTGGGGGGCTCCTGGGACAAAACGACCCAATTTGCGGGGAAAAGTTCAGCATAAAATTGGGTTTCTTATAGTGTAGTCATTGATGTCACTAGGCTGTAAACCTTGTACATGTACTTGTATAAATAAATATATTTTTAAATTAATGGGATAATCCTGGACCCCCAAACCCAATACTAACTTTTTACACTATTTTTTTTTCCGGCCTAATTACTGCCCAAATTCATAAGAAAAAAATTCAAAAACAGCATTTGGTGTTAAATCCCTTTCCCTGGTTTTGGGTTTTTTTTCCCAAATTTTTTCTTGGTAAAACCTTTGATATCCCTTTTGAAGAGTTTTGAAATTTATCTACTTTCTGACCCCCGGCCAGGGGCCGGCTCGTCTGGTGCGCGCCTGGTCAACCAGGCTGTTGCTGTTTGGGGGCCCCTGCCCCAAAATTTTCCACCACACCGGGTTTGATCTGGCACCAAGTGAAGATACTTGTCCGCTTCCTCATGAAGGCTCCTACACTTTTTTTTCCAAACCGGGAAACCCGAAAAATTTCCATATAAATAAATAAATTCATAATTTTAAAAAAAAAAAAATTACATTACCCAAGCCCCATTTTTCCCGGGATGAACACATTGCCACTGACAAAGCCAGTGTACACACTAACCACTTACTTTGGCCACTGTAAAAAGCCAGGGGTACACACAAACCCAAACGGTACTTTTCCCACGAAACAAAGCCGGGTGTAAAACACTAACCACTTTACATTGCCACTGAAACAAAGCCAGTGTAAAACACAAACCACGTTTTACTTTTGCCACTGTACAAAGCCGTGTAAAAACACAAAACCACGTGTACATTGCCACTGTACAAAGCCAGTGAAACCCCAACCACGTTACATTGCCACTGAAAAACAAACCAGTGTAAAACCTAACCACGGGGGTACTTTGGGCCACTGTAAAAAAGCCAGTGTACACACAACCCTGTCTTTGGGCCATTTTAAACAAACCCATGTACACACTAACCACGTGTAAAATTCCCAACTGTAAAACCAGTGTACACACTAACCACGTGTACATTGCCACTGTACAAAGCCAGTGTACACACTAACCACGTGTACATTGCCACTGTACAAAGCCAGTGTACACACTAACCACGTGTACATTGCCACTGTACAAAGCCAGTGTACACACTAACCACGGAAAATTGCCCCCTGTACAAAGCCAGGGGAACACACAAACCACGTGTACATTACCTTGTTAAAGGAGCACCCTTTAAACAAGTTAAATTTTTGGGCCACGGGTACAAAGCCAGTGAAAACACACTAACCCCACGTGTACATTGAAGATTGAGAAAACTTATGAACCAAGGGGAATCTTTATTTGGAAAACCCTTTTTCGCCAAAACAGGGGTTTAAATCAGCCCCCAATACAAAGCAGAGAGGTGCAAGAAGAGAAGGAGATTGGGGAAATCAGCCCCCACCTTTGGAGTAATTGTTCATCTACATTTTTTGAGAATGTACAGCACAGGGCCGTAAAGTGGCTTATATACTGTGACAGGTGAGGCAAGCAGGGGGAAAGGGGGGGTCGTGGTAGTACCCCTCCAATAGTTGAAGTAGGTCTTCGTCCCAAAGGGGAGGACAAGTTTTGGGGAAAACCTAATGGGGGCCCTAAAATGCTCAATCCCTTCCCAAATGTCCCGGTTTTTTAATACCATTCATCACAACTGTCAACCCCTGTAAACATCATGGGGTCTTGATACAAAGAATTCTCCAACTTTTTCCTAAAAACCTTTGGACGAAGACCTAAATTTTTCTAAGGGCGTTCCCCCTGCGGTCGCTCCTAAACCCTGTCTACGTCGCCTCCCGCGGTCGCTCCTACCAGTGTCTACTGTCGTTTCCCCTGCGGTCCCCTCCTACCATGTTACTGTCGTCCTCCCCGCGGTCGCTTTCCCACCAGTGTCTACTGCGTCGTCTCGGTCGCTCCTACCAAATGTCTACTGTCGTTCTCGCGGGCGCTCCACCCCGTGTCTAAAATGTCGTCCTCTGCGGCGCTCCTACCATGTCTAAATGTCTCCCCTTTTCGGTCGCTCCTACCATGTCTACTGTCGGGCCCTGCGGTCGCTCCTGCCAGTGTCTAAAATGTCCTCCTCTGCGGTCGCTCCCCAAACCCGTGTCTACTCTCTCCCCTGCGGTCCTTCCCACCATGTCTACTGTCCCTCCTCTGCGGTTTGCTCCTAAACCCGTGTCCACTGTCGTCCTTTTTCGGTCGCTCCTTAAACCCGTGTCTACTGTCCCTTCTCTGCGGGGCCCCTCCCACCAGTGGGCCCATGTCTCCCTCTGCGGTTTGCTCCTACCAGTGCTTCTGTCGCCTCTGCGGTCGCCCCCTACCGTGTCCCACTGCGTCCCTCGCAGTCGCTCCTAAACCCGTGGGCTTTTGTCGTTCTCCCGCGGGCGCTCCCACCAGTGTCCCACTGTAGTCCTCTGGGTCGGGGTCCTAAACCCTGTTTTACTGTCCCCTCCTCTGCGGGCGCTCCTAAAACCCTGGCACCTTCGTCCTCTGCGGTTTTGCTCATACCATGTCCCACTTTTCGTCCTCTGCGGTCGCTTTCCCACCAGGTCCCCACTGTCGTTCCCCCTGCTTTTGCTCCTACCATGTCTACTGTCGTCCCCCTGCGGGGCGCCCTTAAGTGTCCCATGTCGTCCTCGGGGGGTCGCTCCTACCAGTGGTCTACTGTCGCCTCTGCGGGGCGCTCCCCCCAGTGTCTACTGTTTGTCCTCTGCGGGCGCTTTCCCCCAGTGTCCCACTGGGCCTCCTCTGCGGTCGCTCCTAAACCCTGTCTACTGTCGTCCTCTGCGGTCGCTCCCCACCCCTGTCTACTGTCCTCAGGGTCGCTCCTAACCCGTGTCTACTGTTTCCCCAGCGGTCGCTCCCACCAGTGTCTAAATGTCCCCCAGCGGTTCCCCTCCAAATAACCAAATTTCCCCAGGGGGTCCCCTCCTACCAGTGTCTACTGTCCCAGCGGTCACTCCTACTAGTGTCCCACTGTTTCCCCAGCGGTCACTCCACTAAATGTCTACGGGCCTCACGGTCCCCTTTCCCAAAACCCAATGTCTACTGTTTTCCCGGGGGTCACTCATACCAGTGTCTACTGTCCCCCAGCGGGCACTCCTACCAGGGTCCCACTTCCTCAGCGGTCACTCCTACCAGTGTCTACTGTCCTCGCGGGCGCACTTTCCAGTGTCTACTTCCTCAGCGGACACCCACCCGTGTTTTACGTCCTTCCCCGGTCGCCCTACCAGGTCCTAACCCGTCCTCACGGTCCCCTCCTACCCTGTCTACTGTCCTCAGTGTTTGCTCCTACCAAATGTCTACTGTCCTCACGTCGCTTCCTAACCCGTGGGCTACTGTCCCACGGGCGCTCCTACCAAATGTTTTACTGGGCCTCACGGCCCTCCTTTCCCGTGTCTACTGTCCTCACGGGCGCTACTTTCCAGTGTCTACTGTCCCCAGCGGTGGCTCCTAAACCGTGTCTACTGTCCTCAGCGGTCACCCCCTACCTGGGCTACTGTGCTCACGGTCCCCTCCTACCCCTGTCTACTGTCCTCAGCGGGCGCTCCTACCAGTGTCTCTGTCCTCAAACGGTCGCTCCTTCCATGTCCCACTGGCCCACGGTCACTCCCCACCCTGTCTACGTCCTCAGCCGGGCGCCCCTAAGAAATGTCTACTGTCCTCAGCGGTCGCTCCTACCAGTGTCTACTGTCCTCAGCGGGCGCCCCCTTCCAGTGTCTTTCTGCCCCCAAACGGTTTACTCCTACCAGTGTCCCACTGTCCTCAGGGGGTCGCCCTACCCGTGTCTACTGTCCTCAGCGGTTTCCCCCTCCTTTTCCAGTGTCTTTCTGGGCCTCCCCGGTCCCTCCTACCAGTGTCTACTGCCCCAAACGGGCGCTCCCGCCCGTGTCTACTGTCCCCCAAACGGTCCCTCCCTACAGTGCCCACTGTCCCCCCGGGTCCCTCCTACCAGTGTCTTTTCTGTCCTCAGCGGGCGCTTCCCACCAGTGCTACTGCCTCAGCGGGGCCCTCCTACCAGTGTCTACTGTCCTCCCGCGGTCCCCCCTACCATGGGCTAAATGTCCTCACGGTCGCTACTAAACCCTGTTCCCACTGTCCTTTGCGGGGCGCTGCTAAACCCGTTTTACTCTCCCCCAGGGGCGCTACTTTCCAGGTCCAAATGTCCTCAGCGGTCGCTACTACCAGTGTCTAAATGTCAGCGGTCGCCCACCCATGTCCTACGTCCTCAGCGGTTTGCACTACCAGTGTCCTACTGTCCTCAGCGGTCGCTACTACCATGTCTACTGTTTCCTCAAAACGGTCGCGCTAAAAAAGTGTCTACTGCCCCCGCGGTTTGCTACTTTCCATGTCTACTGGGCCTCACCGTCGCTACTACCAGTGTCCCACTTTCCTCAACGGGGCCCCTAACTACCAGTGTCCCACTGTCCTCCCGCGGCGCTATACCAGGGGGTCTACTGGCCTCACGGTCGCTCCTACCATGTCTCTGTCCTCAGCGGTCGCTACTACCATGTCTACTGTCCTCAGGGGGTCGCTCCTACCATGTCACGTCCTCAACGGGCGCTACTACCAGTGTCCCACTGTCCTAACGGTCGCTACTACCAGTTTTTCTACGTCCTCACGGTTTGCTACTTTCCAGGTCTACTGTCCCCCCACGTCGCCCACTACCAGTTTCTTTCTGTCCCCCAGCGGTCGCTACTACCAGTGCTACGTCCTCAGCGGTCGCTACTACCATGTCCCACTGTCCCCCACGGCGTTCCCCCACCCCGTGTCTTTTTCCCGTCCCTCACGGTCGCCCACTACCCGTGTCCCCACTTTTCCTCAGCGGTCGCTACTACCATTGTCTGTCCTCAAGGGGGCGCTACTACCAGTGTCTACTTCCTCAAACGGGGCGCTACTACAAGTGTCTACTGTCCTCAACGGTCCCCTACTTTCCAGTGTCTACTGTCCTCAAAAGGGGCCCCCCTACCATTTTCAACTGTCCTCAGCGGTCGCCCACTACCAGTGTCTACTGTCCTCAGCGGGGCGCTACCCACCATGTCTACTGTCCCCAAAGGGGTTTGCAAATACCATGTTTACTGGGCCTCACCCGGGGGGCCTAAATACCAGTGTCTACTTTCCCTCAGCGGGCGCTACTACCAGTGTCCCACTGTCCTCAGGGGGTCGCTACTACCAGTGTCACTGGGCCCCAAACGGTCCCCTACTTACCAGGTCTCCGTCCTCAGGGGGTCGCTACTACCAGTGTCTACTGTCCTCAGCGGTCCCTTTCTACCAGTGTCTACTTTCCTCAGCGGTCGCCCACCCACCAGTGTCTATGTCCCAGCGGTCGCTACTACCAGTGTCCCACTGTCCTCAGCGGGCCCCTACTACCCGGTCAAAAGGGCCTCAAACGGGCGCTACTACCAAGGGCTACTGCACGGTCGGGGTACTTAAACCCGGTCTACTGTCCCCACGGGCGCACTACCAAATGTCCCCAAATGTCCTCACGGGGGGGGTGTTTTTCCATGTCTTTTTAAAAAAAGGGGGCCCCCAGCGGTCCCCTACCTTACCAGTTCCCAAATGTCCTAAACGGGCCCTCCTACCAGTGTCTTTCTGTCCCCCCGCGGGCGCTGCTACCAGTGTCAAATGTCCCCCCCAGCGGGCCCCTACTACCCGTGTCTACGTCCTCACGGGCCCTCCTAAACCCGTGTCACGTCCTCAGCGGTCGCTACTACCAATGTCTGGGGTCCTCCCCGGGCCCCAAATTTCCAGTGTCTACTGGGCCTCAGCATCGCTACCCACCAGTGTCTTCGTCCCACGGTTTTGCACTACCAGTGTCCCACTGTCCTCAGCGGTCGCCCAAATACCCTGTCTACTGTCCTCAACGGCCCCCCCCTACCGTGTCAAATGTCCTCCCGCGGTCGCTTTCTTTCCATGTCCCAAATGTCCTCAAACGGTCGGCCCACTACCAAATGCTACCCGCCTCAGCGGGCGCTACTACCAATTTTCCACTGGGCCCCCAAAACGGTCCCCCCCTACCATGGGCTACTTTTCCCCCCCACGGGCGCTACTAAACCCGTGTCACTGTCCTCAGCGGTCCCCCTACAAACCAATGTCCCCTGTCCTCAAAACGTCGCTACTAAGAGTGTCTACTGCCTCCCGCGGTCGCTACTTTCCCCGTGTCTACTGTCCTCAGCGGTCGCACTTTTCCATGTCTACGTCCTCAGCGCCCCTACTCCATTGGGCTACTGTCCTCAGCGGTCGCTACTACCATGGGCTACTGTCCTCAAAGCGGGCGCCCAAAAACCATGTCTACTGTCCTCACGGTCCTACTACCAGTGTCTACTGTCCTCAGGGGGTCGCTAAATACCATGGCTACTGTCCCAAAACGGTCGCTACACCATGTCTCTTTCCCCAAAGGTCGCTACTACCAGTGTCTACTTCCTCACGGGCGCTAAATACCCTTTTTCCCACTGTCCCAGCGGGCGCTACTACCATGGCTACTGTCCCCAAAAAGGGCGCTTCACCAGTGTCTACTGTCCTTTAGCGGTCGCCCACTAACCCGTTGGGGCTACTTACTGTAAGAAGAAACATACTTCATTCGTAACAAAAAGAAAAAATTATATACGTACTTTAAGGGGAGCAAGAATGAAGTTCCCCCCCAGTCCCCATAGACCATTTAAAAACGCTATATATAATTTTTGGACTATCCAAAATAAAACTTTCAAAAAACACTATGACTGTGGTACTTAATATGAAACGGAAAAAACACTATGACTGTGAAAATACTTAATATGATCGTAAACCAACACTAGTGACTGTGGGGTACTTTTAATATGATCGTAAACAACACTAGTGACTGTGAATACTTAATTTTGATCCGGAAAACAACACTAGTGACTGTGAGTACTTAATATGATCGTAAACAACACTAGTGACTGTGAGTACTTAATATGATCGTAAACAACACTAGTGACTGTGAGTACTTAATATGATCGTAAACAACACTAGTGACTGTGAGTACTTAATATGATCGTAAACAACCAAAAAAGGACTGTGAGTACTTAATATGATCGCAAACCAAAACTAGTGAAAAGGTGGTAAATTAATATGATCGCAAACAACACAAATGACTGGGGAGTACTTAAAAATGATTTGTAAACCAAAACTATTGAAACCCATTTCTTAAAATGACTCAGGTGATAAATAAACTTTCAAAAAATAAAATTTCGAAATGTTAAGTTTAAAAAAAAATTAAATTTTATAAATGAAATGAAATTACTGATAATGGAAGTTAAATTTCCAAGAGTACAACGGGTTTTTTTTTATTTTCTGAGGGAGGGAAGGGGGGGGGGGGGGGGGAGGGGGAGAGAGAGAAAAGAGAGAGGGGAGAGAGAGAGAGAAGAGAGAGAGAGAAAAGAGAGAGAGAAAAGAAAAGGGGACAATTTTCATTTAAATTCCATTTCATTCTAAAGAAATTTTTTATGTTATTCGATGTCCCCCTCTCCTGACTTTTATCTCTCTCCCACGGATCTCAAAAACCCCCTCACAATTTAAAGTTACATCGTTAATATTACTCTCCCTGTGCATCCTACTTCTCTTTGATGAAAGATTTTAACTCTAATGATTTTTCGCATTAAATTTTCATACTCTTTCTCTTTTTCCCCCTCCTCTTTTTTTCTAACCCAATTTTTTTTTTTTTTTTTTTTTTTTTTACACAGGGTTTTTAAAAAAGGTTAAGGGTCCCTACTTTATTGACAGCTTTTTTTACAGGGTTTAAAGGGTTCCAAAATTTATTGGGAAGCCCAAAAGCTGTTACCCCAACAGCTCATTTGAAAGGGATTTTTTTTGTTATGAGGGCATACAAGTTTTGGGAACAAAGGGTGAAGTTTGGAGCCACCTGTGGGGGCCAGCCCTTTTCAATTTTATCCAAATGACTTTTTCTCGCTTTACATCATTTGCTGTACGAATATTTTTCCATACTCTAAATCCCTCCTGGTAATTTTGATTCAGATGGAGTGAGTTCTGGGAAGGGGACAGCCCGAGTGAAGTTACTACTTTGCCCTCTTGTTGGGATAAAAGCTTGTTTCAACCTGTCCCCCCGAAGTGGATCCAAGTGGGTATTTTTACAATATTTGGGCCCTTTTACATAACAGTAAGGCCACCCACAAACCCTCCCATGTTGAAGGGACTGCTGAAAAAGACAGATCTATCCAGGATGGGTTTCCCGGGGAGAAAATGAACGCTTGCTCTGTTCTCTCTCTGTCAAGCAGTCGAGATGAGAGGGGGGGAGGCAAACCAAGGGAAAGGGGGACATACTCAAGGTGTGACGTACTTGTGGGCCCCCTTTCAGAATCTTGCAACCCCCACTGTCAACAGATGCGAGATTACGGCGAATGCGTAAGCTTCCTGGCTGCCTTGTTTGCAAGATTTACAACATGGCCTTCATGGTTAGTTTTGGGGGTCAAAAATTTTTACCCCAAGGATACAACTTTTCTCCAGGTCCAACATCCCCCCATTCATCCTTCCCACTGCACCAGCAAAAACCAAACATGTGCCTAGAGACCGACATTTATTTGCTTTTTTTCAGGTGCAAATGTTACTTTTCCATCTATTTTCCCCCAAACTGATTTAGCTCTCAGCGGGGATTGATGTACTTAAAAGCAGCTGGCATTTTTTTCTCTTGGAAAAGTGGGAAAGTCAGTGTACAGTCGCTGCATATGCATGTGATTCTGGGATGAAAAAAAAAAGGTCGTTGAAGCAACATTCCAAACAATGGGCCCCAGCAAAGCTTCCCCGTGGAAAAGCTTGCCCCCAAAAAGGGGCCTTGCTGATTCCCCTTCCAAATTTAGGGCCTTTCACTTAGAGAATTCCCCCCCACCATGAAGGTAATCACTGAGGAGACATAGCGTAGAGCCTGCAATTCCCAGTGCTTGAAGTTTTGCTAAGGGGCCCCTGGTGCCACACCCGGTCGAAAGCGCCAGCAATGTCCAGTGCTACCACACAGCTGACTTTGGATTCACCCCAGTGACTGGTCCACTTAGTGGAGAGGTTTAACAACAGATCAGCAGCAGAGTAACCTTTCCTGAAGCCATATTGACGATCACAAAGTAGGGGAGTGGCAGCCCAAAAAAATCTGTCATTTGTCTTGAGATTATTGTCTCAAGGATCTTACCAGTGATTGACAGGAGTGACACTGGTCTGTAGTTGCTGATTTCTGCTCTGCTCTTCTTTTTGTGAACAGGGACTACATTTGCCTCTTTCCATAGAGAAGGCCATTTACACTGTACTAGGCAGTGCTGAAAGATGCGAGTTAGAGGTGCTGCTAGCTGGTCTGCACATCTTCTCAACAATCTTGGGCTCAACTTGTCTGGGCCCACAGTCTTTTCTTGGTCAAGTGATTTAAGAAGGAAATGCACCTCCTCCTGCCTTTTTAAACAAAGGATTTTACAAATTAAGAGTTCCTTCCTTTATTTGTAAGGTAAGAGCTGCTTCCTACCTCAGCTCATTAGAAGGCCGTGTAATTGTTTTGAGATAATCAAATAGGTAAGAGGGAGAAGTTGGAGGCAGCTGTGGCTTAGCGATTTCATTTGGCCTACAAACTTGATTTCATTGATATTACTAAACTGAGCGAACTTGTTCCAGACTAGTTATTCTAAGAATGAACAATCGGAGATGAAGTGATGTTCTTGAGAAGGATACAGCCAGAGTGTAGTTGCTGTTTCTTGCCCGTTTTGTTCTATTCAAATGTGGTAATTTGATAGTATTTACCTTATACAGAACAGATGACCACGCACATCTCTACCTTGCTGACATCTCGGCTGGAATGACAAAGCCAACTAGGCAAGGTCTAGGCTAGAGGCAACTTGGCTTGCTGGGTTCTCTATTCTGTCTAGAGGTCATAGATTAGACAGCGAGAAGGCGTTACAAAGCCTTGGAGCATACCCTGGATGTGAGCATACATGCGCCTCTTACAGAGTTTTTCAGCCTGTTCTGTCGAACACATACGAAATACACAGTAGTGCTCTTAGGCACTTGGCTGTCTAGTATACGAAATTTACCAAGTGGTTCTTCAAACACACTTTGTAATCAATTTTCACCCCTAGCATTGACACCTAATCTCGAGGTTCTAGCACTTTCTCATTCATTCTTACCGCTTCTCTAGCATTAAAAATCACTATGCCTACAGACCATCATCACTTATGGTTTTTCAAAAGCAAAGGAAACCTACCATTATTTTTCTCATTCTTATGTAGCTGTAAGCTGGAGATTGGTGTACCTGAGAGCAGCTGCCAATGGCTCTCCAGGAAAAGTAAATGTCAGAGAACAGTCATTCACAATAGAGATGGGATTCTGGGATGAGGTTTAGGTCATGGAAATAAACATTTCATAACAATGGACCAAACACAGTTCCCTGAGGAAAACTGGCACCGAATGGTCCTTGTTGACTCTCTTCCATGACGAACTACTCTGAGGAAGGAAATCACTAAGAAGGCGAAGTGAAGGGCAAGAGACTCCAAGTACATAAAGTTTTCCCTAATTAGTCGAAAGCACCAGCAATAAATATTCCTGCTACACAGCTAATACTGATTTCATAACACATAGTGAAAATGTTTGGCATGCGTTCAGCAGCAGAGTGGCCGTGTCTGAAGCCACAGCGACTGACACAGAAGTGGTCAATAAATGTGTGTCATTTGCCGTGAGATTATTGTTTTAAGAATTATTCCGTGCAACAAGTAGGGATTTATTGAAGCCTGCTTAACCTATAGGCATGGTCTAACTTCCACTGTTGACTCCGTCTACCATTACTTCACTTCTTATATCTACAGAATATAAGCCTTTCAAAGTTGATACTGATCACATCGACTCCAGGCTAAGGGATTGATTACCTCATCCTCCTTGTCTTCCACGTTTTTCTCTGTATAGGACTGAAGAATCCACTGGCTGGCGAAACAATTCCAGAATGAAGAGACCCAAATTTTGTACAAATGTCTCAATTATGTGGTGACGTGTACTTAGCTCTGTGAAGACCTGTTTGTGTGCTCTCTGTGAATCTGAATCAGGATGCCCTCTCTTGAGCAGCTTTACCAGCAGCTGAGAGAAGAACTCAGAGATGCTAAACTGGAGATACGGCGATTAACGGAGGAGAACAAGAGGATTCGTAGTAATCCTCCTGTTGTGAGTCCCCAGGTTAAGAGGGGAGCTTGGTCAGTGGCCGGGCAACATGGAACCAAGCTGAAGATCAAGAAAACGGTTGGAGAGGCGGAAACAACGAGAAACCATAAGACTACCGTGGAAACTTCCAACTCATTCTCGGTGCTACCTGACGAATGTGAGTGTTCTGCTGGAATGCCACAACGAGCACCAAAGAAGCATTGGCAGACGTGATAAGACACCCCTAAAACCCCAACGAAGACCATCGAGAACGTCTTGACGAATTCTACAAGTGGTGTAATGCTACCTGGGAATGTGAGTCGACTACTCGGAGCATCACGACGGAGGGACGCCAAGGAAGGTAAAAACATTGTTGTTTTTGGGGTGATAGCCAGATTAGGTACCTCGATAGGCATTCTGCTTGAAGGATAGGAGTAGGAGGCAGAGAGTGTGTTTTCCTGGGGCTGGGATAAAGGGAAATATTGTTAGCCGTCGGGATGACATCATGAGAGGTAATGGGAGCAATCCTATTATCTGTCTCAGTGCTGGAGGCAACGATGTTGGCAGACGTAGAGTTGAGGACCTGATTAGCAGGTATAGGTCAGCAATAGAGATAATTAGGAGGAAGGGTGGGAAACCTGTCATATGTGGCATTTTGCCAAGGAGAGGATTTGGAAATGAAGGGTTGTCCAGAGCAATTGGTGTCAATTGCGGGCGGGACAAATACTGTAAGGAAAATGCGGAAACATTCATTGACAACTGGGACCTCTTCTTGGCAGAAATACATGTATGCCAGGGAAAGGGGTTTTACTTATCTAGAGTGGGGTGGGAGCACTGGGCCCAAAGCAGTGGAGGAGCTGTTAGGTCTTTAAACTAGGAATAGTTAGTGGTATGGGTTTTGGGGGGAAAACTGTGAAGTCGCAGGGTAGTAACATGAGTACTAGGAGAACTATAATAGGCAAAATGAGGTGGATATTGGAAAGCCAGTGGCACTAATTGACAAGGACAGTAATAAGTTTAGTGGAATAACAGAAAGGAGCAGGAAGGGTAAAGAGAGTGGAGGGTCATTAAAAATTTATTACACAAATAGTCGCAAATGCTAGGAATAAGAGGACGAGTTGAGACTATTGCTAAGGGAGGTAAAATAGATTATTTGCCATTACTGAGACGTGGTTTTAATTCAAAAAGTCGGGACATGCCTGCAAATGTCACATTCAGGTTTAAATTGTTCCAAGTAGATAGAAGTATCGGGAAGGGGGTGGGTGGCATGTATGGGCCGAGATTCGCTTGAACTGTTGCATAAAAACGGTATTAAGTCTGAAGTAACACATACAGATCTGTTTGGATAGAATTTCAGAGGGGGAGAAAAATTAATTTTAGGTGTGATATACCGTCCCCCAAATTTAGATAGGGGCCAAGGGAGGCTACTATGGGAGGAAATTTTTTAGGCCACAAGGCACGATAATGTAGTAATTCTAGGAGACTTTAACTTTAGTCATATTGATTGGAATTTCCTGACTGGGAAATTTAGAATCATACGATTTCTTTGAAGTATTTTAGGATTGTTTTTTGAAGCAGTTTTGTGACAGAACCTACAAAGGGGGAAAAAACCTGCTTTACTTAGTTCTGCAAACAATGAATCCCCCCTTTTTAATAATTTAGAAGTTTTTCAGAGGAACTGGGTGCTAGCGACCACAAAACAATTACATTTAGAATTGAATGGAAGTATGATAGTAGGGATAACTCAGTAACAGTCCCAGATTTTCGCTAGCAGATTACGATGGGCTTAGAGAACACTTATCATCTGTTGACTGGGGTAACGAAGAGAGCTATCAATATGACAGTTTTCTGAACACAATACAGCTGCCCCAAAGAACGTTTATCCCTTATAAGGAAATTAGATCAAATAGAAATGACCAAAATGGAGAATAATAGGCTGAAATATCTACTAGGCTAAGAAAGGAATTTATAGGCGTATCAAAAGAGCGAGGTCATCTTTTTGAATCAGCATATTTACATTAAGAGGGACATTAAAAAGGGGATAAGAAAAGCTAAAAGGGACTAAGAAATTAAAGTTGCTAGGGGTTCTAAAACTAACCCAAAAAGTTTTTTTCCAGGTATATAGAACAAAAGTCAGAGATAAGATAGGTCCCCTTAAAAATAACTATGGCATCTTTCGACAAAGAGAATGAAATGTGCTCGATTTTTAAAAAATTATTTTCTCTCGGTTTTTTACACAGGAAGACACTAATAATATTTTTCCGGAAAATTTAAATTTTTTTAGTGGATCAGAAGAAGATAAAATTATGTAAATCACATCACAGTAAATGGGTTTTGAAGCAGATAGACCGACTGAAACAAAATAAGTCACCGGGTCCCGATGGGTTTTTTTTAAGGGGTTTTTAAAGGGAAAAAAAAGGGG
>NC_069407.1:33864025-33909025 GCF_026875155.1 Cherax quadricarinatus
CAGCCAATCAGGGGGAAAAACAACAGCAAGGACCAGGTAATCAACTGAGGAAGGGTGGGGAATTCACAAGAAACGACCGGGAGGTAGTCAGGACCAAAACACGAGTTTTAAAAAAGTATTTACAGTGGAAACCAGTAGGACCCAGAAATCAGAGCAGGGGGGTGCCCCAGCAAGGCTGGTGAGGAAATTAACCAAGGAGGGGGTGAAGAAGCGCTATCAACTTACCCTCAAAGTCGGTGGGCCCAACAATTCTCTCCGGGGCCCCTTAAAGGGTACAAAAAGATATTTTGTGTACCTTAACAAAGATCTTCACACATCATTTGAAACGGGGGGCAACCTCCCCGGGTATGGAAAGGGCAAATGTAAGCCCCAATTTTTAAAAGGGGAGACAGACATGGGGCACTAAACACAGACCTGTACAAAATGTGTTAATAAAAGGTCATGGAAAGATCACAGGGGGAAGTGGTGAGCACCTCAAAAAACAAGTGTATAATTGAAAAAAACCACATGGTTTCAGGGAGGGAAATTTCTGTGTCACAAACCACAAAAGTTTTTGCAAGGTGCAGAAATAAGACAAAAGGAGGGGGGGATCGACTGCTTTTTTTTTGGACTGCAAAAGGCCTTCGACACTTTTTCCTCACAAGATTTTAACTGAAAAGCTAGGGATCGGGCACACATAACGGGAAAGGCACTGCAAGGATCAGAGAATCCCTGACAGGGAGGCAAAAATGACGGGGAGTCAAGGGGGCCCTGTACAAGGGGGGTTTCCCAAAGGGGGTCAGCCCTAGACCTGTGCTGTTTTTGGGTTTTTGGTGAATGACATAACGGAAGGGTTAGACTAAAGTGTCCTTGTTTCCGGATGATGCAAAGTTAAGAGAAAACAAATTGGACGAGGTCAGGCAGGACTACAAAAGACCTGGACAGGCTAAAAGCCTGGCCCAAAAACTGGCTCCTTGAGTTTAACCCCTCCCCAAAGCAAGTCATAAAGATTGGGAAGGGGCAAAAAGCCCGCAGACACAATATAGTTTAGAGGGCCCAAAAGTTGAAAAACCTCACTCAAAAAAAAGATCTGGGGGGGGTATAACACCGAGCAATCCCTGGGGCCCCACATAAATAAATAACTGCTGCAACATACGGGCCCTGGCAAACCACGGAAGCGTTCCGATCCCTCAGAAGGATTCGTTAAAAGACTCTATAAAACCATTTACGTCGGCCCATACTGGAGTATGCGCACCATTTTGGAAATCCAACCTGCCCAAACACTCAAGAAATTAGGAAAGTTCAAAGATTTGCAACAAACTAGTCCCAGACTACGGGGATTTGTCCAACGAAAAAATTTGGGGGGGGAAATCGGCCTGACACACGGGAGGCCAGGAGGTAGGGAACATGTAACGAAAAAAAATACTGCGGGGAAATAGACAGGTGGAAAAAAGACGGGAATTTCCGAGAGGGAACAGACACAAAGGTCACAGTTAACCCGTGGAATAGCCTAGAAAGTAATAGTGGGGGCGGGCCTCAAGTTTTAAGGGCGAGGTATGATAAAGCCATGGAGCAGGGAGAGAGAGGCCTAGTAGCAATCAGTGAAGAGGGGGGGCCCCAGAGCTATACTGACCCCTGAAACCAAAATAGGGAGTAAAAAATAGGGGAGTCATCAATACACCCCAAACACACACAACATACACATAATACATACACAACACCACACGCACCACAACCCAAAACCCCACACACCACACACACACACACACACACACACACACACACACAACAACCACACACACACAACACCAAACACACACCACAAGACGCTAATGTAGTCCCCAATTTAAGAAAGGAAACAGAAACGGGGCACAAAACTACAGACCTGTGTCTCTGACTGTATTGTGTGCAAAGTCATGGAGAGTTATAGAGGAGTGGCAACCCCGGGAAAGGAACAAGATTAAATGAAAACCAGCATGGGTTATGGAAGGCAAATCTTTATCACAAACCCCGGGTTTTTATGACAAGGTAAGATAAGACACGGAGAGAGGGTTGGGTAGATTTCGTTTTCCAGACTGCAGGAAGGCCTTTTAACAGTCCCCACAAAGATTTCGGGGGAACTGGAGGGTAGGCGCACATAAAAAAAGGGGGGGGCAATGCAAGGATAAGGGGAAAACCTGACAGGGAGGCAGCAACGAGTCATGGACTTGAAGAGGGATCACAGTGGCGCCTGTTACGGCGGGGGGCCCACAGGGGGCTTCTAGGACCAGTGCTATTTTTTGATATATGTAAAAATATATGAAGGAATGACTCTGAAGTGTCCCCGTTCGCAGGGGAGGAAGTTTAGAGAAAAATTTAAAACGGCGAGGATGGGCAGGACTGCAAAGAGACCTGGACACTGGAATGTGTCCAAACAATGGCTTCTCGAATTCATCCCGCCAAAGCAAAGTCATGAAGATTGGGGAGGGGCAAAGAAACCGCGACGAGTATAGGCAGGGACAAAGGGCAAAAGACCTCACTCGGGGGAAAGACCCTTGGGGGGACCATTACACGAGCACATCACCGGAACACAATCAACCAAAAAACCGCTGCAGCATACGGGCGCCCGGAAACCTAGAAAAGCATTTCCCATCCTTATAAGGCATCGTTCAAAACCGTACACTGTGTATGTTAGGCCCCTCTGGGTATGCAGCACCAGTCTGGAACCCACACCCGGTAACACGCAAGAAGTTAGAGAAATACAAAAGGGTTTTAAAAAGGTAGTTCCCCAAACTCAAGGGAAAATCTACGAGGAAAAAGGTTTAAAGGGAAAAAGGACTGAGACATGGAGGACAAAGGGCGGGAGAAAAGAAACGACATACAAGAAAAGCGGGGAATAGACAAGGTGGGACAGAGATAATGTTTTTCCAGAAGGGGACACAGGGGGCAGGGGGCAAATAAGCTTTAAAGGACAAGACGAGTCCAAAGGGGCGTTAGGGGAAATATTTCTTCTCCTAGAGTTTCAGCAAAATGGAATCCTAGCAAGGGAAATAGTGGGGGCAGGAACCATAATAGTTTTAAGAAGAGGGATGACAAAGCTAGGGAAACAGAGAGAGAGAGGATCCGTAGCGATCAGGAAGAGGGGGGGCCAGGACTGAGTCTCGACCCGCAAACACAATTAGGTGGGGGTACACACACACATTTCCACACTACACATACTACACTACACACACACATACACATAAACACACCAATCACATACAATACACACACACACATACACATACACCACACAGACACACAAACACCAACCCCACACACACCCAAAAATACACAACACTACACACCACATCACATAACATACACACCAAAAATACACACACACACACAACATCCAAAAAACACTACACATCCAACATCACATACACAGGGAAATCAACCCGACGACACTGAAAACAGGGGAAAATAGGGGGGGCATGATATGACATACAAAATATTGAGAGGAATTGACAATTGGGCAGACCGATGTTCCAGAGATGGGGCACAGCAACAGGGGGCAAGTTGGAAGCTAAAGACAAAAGATAATCAAAGGGATGTTAGGAATATTTCTTCAGCCCCAGAGTATCAGGAAGTGGAAAGTTGGGAAGCTTAGGGGGGCAGGACATACATGCTTTTTAACAGAGGTACAAAAGCCATGGTTCGGGAGAGTGACCTATTTCGACCATCAAGAGGGGGCCAGGAGCTTGGGCTCGACCCCCGCAACCTCAACTAGGGATACAACTAGGGGAGAAAAATACAACACAACATAATACACACATACACAACACACACACTACATACACACATACACATACAACACACATACACCACATACACATCAAAACACCAAAACACCACACCACACACACACACACACAAAGCAAACCCGTGTTAGGACAAGTCAGTGAACAACCCAAAAAGTGATAACCAGTGTATTAGCAAAAATAAAAAAAGGAAGGCTAGAGAAAAACCTGAAAATTTATAACAACAAAATTTCAAAGTGCCAGTCGTGGGCCTTGTTGGCACCTGTTGCCACATTGTTACACATATACAAAGTACAAATCGAGTGGGACCTAAAGAGAAAGACCAAATAGAATTAAGAGAGGGGTGGCTAACGACAAATGTGTTGTAGCACCACAGAGTGAAACAAGCTAGCAGAAAGGGATATATATATATTTTCATACATATAATTAAATTTATATAAGCAAGAGGTAGGTGGGAACAGTAGGCCTAGAGGGAGTAGAGCGCCATATACCGGCTGGGTGTCATCACAATAAGTAGTGACTTACCCAAAGTTAAGTGTAAATAATTAAAAGTGCAGTATACATGTGATAAGTGTGTAAATGAGGATCAAAGGGCAACGAGATAAGAATAGCGAAGAAAGCCGCGGCGGCGGATGGGCGAGGAGAAGAGTCATCGTTCAGCAAGCATGTTACAGCGAGGCATGTTCATCAGCATATGGGCATAGACGTCACATCTGACCAGTAAGTACAAATTCAACTGTTTTGTGGTTGGCGGGAAGTCTATGATTAGAGCCCGGCCCCAGCGGTCTGGTAACTCGCTATCTAACCCTGCTCCAGAGCGATTATCATACAACAACACCTCAGGCAGTAGTAGGAAAGATAAACTTTGTTGGAGTAAGGATTATGCAGGAGGATTAAGTCGTGGCTAATGGGGCTACAGCCATGACAACAGTTTCGAGAGATACTGTTCTTAGGACACAAATGAACGTACAATCTGACGAAGCAAGTATTGGGAGTACACATGTAGTAAAAAGGTAGTACATAATTAAGGTGAAAGAAGATGTCTTGTTAATCACAAGCTAGTATTATAATTATTAGAACTACTCTCAGTGTTAAGTATTCTCATTAGTATTAAGGATACACAGAAGTGAATTGTTTTTTCTGGGACATATAAACATCTGACAGTGTAACACACACACCACGCGGCGCACAAAACATTAACACTCGAGGGCCAGGAGCGGGGGTCTCGACCCTGAAACCACAACTAGGTGAGTACACACAGCTGATCCTTGGAATTAGACGCGCTCCCTCACAGACTCTTACCTTTCCCCTTCCTCGCGTTTCTCCCTCTCACTACCCTCTTTCCCTCCTTTCTACCCTCTCTCTCTTTCTCTCCTATCCCTCTCTTTCTCCCTCTCTCTACCCTTTCTCTCCCCTCACTATCTCTCTCTCCCCCTTGGTCTTATCCTCACCCCCATACTTCTCCGCTCTCTCCCTTCATTTCTACCCTATCTTCTCCTCTCTCTCCCCTTCTTTTACCCTTTCTCTCTCTCCCCCACACCTCTCCTCCTCTAAAAATGTAGTAATAGGTAGTCATACCTGGGTGAAAGAATGACTTGTTTAACACCACGCTTAGTGTTATAATTATTAGAAACTACTCTCAGTGTTAATGGTATCTCTCATTAGATTACGGATACACAGGAAGTGAAGTGTATTTCTGGGACATATAAAAACTGCGTGATCACAACACACACACACGCGTACCCATACACATTCGGGGCAGGAGCTGCCCTACGGGTTCTCGACCTGAAACACAAACTAGGTGAGTACACACAGCTGATCCTTGGAATTTGACCGCCTCCCCCACAGACCTTTACCTTTCCCTCCCTCGCCGTTTTCTCCTCTCAATACCTCTTTCCCTCCTTTTCCCTCTCTCTCCTCTTTTCTCCCTATCCCTCTCTTTCTCCCTCTCTCTACCTTTCTCTCCCTCACATTTCTCTTCTCCCCCTTGGTCTTTTCCCTACCACCATACTCTCTCCTCTCTCTCCCTCTTTCTTACCCTTTCTCTCTCCTCTCTCTCCCTCTTTCCTACCCTTTCTCTCCTCTCCCCCACACACTCTCCCTCCTCTCACATGTAGTAAAAGGTAGTACATAACTGGGTTGAAAGAATGACGTGTTAACACACGCTAGTATTATATTTTATTAGAACTACTCTCAGTGTTAATGGTATCTCATTAGTATTACGGATACACAGAAGTGAATTGTATTTCTGGGGCATATAAACAACTCCGACGTGCTCACTCACACACACACGCGTGCACCAAATACCACTCGGGGCCAGGTGCTGGGTATAGACACTGAAACACAACTAGGTGAGTAACACAGCTGATCCTTGGATTTGACTGCCTCCCCCAGAACTCTTACCTTTTCCCTCCCTCGGTTTCTCTCTCTCATAGCCTTCTTCCCTCCTTTCTCCCTCTCTCTCTCTCTCTCTCCCTCTCCCTCCCTCTCTTTCACCCTCTCTCTACCCTTTCTCTCCCCCCTCACATTTCTCTCCCTCCCCCTTGGGTCCTTATCCCTCACCCCATACTCTCTCCCTCTTCGCCCTCTGTCTTACCCTTTCTCTCTCCTCTCTCTCCCCTCTTTCTTCCCTCTCTCTCTCTCCCCCACACCTCTCCCCCTCTAGCCTTCTGTCTGTGGTAATTAAAAAGTAATAAAAAAAAAAAAAAAAAAAATAAAAAAAAAAAAAAAAAAAAAAATGGGTGGCCTTGAGGCGGAATCCCAGAGATCTGGTGGGCAGACAACCAAGGAGGAAAGACTGGGGAGCTAGAGAGCTCCAAAAAAGGACGGAAGAGTGGGGAAGGAAGATAAGTAGAGTTGGTAGGAAACTGGAGGAGCGGATAGCTGAACACGGTGCAGAAGTGGGAAGTAAGGTCTTAGCAGCCAGAAAGCTAGGATACAGTGCTAGAAGAGAAACTGCAAAGCCTTGAAACAGATTAGAGAGACAAATGACAATTCAGGTGTGACATTCAGGAATTTCAAGACAGGCGCAGAACAAGGGGATGGTAAGAAACAACGTGAGGACATGCCGTACATGAAGGCCCTATCAGGACTCCACGTGGGGCAGGGGAAAGACGACGAGCACACATAGATCAAACGACAGGTCCGAAAGTCAATGAAGGTATACTATATGCAGAGATTTACAGCCAACTGCAGTAGCAAGGGACAGATGGTCAGGAAGAAAAGACAGTCCACTGAGAATGAAGTTCGATATAGACAGAGACTGAAGGCTAGAAAAACATGTCAATGATGGAAATAAAATGCCTCTGAGGTCTGATGGAGACTCAGTGGGGAGGGGATGGAAAGGGGCGAGGGTCAGTTTTTGTGTAGGGCTCCAAGAAGCAAAGGGGGCCAACTTTGAGAAATAAAACAGGAGGAGAAAAAAATATTGAAGGCACATTGAAAACAATGGGGAGGGTAATATGACCCCAGGTGACAAATTATTCAGAGTATTGGAGTGGTTTGCGAGTGGAAGGTACGGCCTGTCAGAGTAACTTTCAAGGAGAATCAGTTTGAACCAGGATTCTGAGAGAAAGCAAGACTGAGGGGACAAAAGAGGGGTACCGAGAGTATACCTCGACCGCGGACAGGAACACAAGAAGGAAAGGACTACACTGAAAGAGAGGGTACAGAGACGCAAAGGAGGGAAACGAGAAAGAAGCAATGAAATGAGCAGGACCAGACGCAGGAGGAAGGGCAAACACACCCACAGAATCTCCACACCAAAAGACTCCACCCGCGGACATTCCCAAACGCAATCTGTGCAAAACCTATACTAACAACCCACTCACTGTTCCCTCTGCCACCAATCCCACATATCACAAAACCTCACCCACAACTGCTGTCCCTTATGGGCATTTGACCCCCACCCATACAACACAAACCCCCACCTACACCACAGCCCATATAGGCCCCCCACCAAGGCTCTCGCTCCCCCAAACCCAATATTCTTGCATGACCAAATGATAGAAATGAAACATAAATGTTTGGGAACACAAACGCGGATGGAAATAATGAATAAAACATGAGGAGTGGAATGAAAGAATCAGTTTGAAAAATCCCCAGTACTCATTAGCCGTCACAGAAAAAAATCGCTGAGACAATAACAGACACAATCTATGCCCAACGGATATCAGATTCCTGAGGAAGATAGAAGGAGTTGAGGGGGAGGAGGGGTTGCACTGCTCATAAAAACACGATGGGGATTTGAGGAAATGGAAGAATGGAACATGATTGGAGAAGAGGACTACATTTTTTCACCGGTACAATTCTGTTCCGGAGAACAAAAGTAGTCATTGGAGTGATGTATAACCCACCACAGAAATGCAGGAGGCAAGAGAGGAAGTACGAAGAAAACAACAGGGTGATGGTGGACACACTGGCTGAGGTGCAAGAAGAGCTCACTCGAGCAGAGCAAAGTTACTGGTATTGGGCGATTTCAACCACAGGAGATCGACTGGGTGAAAAACCTGGCAGCCACATGGGGGGGCGTCCCCGAAACATGGAGAGCCAAGATTATGGATGTTGGTTACTTGGAAAAACCTCATGATCAACATGTCAGGGACAAAACCAGAGAGACGAGGGGAGGATGAGCCAGCAAGGACTGGATCTTGTGTTTCACCTGAGCAGTTCAGACATTGAGGACATCACTTATGAGAGGCCCCTTGGTATAGCTAGCGATCCATGTGGTTTGAGTTTTGGACTATATAGTAGATTTACAATGTGGAGAAAGGTAACAGGAAATGAAGGGGA
The DNA here is from genome assembly GCF_026875155.1 of Cherax quadricarinatus. Taxonomy (NCBI): domain Eukaryota; kingdom Metazoa; phylum Arthropoda; class Malacostraca; order Decapoda; family Parastacidae; genus Cherax; species Cherax quadricarinatus. The sequence goes on from NC_069407.1 coordinate 33,872,578, forward strand.
CAGGCCAAACTATAAAGGGGGGACTACAGGTATGAGAAACTTCCTGCAGGAGTTCAGTGGGACAGAGAAATGTAGGAAAAATCAGGTGAAACGAGATGATTGGAATATGTGGCCACAAAAGTGCAAGGACGGCAGAGGAAGTTTTTGTTCCCAAGCGGAAACAGTAATAATTAGGAATACCTAAAACGAGTACTTGGTTTTACCGAAGGTTTGTTTAGGGATGGGCAAAAAACTAAGTGCAACAGAGAATGAAAAGGTACAGGGAGGCATAGGACCCAGGAAACAAGGAGACTAGTAGAAGAGGCAGAAAAACGAGTATGCAAAGATAAAAAAAAAAGGGAGGGAGCCCAGCGACGTATGAAAAAACGACCTAGCATCGAAAGTTCAAATCTGACCCGAAACTGCTGTATAGCCACATTTGGAGGAAGACAACAGTCAGGACCAGGTGATAGGCTGAGGAAAGAAGGTGGAGAACTCCAAGAACGATCAAGAGGTATGTGAGGAGCTCAACAACGAGATTTAAGGAAGTATTTACAGTAGAGACAGGAAGGAATCTGGGGGGGGACAGACCAGATGGGGGACACCAGCAAGGAATACAACAACAAGTGTTGGACGACAATACATACAGATGTGGAGGAGGTAGAAGAAACTGCTAAGGGACATCGATACACTCAAGGCAATGGCGACCAGAAAACATCTCCCCGTGGGTCTAGGAGGGAGCAGATATGTTGTGCGTGCCACTTACAACAAATCTTCAAACCCATCCGGAAACTGCACGACAACTACCTGAGGTATGGAAGAAGGCAAATGTAGTTCCCATTTTAAAAAGGAGACAGAAAGAGAGGCACTAAACTATAGACCTGTGTCAATGACGTGTATAGTATGCAATATTATGGAGAAGATTATTCAGGAGGAAGAGTGGTGGGAGCACCTGGAACGGAACAGGAGGTATAAATGCCAACAGACACGGATTCACGGAAGGCAAATCTGTGTCACAAACCTCGCTGGAGTTTTATGATAAAATAACAGAAGTAAGACAAGAGAGACGAGGGCGGTGGGATTGAATTGCATCTTCTTTGGACTGCAAGAAGGCCTTTGACACAGTCTCACATGAGATTAGTGCCGAAGCTAGAGCATCAGGCGCATATAAACAGGAAAGGGCACTGAATGGAATCAGAGTATACCTGACAGGGAGGCAACAACGAGTCATGGTAAGGTAACGATGATCACTGTGGGACCTTGACGAGCGGGGGTCCAACAGGGGTCGGGTCTAGGACCAGTTGCTATTTTTGGTATATGTGAACGACATGACGGAAGGGTTAGACTCAGAAGTGTCCCTGTTTGAGATGATGTGAAGTTAAATGAGGAGAAATTAATCTGATGAGGACCAGGAAGGGACTTCAAAGAGGACCTGGACAGACCTGGACACATGGTCCAACTAATGGCTTCTCGAATTTAAATCCTGCAAATGCAAAGTCATGAAGATGGGGGAAGGGAAACAGAAGCCCACAGAAGAGTATAGGCTAGGTGGCCCAAGGGGACTGCAAACCTCATAAGGGAAAGATTTGGGGGTGAGTATAACACCGAGCTGTTCCGGAAGCACACATCAATGATAATGCTGCGATAGGGCGCCGGGAAAACCCCTGGAACAGCATTCCGATACCTTGTAAGGAATCATTCAAGACACTGCCCCCCGTGTTGTCAGGCCCAAAAGGGTATGCAGCACCTGTTTGGAACCCACATTGATAAAGCACGTAAAAAAAATAGAGAAAGTAAAAAGGGTTTTTTGGAAAAAAGGTTATTTCCGAGTAAGGGGAATGCTATGAAAAAAGATTAAGGGGAAAACGGGCCGACCACATGGGGGGACAGGAGGGGGAGGGGAGAATGGAAAAGACATAAAAATACTGCGTGGAAAAGACAAGGTGGACAAAGAAGGTTTCCCCGGGAGGGGACACAGAAAAAAGAGGGCCCAATTGGAAGTTGAAGGGCACAAAAGAGTCAGAGAGAAGTAGGAAGTATTTTTCATCATGAGTTGTAAAGGGATGGGAAAAGCCTAGAAAAAGACGTAGTGGAGGCGGAACCATACACATTTTAAGACGAGGTTTTATAAAAACTATGGGGCGGGGAGAGGAGGGCCCCAGTAGCAACCGGTGAAGAGGCGGGGCCAGGAGCTAGGATCGACCCCTGCAACCAAAATAGGTGGTACAAATGGTGAGTACCAACACATCATACACACATACACATACACACACACATACACACACTACACAACACACAACCCCACACACACACACACCACCAACACACAACCACACAACACACACACACACACAACCCCCACACCCACACACACAAGAAAATGACGTGTGGAGGCAGGAACCTTACACAGTTTTAAGACGAGGTTTAAAATAAACCCTCTTTGGAAACGGGGAGGAGGGGGCCCCCTTTAGTAGAAACCCGGTAAAGGGGCCCCGGGGCCCCAGGAGTAGGACTCGACCCTGCAACCCCCAAAATAGGTGAGTAAAAATAGGTGAGTACCACACAAAACAAAACACACACACACACACTTTACACCCCAACACATACACATACACATACCATACATAAACACAACCATTTCCCCCACACACACCATACCCACACCCACATCACTTTACACTTTACACCCCAAAATTCCAACAAATACACATACACATACAAACACACAAAACCAACAAACATACGCATCCACAAAAAAAACCACACACACACACCATATGTGTTCTAGAAACGCACGGGAAGAACCACCTCGTGAGGGGGGCCCTGCGGGGTGGAGTGAGCTGTGGTGAGGGGGGGGGGGGGCACTGAAGAGGCACCCCTGGCGGGGCACGATTTCCGCCTGCAGCACGGACGACCCCCCCCAACCCACCACTTTCTGTCACACGGGTTAAACAAACCCTTACATTTCATTTTTTTAATTTAATAAAAATAATAAAAATTTAATAATAAAAATTTAAAAATAATATAAAAATTTAATTAAAAATAATAATAAATAGGTATTTAATAGCTTTTTTTAAAAACTAGGGAGTAGAATGAGGGAAAGAGGTATTCCCCAACCTGTCAGTGTATGATTTGGGACACTTTCCTTTTACCCCTTTTCTAAAAACTTTATACTACACAATTTTTTTATACTGTAAAAGAATAAATTAATACACAAAAGAGTACGTTTTGAAAATGTATTTTTTTGTCAAAAATTTTAAAACCAAAAACCAAAACCCTTTTAAAATAGATCTTACATAATAAAAATTCCCCCTATATATATATTTTTATATATATATATATTATAAAAAATTATATATATATATATATTTTAAATATTTTGCCCTTTCCCAGGGGGAAGTTTACAGGTATCATCAGGTAGGGGTAAAAGTATACCAGATGGGAGGGGCGGAAAGAAACCCAGCTGAGAAGGTACTCACCAGGTGGGGGGGGGGGCCAGGTACTCCCCAAGGTGGGAGGGGCGGGGTAGCAGCCAGCGGGGGAAAGGTCTCCCCAGGTGGGGGGCCCAGGGGTACCCACCCCGGGCTGGGCGGGTTTACTCACCAGATGGGGAGGCAGGTACTCACTAGGTGGGGGGGGCAGGTAGCAGCCAGCGGGGCCCAAGGTACCACCAGGTGGGGGGGGCAGGTGGGCAGCCCCCGGGGCCCGGGGTACTAAACCAAGTGGGAGGGGAGGTAGAAAGCCCGCTGGGCCGGGTTTAAAAAACCAGGTGGGGGGGGCAGGTAGTCCCAGCTGGGCCAGGTACTCCCCAGGGGGGGGGGGCCGGGGTTGCAGCCATCTGGGCCAGGTCCTCCCAGGTGGGAGGGGCAGGTAGCAGCCAGCGGGGCCGGGTTTATTTACCAGGGGGGGAGGGGAGGTAGCAGCCGCTGGGAAAGGAAACTCACCAGGTGGGGGGGCAGGTAGCAGCAGTGGGCCGGTACTTCCCAGGTGGGGGGGGGCGGGTTTAGCGGGCCACCCTGGGAAAGGGGAAATCCCAGGGGGGAGGGGCAGGTAGCAGACGGGGCCGGGGTACTTACCAGGTGGGAGGGGCAGGTAGGGGCCAGCTGGGCAAGGGAATCCCCGGGTTTGGGAGGGGCGGTACCGGGCCAGCTGGGCCCCGGGAATTCCCGGTGGGAGGGGGGTAGCACCCATTTGGGGAAAGGTACTCACCAGGTGGGGGGGGGCAGGTAGCACCCGGGCTGGGCAAGGAAACCCAAAAGGGGGGAGGGGCAGGTAGTAGCCAGCGGGGCCCCAGGTAACCTACTGTGCTCAACCAATTTTCCAGAGTGGCCGCCAACCCCAACCAAAAAACCAAACCACAATTTTCAACTTGCAGAATAAAAGGGGGGGGGGGGAGAGGAGGTTGATAAATAAGGGAGGGAGGAAAGGAAGAAGGAGGCAAGAGAAAAGCAAAAAACACGGGAATGGGGGAGCCCGAGAATGAGTGTCAAAAGAGTGGATGAGGAAGTGAGGGGGAAAACCTTGAGGGGGCGGGGGGTTTGGGCGTGGGAGTGGGATTTGGGCGTGGGAAAACGTGTGGTCTATTATTGTTAGTTTGTTTTTGAAATTGTGTGAGTTGATTACATGAATTAGAAAAATTGTTGGAAAAAGGGCCTGAATAAACCAAAGAAGTAGTACTGATACCATGATTGTAGTAATGACTACCATGATTAGTTTCTGACCAACCATGATAGGAGTACTGACTACCAAGATAGTAGCACTGGGCTACCATGATAGTAGTATGGACTACCCTGATTTGTTGTACTGATTTCCCGATAGTAGTTTCTGACTACCATGATTGTATTACTGAATAAATGTAAATAGTATGAAATTCCCTGAAAAGTAGCCCCTGAAAAATACCTTATAAATAGTATGACTTCCTTTATGTCGTACGATACCATGGTTTTAGTACTGATACCTTTTATAGTAGTACTGGGCTAAACCCTGATAGTAGTTTTTGGGCTTTCCATGATAGTAGCACTGACTAAACCCTGAATAAATAGTACTGATACCCTGATTGTTGTTGACTACATGGGTAGTAGCACTGGAAATACCATGATAGTTGAAAAAATACCATTTTAGTAGTACTGGGTTCCCTGATGTAGCCCGACCCCCAGAAATAGTATGACTACCCTGATAGTTTGCCCCTGACTCCATGATAGTAGTAATGACTTTTAGTAGTATGGGCTACCCATGATAGTATATGACTACCTGATTGTAGTACTGAAAACCATGATAGTAGTAAGATTCCAAAGTTTGAAGCACTGAATACCATTTATAGTAAACTGAAATACCATGATAGGGTTACTGACTACCATGATAGGGAGGGACTGACTCCCTGGTTTGTAGCCCCTGATACCATGATAAATAGAATGGGCTACCATGATAGTAGTTACTGAATTTCCATGATAGTAGTATGGGCTACCATGATTGTCAGTAGCACTGACTACCATGATAGTACTACTGATAAATGATATAGTAATGACTACCCCTGATTTTGTAGTAGATACCATGACAGTAGAATGACCCACCATGATAGTCACGTAGTATGATTTCCCTGTTTGTAGGAATGCTACCAAAGTAGTAGCAATGGAAATACTATGATAGTTAGTAGTAATGATACCATGTTAATAGTACTGACTTAAACCCTGTTTGTGTAGAAAAAACCCTGATTGTGAATGGGTACCCTGATAGGGAGTACCCCGCTACCATGATAGTAGCACTGCTACCAGGGAAAACGGGACTCTTTACTTCCAAAGATAGTCGTAGTTTGATACTTGGGCAGTAGCCCCTGACCCAATTTTAGTCAGTAGTACTGAATACCATTTATAGTCAGTAGTACTGACTACCCTGATGTCAGTAGTATGACTACCATGATAGTAGCACGCTACCCTTTTTAAATCAGTTGTACGACTAACCCTGATAGTCAGTAGTACTGGGCTACCCTGGGTTTGTCAGTAGTACTAGCTACCATGATAATATAAGGGGCCCAACCCTGATAGTCGTAATACTGTTTCCCTGATGTCAGTTGTACTGACTTTCTAAGTAGTGCAATGGGCTACCTTTATAGTCAGAAGTAAAAGAACCCAAAACTGCTAAGTTTTTTGGTAAAATTAATGAAAAACCCCTTTTTACCGTGGCAATCCCCCCCCTTTTTTTCAACCATGATACCTAAAGGCAGTGTTTATTCCATGTTTGTAGCACTGGATACCTGTAATCCCGTATATGGGCTACCCGAATAGTAGTACTACTACCCATGGTTGTTGACTGGGCTACCCTGATAGGGCAGTAGTACTGACTACCAGAATGCCTGCCGCTTCCTGAATACCATGATAATAGTTATTGATACCTTTATAGTCAGTAGTTTTCTGATACCCTATAGTAGCAATGACTACCATGAACAGTAGAATGACTACCCTGATTGTTTAATGATACCAAAGATAGTTTTTTAAATAGTTCTGACTACCCTGATAGTAGCACTGAATACCCTGTGTCAAAATAGGGGAACCTGAACTTTTTCCAACCCCATGAGTAGTACTGCTTCCCTGATATAGTACTGACAACATTTTTAGTCAGTAGTATGTTTACCATGATAGTAGTGAACTACCATGAAAAAGTTTCCGGGAGTGCGACTTCCAAGATTCAGTCCGTAGTTTGACTGACAAACCCTGTAGAAATAGTACTACTACCTTGGGTACTAGTACATACCATGATAAGCCCGCTCCTGGCCGTAAATGTCCTTTTTCAAGATGTAATTAGTTTATAGTAAACCCTTAATAGTACTGATTACCCTGATTGTTGAGTTGATTTCCCTGATGTTTTGATGATACCATGGGTCGGTTTGACGAAATACCATGATTTGTCAAATAAATACTGACTACTTAATAGTTTGACTGGGTACAAAGATAATAGCACTGACTACCTGAAGTCAGTAGGCACTGATAACATGATAGTCAAATAGTATGACTTTCCATGATATTTTGTACTGATACCCTGAAGTGGGATGACTACCCTGATATTAGTATGGGGGACTTTCCATGATTGGAATAGTATGAAATTTCCAAAGTAGTCTGTTCCTTTTTAAATGATACCCCCATAGTCAGTGTACTGCTACCATGATTTGTAGGGACTGGTACCATGATAATCAGTAAAATTTCCTTTTTCTTAAAGCAAACCCTGAACTAGTATGACTACCGGGTAGTCAAATAGTTGACTAAAAAGATATAAATTTCTGACTACCATGATAGCCCGGATGACTACCATGATAGTTGGGAGTCTGGTCCATGAATAAAAGTACTGACTAAACCCTGATAGGTCCCGGGACTGATAAATGAATAGTAGACTGACTACCATGAAAATCAGTAGTTTTGACTTTCCATGATGTCTGGCCCAAACTTTTAACTACCATGGGGGGTTGTCTTCCGGGAGATGACTACCTTGGATATTCCGTTTAGTACTAATACCTTGTATAAATACTGACTACCTGATAGTCCGTAGTACTGAAATACCATGATAGCGCATTGGGCTACCATGAAGCAGTAGACTGACTACCTTTATAGTCAGTTTGTATGTACCCCCTTGATACTAGTACTACTACCATGTAGTCAAATAATATGACTACAAAGATTGTGTAACTGTTTTTATGATAGTCAGTAATACTGACTCCACAAAAGTAGTAGACTGGAAATACCATAATAGTTTTAGTAAAAAAACGACCCCACCATGATATTAGTACTGCAAACCCCCCTAGTAGGGGACTGGTTTCCATGATTTGTAGATTTACCATGATAGTAGTTTGGAACCTCGATAGTAGTTAAAGACTACCATGATAGTCAGTTGTTTCTGGGCTACCATGAATAAATAACTGATACCAAAGATAGTCAGTAGTATGACTACCATGATAGTCAGTAGTACTGACTACCATGATAGTCAGTAGTACTGACTACCATGATAGTAGTACTGACTACCATGATAGTCAGTAGTACTGACTACCATGATAGTCAGTAGTACTGACTACTATGATAGTAGTACTGACTACCATAATAGTCAGTAGTACTGACTTCCATGATAGTAATACTGACTACCATGATAGTAGTACTGACTACCATGATAGTAGCACTGACTACCATGATAGTAGCACTAACTACAATGATAGTAGCACTGACTACCATGATAGTCAGTAGCAGTGACTACCATGATAGTAGCACTAACTACCATGATAGTAGCACTGACTACCATGAAAGTCAGAAGCACTAACTACCATGATACTCAGTAGTACTGACTACCATGATAGTAGCACTTTCTACCGCGATAGTAGAAGTTGACTACCATGATAGCACTGATTACCATGATATTCAGTAGCACTATCTACCATGATAGTAGCACTGACTACCATGATAGTACTACTAACTACCATGAGAGTAGCACTAACTACCATGATAGTAGCACTAACTACCATGATAGTCAGTAGCACTAACTACCATGATAGTCAGTAGTACTGACTACCATAATAGTAGCACTGTCTCCAATGATAGTAGCAGCTGACTACCATGACAGTAGCACTGACTACCATGATAGTAGCAGCTGACTACCATGATAGTAGCACTGACTACCATGATAGCACTGACTACCATTAGATAGCAGCTGACTACCATGATAGCCAGTACCAGACTCTCCTTGTGCTTGCCTGGTCCTGGACCAGACTCTCTTGGTGCTTGCCTGGTCTAAGACCAGACTCTCCTGGTGCTTGCCTGATCCTGGACCAGACTCTCCTAGTCCTTGCCTAGTCCTGGACCAAACTCTCTTGGTTCTTGCCTAGTCCCGGACCAGACTCTCTTGGTGCTTGCCTGGTCCTGGACCAGACTCTCCTGGTGCTTGCCTAGTCCTGGACCAGACTCTCTTGGTGCTTGCCTGGTCCTGGACCAGACTCTACTGGTGCTTACCTGGTCCTGGACCAGAGTCTCCTGGTGCTTGCCTAGTCCTGGACCCGACTCTCCTAGTGCTTACCTGGTCCTGGACCAGACTCTCCTGGTGCTTTTCTGGTCCTGAACCAGTCTCTCCTGGTGCTTGCCTCGTCCTGGTCCAGACTCTCTTGGTGCTTGTCTGGTCCTGGATCAGACTCTCCTGGTGCTTGCCTGGTCCAAGCCAGAACACTGCCACAATGCAAGGTTCGGTTCACCTACACACTACTCGCTTCCTTCCTCATAACTGACACAGAGATAAATAAATCACAACACTGTATCTTCCTGTGTAAGCGACACTAGAGTTTACATGAGAGCGGCGTCCATTCAAAACACTGGAAATCTCCCAGCTGATGTAAACCAAATCTTCCAGTGGGCCACTGACAACATCAATGTTCAGTGGGGACAAATTTCAGTTACTCCGTTACGGAAATATTGAGGAATTAATCGCAAGAACGGCGTGTAAAAGTTAAGTTTATTCAGGTATACATGTTTACAGTTACATGAATTATCATACATAGCAGCATCTGCAACAAGATCACAGTAAACAGGTGATATCACACTATGCAGAATAAACACTGTGATAAAAATTGTGAAATTCCAAGCGGTTTCGTGATTTCTCACATTATCAAGGATCTATAAAAATAAAAGAGTAACAGGACGGCATATAAGCTGTGTTTCGAGGATCCTTGACGACCTACATCATCATGAAAAGTTAGGTGTTGTGAGGCGGTAGCGAGGTGTAGTTCCTTGATAATGTGAGAAATCACGAAAGCTCTTGGAATTTCACTATTTTTTCACAGTGGGTATTCTGCATAGCAGCATATGTGTAAATTACCTTGGATAACCCAGACAAACTGACATTTTTTCCATTGAACTCCTTTATTAATTCTAACCACTTACTAGAACGGACAAAAAATAACGTGAAGGGTTTAGAAATAAAGTTAGTGGAGCGTTGCTATTTCCTGTGTACTTGAACGATATGAGGGAAGGGATAGTCAGTGATGTCCCTGTTCGTAGATGATGTGAGACTAATGAGGGGAATACAAGCAGACGATAACCAGGAATGACTACAAGTGGACCTAGACAGTCTGCAGGTCTGGTCTGACAAGTGGCTGCTAGAATTTAATCCCACCAAGTGCAAATTCATGAAGCTTGGGGGATGGCAAGGAATATCGAAGACGGAGCACAGGCTCGAGAGACAAAGGCAACAAATCTCACTCAAGGAGGAGAGTAGGATCAGTAAAGCACCGAACATATAACTTGAGGAGCACATCAACCAAATAACAGCTGCAGTAAACGTGCACCTGGAAAATGTAGCCCTGTAAGAAGACTCCTGCTGGAGGTGACAACAACGGCAGATGCAGCACCGCTAGTTGACTCCTGCTGGAGGTGTCATCAACAGCAGATGCAGCACCGCTAGTAGACTCCTGCTGGAGGTGTCAACAACAGCAGATGCAGCACTGCCAGCAGACTCCGACTGGAGGTGTCAACAACAGCAGGTGCAGCACTGCTAGTAGACTCCTGCTGGAGGTGTCAACAACAGCAAAAGCAGCACTGTTAGCAGACTCCTGCTGGATGTGTCAACAATAGCAGATGCAGCACTGCTAGTAGACTCCTGCAGGAGGTGTCAACAACAGCAGGTGCAGCACTGCTAGTAGACTCCTGCTGGAGGTGTCAACAACAGCAGATGCAGCACTGGTAGTAGACTACTGCTGGAGGTGTCAACAACAGCAGGTGCAGCACTGCTAGTAGATTCCTGCTGGAGGTGTCAACAACAGCAAGTGCAGCACTGCTACTACGCTCATCTGCTGGAGGTGTCAGCAACAGCTGATGCAGCACTGACAGTAGACTCCTGCTGGAAGTGACAACAACAGTAGGGGCAGATATTGCTAGTAGACTCCTGCTGGAGGTGACAACAACAGCAGGTGCAGCACTGCTAGTAGGATCCTGCTGGAGGTGTCAACAACAGCTGATGCAGCACTGTTAGTAGACTCCTGCTGAAGGTGCCAACAACAGTACGTGCAGATATTGCTAGTAGACTCCTGCTGAAGGTGTCAGCAACAGCAGGTGCAGCACTGCCAGCAGACTCCTGCTGGAGGTGTCAACAACAGCAGGTGCAGCACTGCTAGTAGACTCCTGCTGGAGGTGTCAGCAACAGCAGGTGCAGCACTGCTAGTAGACTCCTGCTGGGGTGTCAACAACAGCAGGTGCAGCACTGCTACTACGCTCCTGCTGGAGGTGTCACCAACATCTGATGCAGCACTGCTAGTAAACTCCTGCTGGAGGTGACAACAACAATAGGTGCAGATATTGCTAGTAGACTCCTGCTGGAGGTGTCAGCAACAGCAGGTGCAGCACTGCTAGTAGGCTCCTGCTGGAGGTGTCAACAACAGCAGGTGCAGCACTGCTAGTAGACTCCTGCTGGAGGTGTCACCAACAGCTGATGCATCACTGCTAGTAGACTCCTGCTGGAAGAGACAACAACAGTAGGTGCAGATATTGCTAGTAGACTCCTGCTGGAGGTGTCAACAACAGCAGGTGCAGCACTGCTAGTAGACTCCTGCTGGAGGTGTCAACAACAGCAGATGCAGCACTGCTAGTAGACTCCTGTTGGAGGTGTCAACAACAGCAGGTGCAGCACTGCTAGAAGACTCCTGCTGGAGGTGTCAACAACAGCAGATGCAGCACTGCTAGTAGACTCCTGCTGGAGGTGTCAACAACAGCAGATGCAGCACTGCTAGTAGACTCCTGCTGGAGGTGTCAACAACAGCAGATGCAGCACTGCTAGTAGACTCCTGCTGGAGGTGTCAACAACAGCAGGTGCAGCACTGCTAGTAGACTCCTGCTGGAGGTGTCAGCAACAGCAGGTGCAGCACTGCTAGTAGACTCCTGCTGGAGGTGTCAACAACAGCAGGTGCAGCACTGCTACTACGCTCCTGCTGGAGGTGTCACCAACAGCTGATGCATCACTGCTAGTAGACTCCTGCTGGAAGAGACAACAACAATAGGTGCAGATATTGCTAGTAGACTCCTGCTGGAGGTGTCAACAACAGCACGTGCAGCACTGCTAGTAGGCTCTTGCTGGAGGTGTCAACAACAGCAGGTGCAGCACTGTTAGTAGACTCCTGCTGGAGATGTCAACAACAGCAGGTGCAGCACTCTAGTAGACTTCTGCTGGAAGTGTCAGCAACAGCAGGTGCAGCACTGCTAGTAGACTCCTGCTGGAGGTGTCAACAACAGCAGGTGCAGCACTGCTAGTAGACTCCTGCTGGAGGTGTCAACAACAGCAGATGCAGCACTGCTACTAGACTCCTGCTGGAGGTGTCAACAACAGCAGATGCAGCACTGCTAGTAGACTCCTGCTGGAGGTGTCAACAACAGCAGATGCAGCACTGCTAGTAGACTCCAGCTGGACGTGTCAACAACAGCAGGTGCAGCACTGCTAGTAGACTCCAGCTGGAGGTGTCAACAACAGCAGATGCAGCACTGCTAGTAGACTCCAGCTGGAGGTGTCAACAACAGCAGATGCAGCACTGCTAGTAGACTCCTGCTGGAAGTGTCAACAACAGCAGATGCAGCACTGCTAGTAGACTCCTGCTGGAGGTGTCAACAACAGCAGATGCAGCACTGCTAGTAGACTCCTGCTGGAGGTGACAACAACAGCAGATGCAGCACTGCTAGTAGGCTCCTGCTGGAGGTGTCAACAACAGCAGGTGCAGCACTGCTAGTAGACTCCTGCTGGAGGTGTCAACAACAGCAGGTGCAGCACTGCTAGTAGACTCCTGCTGGAGGTGTCAACAACAGCAGGTGCAGCACTGCTAGTAGGCTACTGCTGGAGGTGTCAACAACAGCAGGTGCAGCACTGCTAGTAGACTCCTGCTGAAGGTGTCAACAACAGCAGGTGCAGCACTGCTAGTAGACTCCTGCTGGAGGTGTCAACAACAGCAGATGCAGCACTGCTAGTAGACTCCTGCTGGAGGTGTCAACAACAGCAGGTGCAGCACTGCTAGTAGACTCCTGCTGGAGGTGTCAACAACAGCAGGTGCAGCACTGCTAGTAGACTTCTGCTGGAGGTGTCAACAACAGCAGATGCAGCACTGCTAGTAGACTTCTGCTGGAGGTGTCAACAACAGCAGATGCAGCACTGCTAGTAGACTCCTGCTGGAGGTGTCACCAACAGCTGATGCATCACTGCTAGTAGACTCCTGCTGGAAGAGACAACAACAGTAGGTGCAGATATTGCTAGTAGACTCCTGCTGGAGGTGTCAACAACAGCAGGTGCAGCACTGTTAGTAGACTCCTGCTGGAGGTGTCAACAACAGCAGATGCAGCACTGCTAGTAGACTCCTGCTGGAGATGTCAGGAAAAGCAGGTGCAGCACTGCTAGAAGACTTCTGCTGGAGGTGTCAACAACAGCAGATGCAGCACTGGTAGTAGACTCTAGCTGGAGGTGTCAACAACAGCAGGTGCAGCACTGCTAGTAGACTCTTGCTGGAGGTGTCAACAACAGCAGATGCAGCACTGCTAGTAGACTCCTGCTGAAGGTGTCAACAACAGCAGGTGCAGCACTGCTAGTAGACTCCTGCTGGAGGTGTCAACAACAGCAGATGCAGCACTGCTAGTAGACTCCTGCTGGAGGTGTCAACAACAGCAGATGCAGCACTGCTAGTAGACTCCTGCTGGAGGTGTCAACAACAGCAGGTGCAGCACTGCTAGTAAACTCCTGCTGGAGGTGTCAACAACAGCAGATGCAGCACTGCTAGTAGACTCCTGCCGGAGGTGTCAACAACAGCAGATGCAGCACTGCTAGTAGACTCCTGCTGGAGGTGTCAACAACAGCAGATGCAGCACTGCTAGTAGACTCCTGCTACAATCCATCAGTGTACATAACTTGTGATAAATTAGTGCAGACAGTTAAGCTTCTTAAGCTGACATCTTTACAAGTGACTGAAGAAATGTATTACTAGTGGCAACCTTGATGGTAGGGACATCCAGGTGTGTGGTATTACTAGTGGCAACCTTGATGGTAGGGACATCCAGGTGTGTGGTATTACTAGTGACAACCTTGATGGTAGGGACGCCCAGGTGTGTGGTATTACTAGTGGCAACCTTAATGGTAGGGACGTCCAGGTGAGTGGTATTACTAGTGGCAACCTTGATGGTAGGGACGTCCAGGTGAGTGGTGTTACTAGTGGCAACCTTGATGGTAGGGACGCCCAGGTCAGTGGTATTACTAGTGGCAACCTTGATGGTAGGGACGTCCAGGTGAGTGGTATTACTAGTAGCAACCTTGATGGTAGGGACGCCCAGGTGTGTGGTATTACTAGTGGCAACCTTGATGGTAGGGACGCCCAGGTGTGTGGTATTACTAGTGGCAACCTTGATGGTAGGGACGCCCAGATGTGTGGTATTACTAGTGGCAACCTTGATGGTAGGGACGTCCAGGTGAGTGGTATTACTAGCAGCAACCTTGTGGTAGGGACGCCCAGGTGTGTGGTATTACTAGTGGCAACCTTGATGGTAGGGACGCCCAGGTGTGTGGTATTACTAGTGGGAACCTTGATGGTAGGGACGTCCAGGTGAGTGGTATTACTAGTGGCAACCTTGATGGTAGGGACGCCCAGGTGTGTGGTATTACTAGTGGCAACCTTGATGGCAGGGACGCCCAGGTGTGTGGTATTACTAGTGGCAACCTTGATGGTAGGGACGCCCAGGTGTGTGGTATTACTAGTGGCAACCTTGATGGTAGGGACGTTCAGGTGAGTGGTATTACTAGTGGCAACCTTGATGGTAGGGACGCCCAGGTGTGTGGTATTACTAGTGGCAACCTTGATGGTAGGGACGTCCAGGTGTGTGGTATTACTAGTGGCAACCTTGATGGTAGGGACGCCCAGGTGTGTGGTATTACTAGTGGCAACCTTGATGGTAGAGACGTCCAGGTGAGTGGTATTACTAGTGGCAACTTTGATGGTAGGGACGCCCAGGTGTGTGGTATTACTAGTGGCAACCTTGATGGTAGGGACGCCCAGGTGTTTGGTATTACTAGTGGCAACCTTGATGGTAGGGACGCCCAGGTGTGTGGTATTACTAGTGGCAACCTTGATTGTAGGGACGTCCAGGTGAGTGGTATTACTAGTGGCAACCTTGATGGTAGGGACGCCCAGCTGTGTGGTATTACTAGTGGCAACCTTGATGGTAGGACGTCCAGGTGTGTGGTATTACTAGTGGCAACCTTGATGGTAGGGACGCCCAGGTGTGTGGTATTACTAGTGGCAACCTTGATGGTAGGGACGCCCAGGTGTGTGGTATTACTAGTGGCAACCTTGATGGTAGGGACGTCCAGGTGAGTGGTATTACTAGTGGCAACCTTGATGGTAGGGACGCCCAGGTGAGTGGTATTACTAGTGGCAACCTTGATGGTAGGCACGCCCAGGTGTGTGGTATTACTAGTGGCAACCTTGATGGTAGGGACGTCCAGGTGTGTGGTATTACTAGTGGCAACCTTGATGGTAGGGACGTCCAGGTGTGTGGTATTACTAGTGACAACCTTGATGGTAGGGACGCCCAGGTGTGTGGTATTACTAGTGGCAAACTTGATGGTAGGGACGCCCAGGTGTGTGGTATTACTAGTGGCAACCTTGATGGTAGGGACGCCCAGGTGAGTGGTATTACTAGTGGCAATCTTGATGGTAGGGACGCCCAGGTGTGTGGTATTACTAGTGGCAACCTTGATGGTAGGGACGTCCAGGTGAGTGGTATTACTAGTGGCAACCTTGATGGTAGGGACGCCCAGGTGAGTGGTATTACTAGTGGCAACCTTGATGGTAGGGACGTCTAGGTGAGTGGTATTACTAGTGGCAACCTTGATGGTAGGGACGTCCTGGTGAGTGGTATTACTAGTGACAACCTTGATGGTAGGGACGCCCAGGTGAGTGGTATTATTAGTGACAACCTTGATGGTAGGGACGCCCAGGTGTGTGGTATTACTAGTGGCAACCTTGATGATAGGGACGCCCAGGTGTGTGGTATTACTAGTGACAACCTTGATGGTAGGGACGTCCAGGTGTGTGGTATTACTAGTGACAACCTTAATGGTAGGGACGCCCAGGTGTGTGGTATTACTAGTCGCAACCTTGAATTTAGGGACGCCCAGTTGTTTGATATTACTAGTGACAGCCTTGATGGTAGGGACGTCCAGGTGAGTGGTATTACTAGTGGCAACCTTGAATTTAGGGACGCCCAGTTGTTTGGTATTACTAGTGGCAACCTTGATGGTAGGGACGTCCAGGTGAGTGGTATTACTAGTGACAACCTTGATGGTAGGGGCGTCCAGGTGTGTGGTATTACTAGTGGCAACCTTGATGGTAGGGACGCCCAGGTGTGTGGTATTACTAGTGACAACCTTGATGGTAGGGACGCCCAGTTGTGTGGTATTACTAGTGACAACCTTGATGGTAGGGACGTCCAGGTGAGTGGTATTACTAGTGGCAACCTTGATGGTAGGGACGCCCAGGTGTGTGGTATTACTAGTGACAACCTTGATGGTAGGGACGTCCAGGTGTGTGGTATTACTAGTGACAACCTTGATGGTAGGGACGTCCAGTTGTGTGGTATTACTAGTGACAACCTTGATGGTAGGGACGTCCAGTTGTGTGGTATTACTAGTGACAACCTTGATGGTAGGGACGTCCAGTTGTGTGGTATTACTAGTGGCAACCTTGATAATAGGGACGTCCAGGTGTGTGGTATTACTAGTGGCAACCTTGATGGTAGGGACGCCCAGGTGTGTGGTATTACTAGTGGCAACCTTGATGGGAGGGACGTCCAGGTGAGTGGTATCACTAGTGACAACCCTGATGGTAGGGACGTCCAGTTGTGTGGAATTACTAGTGGCAACTTTGATGGTAGGGACGTCAAGTTGTGTGGTATTACTAGTGACAACCTTGATGGTAGGGACGTCAAGTTGTGTGGTATTACTAGTGACAACCTTGATGGTAGGGACGTCAAGTTTTGTGGTATTACTAGTGGCAACGTTGATGGTAGGGACGTCCAGTTGTGTGGTATTACTAGTGACAACCTTGATGGTAGGGACGTCCAGTTGTGTGGTATTACTAGTGACAACCTTGATGGTAGGGACGTCAAGTTGTGTGGTATTACTAGTGGCAACCTTGATGGTAGGGACGTCCAGTTGTGTGGTATTACTAGTGACAACCTTGATGGTAGGGACGTCCAGGTGAGTGGTATTACTAGTGACAACCTTGATGGTAGGGACGTCCAGGTGAGTGGTATTACTAGTGACAACCTTGATGGTAGGGACATCCAGTTGTGTGGTATTACTAGTGACAACCTTGATGGTAGGGACGTCCAGGTGTGTGGTATTACTAGTGGCAACCTTGATGGTAGGGACGTCCAGGTGAGTGGTATTACTAGTGACAACCTTGATGGTAGGGACATCCAGTTGTGTGGTATTACTAGTGGCAACCTTGATGGTAGGGACGTACAGTTGTGTGGTATTACTAGTGGCAACCTTGATGGTAGGGACGTCCAGTTGTGTGGTATTACTAGTGGCAACTTTGATGGTAGTGACGTCCAAGTGAGTTTTATTACTAGTGACAACCTTGATGGTAGGGACGTCCAGTTGTGTGGTATTACTAGTGGCAACCTTGATGGTAGGGACGTCCAGTTGTGTGGTATTACTAGTGGCAACTTTGATGGTAGTGACGTCCAAGTGAGTGGTATTACTAGTGACAACCTTGATGGTAGGGACGTCCAGGTGTGTGGTATTACTAGTGACAACCTTGATGGTAGAGACGTCCAGGTGTGTGGTATTACTAGTGGCATCCTTGATGGTAGGGACGTCCACGAGTGTGGTATTACTAGTGGCAACTTTGATGGTAGGGACATCCAGGTGTGTGGTATTACTAGTGACAACCTTGATGGTAGGGACGTCCACGAGTGTGGTATTACTAGTGGCAACCTTGATGGAAGGGACGCCCAGGTGTGTGGTATTACTAGTGACAACCTTGATGGTAGGGACGCCTAGGTGTGTGGTATTACTAGTGACAACTTTGATGGTAGGGACGCCTAGGTGTGTGGTATTACTAGTGACAACCTTGATGGTAGGGACGCCCAGGTGTGTGGTATTACTAGTGACAACCTTGATGGTAGGGACGCCCAGGTGTGTGGTATTACTAGTGGCAACCTTGATGGAAGGGACGCCCAGGTGTGTGGTATTACTAGTGACAACCTTGATGGTAGGGACGCCTAGGTGTGTGGTATTACTAGTGACAACCTTGATGGTAGGGACGCCTAGGTGTGTGGTATTACTAGTGACAACCTTGATGGTAGGGACGCCTAGGTGTGTGGTATTACTAGTGATAACCTTGATGGGAGGGACGCCCAGGTGTGTGGTATTAATAGTGACAACCTTGATGGGAGGGACGCCCACGTGTCTGGTATTAAATGATGAGAACATGGAAGGAGGAGGTAGAGGAAAGGAATAAGGAGGAAGAAGAAGAGAAAGAGAGAGGAGAAAGAGGAAGAGGAAGAGCCGAGAAGAGGATGTCCAGAGTGGAACTTAATTGTGTTTACAAAAGAAACAACTGGAGAAAGTAGAGGAAGTGAAGATCAGGGGCACCGTCAGTACCGTGTAGATCAGGGGTACTGAGTACAGAGTAGATCAGGGGTACTGAGTACAGTGTAGATCAGGGGTACTGAATACAGTGTAGATCAGGGGTACTGAGTACAGTGTAGATCAGGGGTACTGAATACAGTGTAGATCAGGGTACTGAGTACAGTGTAGATCAGGGTACTGAATACAGTGTAGATCAGGGGTACTGAATACAGTGTAGATCAGGGGTACTGAGTACAGTGTAGATCAGGGGTACTGAATACAGTGTAGATCAGGGGTACTGAGTACAGAGTAGATCAGGGGTACTGAGTACAGTGTAGATCAGGGGTACTGAATACAGTGTAGATCAGGGGTACTGAGTACAGTGTAGATCAGGGGTACTGAGTACCGTGTAGATCAGGGGTACTGAGTACAGTGTAGATCAGGGGTACTGAGTACAGTGTAGATCAAGGGTACTGAGTACAGTGTAGATCAGGGGTACTGAGTATATTGTAGATCAGGGGTACTGAGTACAGTGTAGATCAGGGCTACTGAGTACAGTGTAGATTAAGGGTACTGAGTACAGTGTAGATCAGGGGTACTGAGTACAGTGTAGATCAGGGGTACTGAGTACAGTGTAGATTAAGGGTACTGAGTACAGTGTAGATCAGGGGTACTGAGTACAGTGTAGATCAAGGGTACTGAGTACAGTGTAGATCAAGGGTACTGAGTACAGTGTAGATCAAGGGTACTGAGTACAGTGTTCTCAGTAGTAGTACCAGTTCCTAGTAACCAGTTACCAGTAACCAGTGTACCATAAAGTAAAAGGACACAAGTGCAACTAATGTGACATTTATTGTGGCAACGTTTCGCTCTCCAGGAGCTTTATCAAGCCGCCTCGACACCCGCCTCAATGAACACATATACGCATGTAGGAACGACAACTTAAACAACGCCTGTGTACAACACCGAAATTCCACCAATCATCTTATGAAATTCAGAGACGCCCAATTAGTGATAAAAGAAACTAATTTCCGCACACGCAAGTGCCTTGAATCAGCACTGATCGCTGTTTCAAATACAATTAAACAAAACAACGGCAGCTTCACCATCTCCGAAGTCTTAGCAAGAATCCTCCTGAAAACAGTAAACCCTGCCATCACATAGTCTCTCCTGTTATACTACACAAAGCACAGAGAGTGAACACTGAAACAAGCCGCCTCATTCCAGTTTATATTTGTCCAACCTATTTTTATGTTACCCAAGTAATAGCTTTTATATCCTTTTACTCATGTACAAATTAATTGCTCCACCATATTGTATTACTTTTGTCACTACCACTACTACTACTACTACTACCACTAGTGAACATCGAAATGGTACCTCACTAGTATTCACCTCACTCTGAGCCTTTATATACCCTCTGTGTCCATGTATTGTTTGTAATGGCTTGATAAAGCTCCTGGAGAGCGAAACATTGCCACAATAAATGTCACATTAGTTGCACTTGTGTCCTTTTACTTTACATATTGTCGGTAATTCTACCAACTTTATTACAACCAGTGTACCAGTAGATGACTCACTACCAACCGTCTGTGTGAATCATTGACTGTATTCATATTGCTGCTGACCATAGCAAGATTTCAAACACCCTCACCTGTAGGCACTCATGGGTCAGTCAGGCTAGGCCGTACACCTGCCATCTCTAGTTTGTATTAGTTGTATGTCGGGATGACATACGTTAGCGTCGCCGAGCTCTCAGTAGTAGAACCAGTTCCTAGTAACCAGTTACAAGTAACCAGTGTACCAGTAGATGACTCACTACCAACCGTCTGTGTGAATCATTGACTGTAGTCATATTGCTGCTGACCATAGCAGGATTTCAAACATCCTCACCCGTAGGCACTCATGGGTCAGTCAGGCTACGGAGCAGAGAGAGGCAGGACGGCTGTTGGCGCTTTCCCACACATTCCGTTATAATATACGTACTACCAGCCTACGTGAGTATTTTTACCCTATCCACGTTTTCGAAAACCCACATGTCAGTGTAGATCAGGGGTACTGAGTACAGTGTAGATCAGGGGTACTGAGTACCGTGTACATCAGGGGTACTGAGTACAATGTAGATCAGGGGTACTGAGTACAGTGTAGATCAGGGGTACTGAGTACAGTGTAGATCAAGGGTACTGAGTACAGTGTAGATCAGGGGTACTGAGTACAGTGTAGATCAAGGGTACTGAGTACAGTGTAGATCAGAGGTACTGAGTACAGTGTAGATCAAGGGTACTGAGTACAGTGTAGATCAAGGGTACTGAGTACAGTGTAGATCAGGAGTACAGAGTACAGTGTAGATCAAGGGTACTGAGTACAGTATAGATCAAGGGTACTGAGTAAAGTGTAGATCAAGGGTACTGAGTACCGTGTAGATCAGGGGTACTGAGTACAGTGCAGATCAAGGGTGCTGAGTACAGTGTAGATCAGGGATACTGAGTAGAGTGTAGATCAGGGGAACTGAGTACAGTGTAGATCAAGGGTACTGAGTACAGTGTAGATCAAGGGTACTGAGTACAGTGTAGATCAGGGGTACTGAGTAGAGTGTAGATCAGGGGTACTGAGTACAGTGTAGATCAAGGGTACTGAGTACAGTGTAGATCAGAGGTACTGAGTACAGTGTAGATCAGGGGAACTGGTACAGTGTAGATCAAGGGTACTGAGTACAGTGTAGATCAAGGGTACTGAGTACAGTGTAGATCAGGGGTACTAAGTACAGTGTAGATCAAGGGTACTGAGTACAGTGTAGATCAAGGGTACGTGAAGTACAGTGTAAGATCAGGGTAATAACTAAGTACAGTGTAGATCAAGGGTACTGAGTACAGTGTAGATCAGGGGTACTGAGTACAGTGTAGATCAGGGGTACTGAGTACCGTGTAGATCAGGGGTACTGAGTACAGTGTAGATCAGGGGTACTGAGTACAGTGTAGATCAGGGGTACTGAGTACAGTGTAGATCAGGGTACTAAGTACAGTGTAGATCAGGGGTACTGAGTACAGTGTAGATCAGGGGTACTGAGTACAGTGTAGATCAGGGGTACTAGAGGAGTACAGTGTAGATCAGGGGTACTGAGTACAGTGTAGATCAAGGGTACTGAGTACAGTGTAGATCAAGGGTACTGAGTACAGTGTAGATCAGGGGTACTGAGTACAGTGTAGATCAGTACAGTCAGTGTGTCAGACTGAGTACAGTGTAGATCAGGGTACTGAGTACAGTGTAGATCAGGGTACTAAGTACAGTGTAGATCAAGGGTACTGAGTACAGTGTAGATCAGGGGTACTGAGTACAGTGTAGATCAAGGGTACTGAGTACAGTGTAGATCAGGGATACTGAGTACAGTGTAGATCAAGGGTACTGAGTACAGTGTAGATCAGAGGTACTGAGTACAGTGTAGATCATGGGTACTGAGTACAGTGTAGATTAGGGGTACTGAGTACAGTGTAGATCAAGGGTACTGAGTACAGTGTAGATCAGGGTGTACTGTGAGTACATGTGTAGATCGGGGGTACTGAGTACAGTGTAGATCATGGGTACTGAGTGCAGTGTAGATCAGGGGTACTGAGTACAGTGTAGATCGGGGGTACTGAGTACAGTGTAGATCTGGGGCACTGAGTACAGTGTAGATCAGGGGTACTGAGTGCAGTGTAGATCAGGGGTACTGAGAACAGTGTAGATCAGGGGTACTAAGTACATTGTAGATCAGGGGTACTGAGTGCAGTGTAGATCAGGGGTACTGAGTACAGTGTAGATCGGGGGTACTGAGTACAGTGTAGATCTGGGGCACGGAGTACAGTGTAGATCAGGGGTACTGAGTACAGTGTTGATCAGGGGTACTGAGTACAGTGTAGATCGGGGGTACTGAGTACAGTGTAGATCTGGGGCACTGAGTACAGTGTAGATCAGGGGTACTGAGTGCAGTGTAGATCAGGGGTACTGAGTACAGTGTAGATCAGGGGTACTGAGTACATTGTAGATCAGGGGTACTGAGTGCAGTGTAGATCAGGGGTACTGAGTACAGTGTAGATCGGGGGTACTGAGTACAGTGTAGATCAGGGGCACTGAGTACAGTGTAGATCCGGGGTACTGAGTACAGTGTTGATCAGGGGTACAGAGTACAGTGTAGATCAGGGGTAATGAGTACAGTGTAGATCAGTGGTACTGAGTACAGTGTAGAGCAGGGGTACTGAGTACAGTGTAGATCAGGGGTACTGAGTACAGTGTAGATCAGTGGTACTGAGTACAGTGTAGATCAGGGGTACTGAGTACAGTGTAGATCAAGGGTACTGAGTACAGTGTAGATCAGGGGTACTGAGTACAGTGTAGATCATGGGTACTGAGTACAGTTGATAGATCAGGTAGAGGGTACTGAGTACAGTGTAGATCATGGGTACTGAGTACAGTGTAGATCAGGGGTACTGAGTACAGTGTAGATCATGGGTACTGAGTACAGTGTAGATCATGGATACTGAGTACAGTGTAGATCAGGGGTACTGAGTACAGTGTAGATCATGGGTACTAGAGATACAGAGTGTAGATCAGGGGTACGAGTACAGTGTAGATCGGATGGTTCTGAGTACAGTTGTAGATCATGGGTACTGAGTACAGTGTAGATCATGGTACTGAGTACAGTGTAGATCAGGGGTACTGAGTACAGTGTAGATCAGGGGTACTGAGTACAGTGTAGATCAGGGGTACTGAGTACAGTGTAGATCATGGGTACTGAGTACAGTGTAGATCATGGGTACTGAGTACAGTGTAGATCAGGGGTACTGAGTACAGTGTAGATCAGGGGTACTGAGTACAGTGTAGATCAGGGGTACTGAGTACAGTGTAGATCAGTGAGTAGATGGATCTTTAACTTTCTCTAACAGAACACAAAGAGTAATATTAAACAGAATGAAGTCAGAGGCGACTACAGTGAGAAGCAGTGTTCCACAAGGCACAGTACTCTCTCCCATCCTGTTCCACAAGGCAGAGTACTCTCTCCCATCCTGTTCCACAAGGCAGAGTTCTCGCTCCCATCCTGTTCCACAAGGCAGAGTACTCTCTCCCATCCTGTTCCACAAGGCAGAGTACTCTCTCCCATCCTGTTCCACAAGGCAGAGTACTCTCTCCCATCCTGTTCCACAAGGCAGAGTACTCTCTCCCATCCTGTTCCACAAGGCAGAGTACTCTCTCCCATCCTGTTCCACAAGGCAGAGTACTCTCTCCCATCCTGTTCCACAAGGCAGAGTACTCTCTCCCATCCTGTTCCACAAGGCAGAGTACTCTCTCCCATCCTGTTCCACAAGGCAGAGATACTCGCTCCCATCCTGTTCCACAAGGCAGAGTACTCTCTCCCATCCTGTTCCACAAGGCAGAGTACTCTCTCCCATCCTGTTCCACAAGGCAGAGTTCTCGCTCCCATCCTGTTCCACAAGGCAGAGTACTCTCTCCCATCCTGTTCCACAAGGCAGAGTACTCTCTCCCATCCTGTTCCACAAGGCAGAGTACTCTCTCCCATCCTGTTCCACAAGGCACAGTACTCTCTCCCATCCTGTTCCACAAGGCAGAGTACTCTCTCCCATCCTGTTCCACAAGGCAGAGTACTCTCTCCCATCCTGTTCCACAAGGCAGAGTACTCTCTCCCATCCTGTTCCACAAGGCAGAGTACTCTCTCCCATCCTGTTCCACAAGGCAGAGTACTCGCTCCCATCCTGTTCCACAAGGCAGAGTACTCTCTCCCATCCTGTTCCACAAGGCAGAGTACTCGCTCCCATCCTGTTCCACAAGGCAGAGTACTCTCTCCCATCCTGTTCCACAAGGCAGAGTACTCGCTCCCATCCTGTTCCACAAGGCAGAGTACTCTCTCCCATCCTGTTCCACAAGGCAGAGTACTCTCTCCCATCCTGTTCCACAAGGCAGAGTACTCGCTCCTATCCTGTTCCACAAGGCAGAGTACTCTCTCCCATCCTGTTCCACAAGGCAGAGTACTCGCTCCCATCCTGTTTCCACAAGGCACAGTACTCGCTCCCATCCTGTTCCACAAGGCAGAGTACTCTCTCCCATCCTGTTCCACAAGGCAGAGTACTCGCTCCCATCCTGTTCCACAAGGCACAGTACTCGCTCCCATCCTGTTCCACAAGGCAGAGTACTCTCTCCCATCCTGTTCCACAAGGCAGAGTACTCTCTCCCATCCTGTTTCCACAAGGCAGAGTACTCTCTCCCATCCTGTTCCACAAGGCAGAGTACTCTCTCCCATCCTGTTCCACAAGGCAGAGTACTCTCTCCCATCCTGTTCCACAAGGCAGAGTACTCTCTCCCATCCTGTTCCACAAGGCAGAGTACTCGCTCCATCCTGTTCCACAAGGCAGAGTACTCTCTCCCATCCTGTTCCACAAGGCAGAGTACTCGCTCCCATCCTGTTCCACAAGGCAGAGTACTCTCTCCCATCCTGTTCCACAAGGCAGAGTACTCGCTCCCATCCTGTTCCACAAGGCAGAGTACTCTCTCCCATCCTGTTCCACAAGGCAGAGTTCTCTCTCCCATCCTGTTCCACAAGGCAGAGTACTCGCTCCCATCCTGTTCCACAAGGCAGAGTACTCTCTCCCATCCTGTTCCACAAGGCAGAGTACTCGCTCCCATCCTGTTCCACAAGGCAGAGTACTCTCTCCCATCCTGTTCCACAAGGCAGAGTACTCGCTCCCATCCTGTTCCACAAGGCACAGTACTCGCTCCCATCCTGTTCCACAAGGCAGAGTACTCTCTCCCATCCTGTTCCACAAGGCAGAGTACTCTCTCCCGTCCTGTTCCACAAGGCAGAGTACTCTCTCCCATCCTGTTCCACAAGGCAGAGTACTCGCTCCCATCCTGTTCCACAAGGCAGAGTACTCTCTCCCATCCTGTTCCACAAGGCAGAGTACTCGCTCCATCCTATCCAAGTACGTACTCGCTCCCATCCTGTTCCACAAGGCACAGTACTCGCTCCCATCCTGTTCCACAAGGCACAGTACTCGCTCCCATCCTGTTCCACAAGGCAGAGTACTCTCTCCCATCCTGTTCCACAAGGCACAGTACTCGCTCCCATCCTGTTCCACAAGGCAGAGTACTCTCTCCCATCCTGTTCCACAAGGCAGAGTACTCGCTCCCATCCTGTTCCACAAGGCAGAGTACTCTCTCCCATCCTGTTTCCACAAGGCAGAGTACTCGCTCCCATCCTGTTCCACAAGGCACAGTACTCGCTCCCATCCTGTTCCACAAGGCACAGTACTCGCTCCCATCCTGTTCCACAAGGCAGAGTACTCTCTCCCATCCTGTTCCACAAGGCAGAGTACTCTCTCCCATCCTGTTCCACAAGGCAGAGTACTCGCTCCCATCCTGTTCCACAAGGCACAGTACTCGCTCCGATCCTGTTCCACAAGGCACAGTACTCGCTCCCATCCTGTTCCACAAGGCAGAGTACTCGCTCCCATCCTGTTCCACAAGGCACAGTACTCGCTCCCATCCTGTTCCACAAGGCAGAGTACTCTCTCCCATCCTGTTCCACAAGGCAGAGTACTCGCTCCCATCCTGTTCCACAAGGCAGAGTACTCGCTCCCATCCTGTTCCACAAGGCACAGTACTCGCTCCCATCCTGTTCCACAAGGCAGAGTACTCGCTCCCATCCTGTTCCACAAGGCAGAGTACTCGCTCCCATCCTGTTCCACAAGGCAGAGTACTCGCTCCCATCCTGTTCCACAAGGCAGAGTACTCGCTCCCATCCTGTTCCACAAGGCAGAGTACTCGCTCCCATCCTGTTCCACAAGGCAGAGTACTCGCTCCCATCCTGTTCCACAAGGCACAGTACTCGCTCCCATCCTGTTCCACAAGGCACAGTACTCGCTCCCATCCTGTTCCACAAGGCAGAGTACTCGCTCCCATCCTGTTCCACAAGGCACAGTACTCGCTCCCATCCTGTTCCACAAGGCACAGTACTCGCTCCCATCCTGTTCCACAAGTCAGAGTACTCGCTCCCATCCTTTTCCACAAGGCAGAGTACTCGCTCCCATCCTGTTCCACAAGGCAGAGTACTCGCTCCCATCCTGTTCCACAAGGCACAGTACTCGCTCCCATCCTGTTCCACAAGCAGAGTACTCGCTCCCATCCTGTTCCACAAGGCACAGTACTCGCTCCCATCCTGTTCCACAAGGCACAGTACTCGCTCCCATCCTGTTCCACAAGTCAGAGTACTCGCTCCTATCCTTTCCCACAAGGCAGAGTACTCGCTCGCATCCTGTTCCACAAGGCACAGTACTCACTCCCATCCTGTTCCACAAGGCACAGTACTCGCTCCCATCCTGTTCCACAAGGCAGAGTACTCGCTCCCATCCTGTTCCACAAGGCACAGTACTCGCTCCCATCCTGTTCCACAAGGCAGAGTACTCGCTCCCATCCTGTTCCACAAGGCACAGTACTCGCTCCCATCCTGTTCCACAAGGCACAGTACTCGCTCCCATCCTGTTCCACAAGTCAGAGTACTCGCTCCTATTCTTTTCCACAAGGCAGAGTACTCGCTCCCATCCTGTTCCACAAGGCAAAGTGCTCGCTTCCATCCTGTTCCACAAGGCAGAGTACTCGCTCCCATCCTGTTCCGCAAGGCAGAGTACTCGCTCCCATCCTGTTCCACAAGGCAGAGTACTCGCTCCCATCCTGTTCCACAAGGCAGAGTACTCGCTCCCATCCTGTTCCACAAGGCACAGTACTCGCTCCCATCCTGTTCCACAAGATACAGTACTCGCTCCGATCCTGTTCCACAAGGTACAGTAGTCGCTCCCATCCTGTTCCACAAGGCACAGTACTCGCTCCCATCCTGTTCCACAAGGCACAGCACTTGCTCCCATTTTGTTCCACAAGTCACAGTACTCGCTCCGATCCTGTTCCACAAGGTACAGTAGTCGCTTCCATCCTGTTCCACATGGCACAGTACTCGCTCCCATAGTGTTCCATAAGGTACAGTTCTCGCTCCAATCCTGTTCCATAAGGTACAGTACTCGCTCCCATCCTGTTCCACAAGATGAGTACTCGCTTCCATCCTGTTCCACAAGGCACAGTACACCCTCCCCTCCTATTCCACAAAGCACAGTACTCGCACCCATCGTGTTCCACAAGATACAGTACTCGCTCCCATTCTGTTCCACAAGGCACAGTACTCGTTCCCATCCTATTCCACAATGCACAGAAATCGCTCCCATCCTGTTTCACGAGGTACAGTATTCGCTCCCATCCTGTTCCACAAGGCACAGTACTCGTTCCCATCCTGTTCCACAAGATACAGCACTCGCTCCCATCCTGTTCCACAAGGCACAGTACTCGTTCCCATCCTGTTCCACTAGATACAACACTCGCTCCAATTCTGTTATACAAGGCACAGTACTCGCTCCCATCCTGTTCCACAAGATAGAGTACTCGCTCCCATCCTGTTTCACAAGCCACAGTACTCGCTCCCAACCTGTTCCACAATGCACAGAACTCGCTCCCATCCAGTTTCACAAGGTACAGTACTCGCTCCCATCCTGTTCCACAAGGCACAGTACTTCCTCCCATCCTTTTCCACAAGATACAGTACTCGCTCCCATCCTGTTCCACAAGATACAATACTCCCTCTCATCCTGTTCTACAAGACACAGTACTCGCTCCCATCCTGTTCCACAAGGCACAGTACTCGCTCCCATCCTGTTCCACAAGGCACAGTACTCGCTCCCATTCTGTTCCACAATGTACAGTACTCGCTTCCATCCTGTTCCACAAGGCACAGTACTCGCTCCCATCCTGTTCCACATGGCACAGCACACGCTCCCATCCTGTTCCACAAGGTACAGTATTCGCTCCCATCCTGTTCCACAATGCACAGTACTCGCTTCCATCCTGTTCCACAAGGCACTGTACTCGCTCACATCCTGTTCCACATGGCACAGTACTCGCTTCCATCCTGTTCCATAAGGCGCAGTACTCGCTCCCATCCTGCTCCACAAAGCACAGTACTCGCTCCCATCCTGTTCCACAAGGCACAGTACTCGCTCCCATCCTGTTCCACAAGGCACAGTATTCGCTCCCATTCTGTTCCACATGGCACAGTACACGCTCCCACCCTGTTCCACAAGGCACAGTACTCGCTCCCATCGTGTTCCACAAGGCACAGTATTCGCTCCCATCCTATTCCACAAGGCACAGTACACGCTCCCATCCTGTTCCACAAGGCACAGTACTCGCTCCCATCCTGTTCCACAAGGCACAGTACTCGCTCCCATCCTGTTCCATATGGCACAGCACACGCTCCCATCCTGTTCCACAATTCACAGTATTCGCTCCCATCCTGTTCCACAAGGTACAGTACTCGCTCCCCTCCTGTTCCACAAGTCACAGTACTCGCTCCCATCCTGTTCCACATGGCACAGCACACGCTCCCGTCCTGTTCCACAAGGTACAGTATTCGCTCCCATCCTGTTCCACAATGCACAGTATTCGCTCCCATCCTGTTCCACAAGGTACAGTACTCGCTCCCCTCCTGTTCCACAAGGCACAGTACTCGCTCCCATCCTGATCCCCAAGGCACAGTACTCGCTCCCATCCTGTTCCACAAGATACAGTGCTCGCTCCCATCCTGTTCCACAAGGTACAGTACTCGCTCCCATCATGTTCCACAAGGTACAGTACTCGCTTCCATCGTGTTCCACAAGGCACAGTTGTCGCTCCCATCCTGTTCCACAAGGCACAGTACTCGCTCCCATACTGTTCCACAATGCACAGTATTCGCTCCCATCCTGTTCCACAAGGTACAGTACTCGCTCCCATCCTGTTCCACAAGGCACAGTACTAGCTCCCATCCTGTTCCACAAGGCACAGTACACACTCCCATCCTGTTCCACAAGATACAGTACTGGCTCCCATCCTGTTCCACAAGGTACAGTACTCGCTCCCATCCTGTTCCACAAGGCACAGTACTCGCTCCCATCCTGTTCCACAAGGCACAGTACACGCTCAGATCCTGTTCCACAAGGCACGGTACTCGCTCCCATCCTGTTCCACAAGGCACAGTACTCGCTCCCATCCTGTTCCGCAAGGCATAGAACTCGCTCCCATCTTGTTCCACAAGGTATAGTACTCGCTCCCATCCTGTTCCACAAGGCACAGTATTTCCTCCCATCCTGTTCCACAAGGCACAGTACTCGCTCCCATCCTGTTCCAAAAGGCACAGTACTCGCTCCCATTCTGTTCCACAAGGCACAGTACTCGCTCCCATCCTGTTCCAAAAGGTACAGTACTCGCTCCCATCTTTTTCCACAAGGTACAGTACTCGCTCCCATCCTGTTCCACATGGCACAGTACACGCTCCCATCCTGTTCCACAAGATAGAGTACTCGCTTCCATCCTGTTCCACAAGGCA
The DNA here is from genome assembly GCF_026875155.1 of Cherax quadricarinatus. Classification (NCBI taxonomy): domain Eukaryota; kingdom Metazoa; phylum Arthropoda; class Malacostraca; order Decapoda; family Parastacidae; genus Cherax; species Cherax quadricarinatus. The sequence continues at coordinate 33,902,621 of NC_069407.1, forward strand.
CAGTACTTGCTCCCATCCTGTTCCACAAGGCACAGTACTTGCTCCCATCCTGTTCCACAAGATACAGTACTCGCTCCCATTCTGTTCCACATGGCACAGTACTCGCTCCCATCTTGTTCTACAAGGCACAGTACTCGCTCCCATCCTTTTCCACAAGATAGAGTACTCGCTCCCATCCTGTTCTACAAGGTACAGTACTCGCTCCCATCCTGTTCCACAGGGCACAGTACTCGCTCCCATTCTGTTCCACAAGGCACAGTACTCGCTCCCATCCTGTTCCACAAGGCACAGTACTCGCTCCCATCCTGTTCCACAAGGCACAGTACTCGCTCCCATCCTTTTCCACAAGATACAGTACTCGCTCCCATCCTGTTGCTCTTCCTTATATCTGACCTAGAGATGTACGCCACAGCACCGTGTCTTCTTATACTGACGATACAAGAACATGCATGAGTGACTTCCACTGAGGATACTTCAAGTGGACTACGGAAAACAATATGATTTTCTATGACGATAAATTCCAGTTATAGGATATAAGACCAATTCTTTCCACACAATAGAACAGAAAACTAATGTGAGCGACTTATGAGTGATAATGTCAGGGGCTCTCAATTCTTTGACATAACATTGGTCAACAACCAGAATGCTTCCGAGACCTGAGTAACAATATCATGGGTAAAACTGTTTGTTATCTCTACTTTTCAATATAGACCTACGTGTCACAACAGGTTCCAACAGTCTTGTGGCAGTGTGTTTCTTACCACCCTCACAGTCTGACTGACCTTCATTATTGTTCCAGCAGACAGAAGATGGTTGTGATGTACAAGTTTATATTTTGAGGTGAAAGGTCGGTGATTTTCTTAGCTAAACACTTTTTAAACTTATAATAAATATTCACTGAACAAGCTACTGATATGCAAGTGAGTCATATTATATTAATTATATTTTCCTTCTGAATGAAATAAATGCTTCTGCTTAGCTGTCATGTTCTGTATTATAATGATAAATTAATGAATAAATTTTCTTTATCTTCTTATTGTTTATTCTTTTCTTCTTTCAGATGCCTCGTACTTGTGTGAATAATACAGACATCTTCTGCTACATTTGTGGTGAGGTGACCTTTGTATCACAGAAGCGCCTTATAACTCACATAGTTAGAAAGGCATATCACTTATATTTTGGATGCAAGATTGGTGACCAGGATAGGAACTGGGCTCCACACACCTGCTGCAACAATTGTGCTACTAACCTTCGCCAATGGTTGAACAGGAAGAGGAAAGGAATGCCTTTTGCTGTGCCAATGACATGGCGGGAGCCAACAGACCATACAAACAATTGCTATTTCTGCATGGTACCTCCAATACAAAAGGGCTTGTCATAGAAAAAAAGGGGTCCATTGAATATCCAAACATTCCATCGGCTATTCGCCCAGTTCCACATGGAGAACGTCTACCTGTCCCTGATGCACCAACTTCGGTATACTTCGAGTCAGATGAAGAAAGTGGTGAGAAGGAAGAAGAGAAGGATGACAGTGCTAGATTACAGAATGACCGAAACTTTGATGAAGCACACTCCTCTAGACCACATCTTATAACAAAAAGGGAACTCCATGACCTTGTCAGGGATCTGCAACTACTCAAAAATAAGGCAGAGCTGCTAGGCTTTCGTCTTCAACAGTGGAATCTCCTAGCAGCTGATTTGAAGATTTCAAAATTTCGTGACTGTCAGCAGCAGTTGAACAATTTATTCGTAAAGGAAGGTGGTTTAGTGGGCTGCAACAATATTAATGGTCTGATGGAAGCACTTGGCATCGACTACGAGCCGAATCACTGGAGGCTGTTCATAGATTCATCAGAAACGAGTCTGAAAGGTGTCTTGCTGCTTAAACCATCAGTTCCATGTGGGCTATGTACCACATATGAAAGAAACTTATGAGAATATAAAGCATATGTTGCAATGGCAGCTCTGTGGTGACTTAAAGGCTGTTGCTCTTGTAATGGACTTGCAGAACGGATACACCAAGTACTGCTCCTTTCTATGTGAATGGGACAGTCGTGCAAGAGGTTCCTACTACACCAGGGGAGACTGGCCACCTCGTCAATCATTGGAGCCTGCGATGAATAATGTTCAACATCCACCTCTCATTGAACCAAACAAAATTTTGCTACCACCACTACACATAAAACTGGGGGTGATGAAAAACTTTGTAAAAGCTATGGACAAATCCGGTCAATGATTCAAGTATTTACCATCAAAATTCCCCTCACTGAGCGATGCTAAGATAAGAGAGGGAGTCTTCAGTGGTCGTGAGATTCGAGAACTTCAAGATGGTGATTTTGAATCAGACCTTCCTGGGGAGGAGAAAGCTGCTAGGGAAGCATTCAAGTTAGTGGCGAAGGGATTTCTCAGAAACAGAAGGGAAGGCAACTATGAAGAACTGGTGGAAAACCTCATCAAGGCTTACAAGAACATGGGATGTAACATGTCACTTAAAATCCACTTTTTGGACTCACATTTAGACTTTTTTCAAGTTAGTGACGAACATGGTGAAAGGTTTCACCAAGATATTTCAACCATGGGTAAATGGTACCAGGTCAAATGGGGCACAAGAATGTTTGCAGACTATTGCTGGACATTGGCAAGAGATGATTCTTCAGCCTACTATAAGCGTCAAGCAAAAAGGCAGAGAGTAGGTACGGATTAGAGTTTAAAACATACTGACACATATTGATACTGACATATTGATACTGACAGTGGGACCTTCCACTAGTGTAAGTAGGTCTTCGTTCAAAGGTTGGACAAACGTTGAAGAAGTCTTTTTACCAAGATCCCATGATGTTGCAGTGTCTGACAGACGTGATGCCTGGTACAAAGATTTCTTCAACGCTTGTCCAACCTTTGGACGAAGACCTATTTACACTAGTGGAAGGTCCCACTGTGATCCCACCTCCTCCTGTTTCGACTCACCTGACTGCAGTATATAAGCCACCTCTCTGGCCCTATGCTGTACCTCCTACAAGAGTGATGGACTGAACACATCGATTCCAGGCCGAGGGACTGATTACCTCAAACTCCTCCTCTCCTTGTCCATTTCTACTTCGTATTGGACTGATGAAACCACTGTGTGGCGAAACGTTTCTTCAATAAAGATTCCCATATGTTGCATAAGGGTCTCAATTCTTCAACTTGTCGGTTTTCAAAACCATTCATCACACAAATGCCATTGATATATATTATAAACAAGAACGGGCCTTAAACTGATCCCGGTGGAACGCCACTTATTACAGATCCCCACTCAGACTTTACCTCATTTATGCACAATCTCTGCTTCCTGTTGGTGAGCTGAGCCATGACTCGATCCATGACAGCACTTTTCCCCAAGTACCATGAGCTGCCACTTTCTCTAACAGTCTCTGAAAATCCAAATAAATAATATCGAATTCTTGATCGTGTTCAACGGCCTCAGACACTTTACTGAAGAAAGTTAGTAAATTAGTTAGGCAGGAACGGCCCCTCGTGAATCCATGCTGAGTATCATTAATCAAATTATGCTTATCAAGATGACTTCTTATAATATCAGCTATAACTGACTCTAGTAATTTGACTATAATTGAGGTCAGGTTTATTAGGCGGTAATTTAACGGTAACGACTTGTCCCCTGCTTTAAAAATAGAAATTACGTTGGCCGAAGAGATGTGTTATTAAGGTTAGTTAATGTTTGATCAGGTCATGATCCATCGAGAGGCCTGGTCATGGACCGCGGGGGCGTTGACCCCCGGAATACCCTCTAGGTAGGTAGAGCTACAGTGACTACTACACATGATCTACAGTGACTCATACACAAGATCTACAGTGACTCATATACAGGATCTACAGTGACTCATACACAAGATCTACGGTGACTCATACACAGGATCTACAGTGATTCATACACAGGATCTACAGTGATTCATACACAGGATCTACAGTGACTCACACACAGGATCTACAGTGATTCATACACAGGATCTACAGTGACTCATACACAAAATCTACAGTGACTCATACACAGGATCTACAGTGACTCATACACAGGATCTACAGTGATTCATACACAGGATCTACAGTGACTCATACACAAGATCTACAGTGACTCATACACAGGATCTACAGTGACTCATACACAGGATCTACAGTGATTCATACACAGGATCTACAGTGACTCATACACAAGATCTACAGTGACTCATACACAAGATCTACAGTGACTCATACACAAGATCTACGGTGACTCATACACAAGATCTACAGTGACTCATACACAAGATCTACAGTGACTCATACACAAGATCTACAGTGACTCATACACAAGATCTACAGTGACTCATACACAAGATCTACAGTGACTCATACACAAGATCTACGGTGACTCATACACAAGATCTACAGTGACTCATACACAAGATCTACAGTGACTCATACACAAGATCTACAGTGACTCATACACAAGATCTACAGTGACACATACACAAGATCTACAGTGACTCATACACAAGATCTACGGTGACTCATACACAAGATCTACGGTGACTCATACACTAAGATCTACAGTGACTCATACACAAGATCTACAGTGACTCGTACACAAGATCTACAGTGACTCATACACAAAATCTACGGTGACTCATACACAAGATCTACAGTGACTCATACACAAGATCTACAGTGACTCATACACAAGATCTACAGTGACTCATACACAAGATCTACAGTGACTCATACACAGGATCTACAGTGACTCATACACAAGATCTACGGTGACTCATACACAGGATCTACAGTGACTCATACACAGGATCTACAGTGACTCATACAAAAGATCTACAGTGACTCATACACAAGATCTACGGTGACTCATACACAAGATCTACGGTGACTCATACACAAGATCTACGGTGACTCATACACAAGATCTACGGTGACTCATACACAAGATCTACGGTGACTCATACACAAGATCTACGGTGACTCATACACAAGATTACGGTGACTCATACACAAGATCTACGGTGACTCATACACAAGATCTACGGTGACTCATACACAAGATCTACAGTGACTCATACACAGGATCTACAGTGACTCATACACAAGATCTACGGTGACTCATACACAAGATCTACGGTGACTCATACAAAAGATCTACAGTGACTCATACACAAGATCTATGGTGACTCATACACAAGATCTACGGTGACTCATACACAAGATTACGGTGACTCAAACACAAGATCTACGGTGACTCATACACAAGATCTACGGTGACTCATACACAGGATCTACAGTGACTCATACACAAGATCTACAGTGACTCATACACAAGATCTACAGTGACTCATACACAAGATCTACAGTGACTCATACACAAGATCTACAGTGACTCATACACAAGATCTACAGTGACTCATACACAAGATCTACAGTGACTCATACACAAGATCTACAGTGACTCATACACAAGATCTACGGTTACTCATACACAAGATCTACAGTGACTCATACACAAGATCTGGTTACTCATACACAAGATCTACAGTGACTCATACACAAGATCTACAGTGACTCATACACAAGATCTACAGTGACTCATACACAAGATCTACAGTGACTCATAAGTTCTGTCAAGGATATCCTGGAGGTATATCAGATGAAGTGACGTCACGTCTCTTAGGAGACAGGCCTGTACTGGTGCTCTCTCTCTCTCTCTCACTCCCCCCCGTCTCTCTCTCTCTCTCTCTCTCCCTCTCTCTCTCTCTCTCTCTCTCTCTCTTTCTCTCTCTCTCTCTCTCTCTCTCTTCTCCTCTCTCTCTCTCTCTCTCTCTCCTCTCTCTCTCTCTCTCTCTCTCTCTCTCTCTCTCTCCTCCTCTCTCTCTCTCCTCTCTCTCTTCTCTCTAAGGGCTATGGAGGCTGAGATTTATAAGATGAGTGCCGCCTCCAGCAGGCTCCGTCGTGGGGTATAAAAAAGGCTCTGTGCCAACCCACTCTGTGCCCCTGCCTCTCAAGGGTGAGTCTGGTCAGTGTTACTGTCAGCCAGCCTGACCCCTGTATTCACCCAGTTGTACTCACCTAGCTGTGGTTGCAGGGGTCGAGTCACAGCTCCTGGTCCCACCTCTTCACTGGTCACTCTTCCTGCTCCATGAGGTTTATCATACCTCTTCTTAAAGCTATGTATGGATCCTGCCTCCACTACACCACTTCCCAGACTATTTCACTTCCTAACAACTCTTTGAAGAAATACTTCCTAACATCCCTGTGATTCATCTGAGTCTTCAACTTTCAACTGTGACCCCTTGTTTCTGTGTCCTCTTGTTTCTGTGTCCCCTTGTTTCTGTGTCCCCTTTCTGGAACATCCTGTCTCTGTCCACC
>NC_069407.1:33914025-33925053 GCF_026875155.1 Cherax quadricarinatus
TTTCCTCATGATCTGGTATCCTTGTGGGAAGATTGCATCTGTTATTGTCTCCGTGAGTTTCGTTTCTGTAACTGCTATGATGTCTGCGGACATCTCATTGATTCTTTCTTGCCATTTCTCATGTTTATTCGTTAGTCCATCTGCATTTGTGTACCAAACCTTCAACTTCTGTTCTAATACTGTAACTGTGGTGCGGGGGGTGGGAACAGAGGGATTGGTGTGTGATGGTTGGTTTGGATTGTTCAGTTGCCTTGGGGGTGTCATGGCTGGAGTCCTTCTGCTGATGTTTCTGGGGGGTGTGCTTGTCCTTCCATTTGTTCCTGGGTTATTCTGCTCTCCTTTTTCATTTCCTCCCATTTCTCCTTTCGTTTTTGAACTCTCTCTTTCATCATCTTTCTTTCATCCTGTGTTCTGTCTCGATCAAGGTACACACTCCTGAACTCCTGCTTGTCTCTCAGCCGTGCTTTCTCCTGCAGGATCATGGTTCGGGTTGATTCTGCCTTGAAAATTACTTTGAGAGGCCGATTCCTTTTCTTTGTGAACCACCCGATTCTCCGAAAATTTGCCACCTGGGTCATGTCCCCCTCGCCTATCACCTTCATGATACCTTCAATTGTTTTTTCTCCTCCTGCTTTCTTTCATCATAAGTTTCCCCTTTAGCTTCCTCTAGCCCATAGACAAACACTGTCTCTCCCTTTCCACCTCCCACCGTGACTCCCATTGCATCCTCTGATGTGTTTTAGTTCCTTCCCATGGAGTGTTCCTTCCTTCAGTCCCTTCCCTAGTTATGGCCCCTATGCTCCTTGGTTTGTCCTTCCTGCTCACCTGTTCCTGGCCCCCACAGGTATCTGGTAAGGTCCCTGCACATGCCCTAGTTTCTTCAATGTCTTCCAACCTCTCATTCTGTCCTAGTGTGCTCCCTGTCTTTGTTTTGGCCCCATGTGGGTTTGACAGGACCTCTGCATACAGTTTAGTTTCCATGTTCCCTTCAGACCTGTTGTCTGTGTCTGATGTAGCCATTGCCGATGCTACTTCTGTAATATCTTTGTCTCTATGCTGTTTCAGATGTCTCAGCTCCTATTCTAATATCTCTATCTTGTTTTCTGCTGCTGTGGCATGTTGCTTCCACCTTCTGCATTCTGCTGTTAACCTCTCTTCCATCTTCCTTTCCAGCTCATCTAGTCTCCTTCCCCAGTCTTCCTCCCTTTTTTTGAGCTCTGCCTCCCAATCCTCCCTCCCAGATTCATCCTTGGAGCCCCTTGTCCTCATCCTAGTTCTAGGTTCCCCCGTTGCTCTACAGAAGGAAGGGGGACGGGTGGTTAGGGGGAGGGGAATAGATGGTTAGGGGGAGAGGGGATGGATGGTTATGGGGGAGGGGGAGGATGGTTATTGGAGGGGTAGAGATAGTTGGGGGAGGGGGTTAGATGGTTTGGGGGAGGGGGTAGGTGGCTAGGGTTAGGTGGTTAGGGAAGGGGGAGAGGTGGTTTGGGGAGGGGGGAGTACATGTTTGAGAGAGAGAGGGGATGGATGGTTATGGGGGAGGGGGAGGATGGTTATTGGAGGGAGGGAGGTAGTTGGAGGGTTAGATGGTTTGTGGGAGGGGTTAGGTGGTTTGGGGGAGGAGTAGGTGGCTAAGGTGAGGTGGTTAGGGAAGGGGGAGAGGTGGTTAGGGGAGGGGGGTACATGTTTGTGTTAAGTGTTTTGTCAAGTGGTGGTGGTGTGTGTGTGTGTGTTGTGTGTGTGTGGTGTGTGTGTGTGTGTGTGGTGTGTGTGTGTGTGCATGTGTGTGTGTGTGTGGTGTGTGGTGTGTGTGTGTGTGTGTGTGTGTATGTGCATGTGTGTGTGTGTGTGTGTGTGTGTGTGTGTGTGTGTGTGTGTGTGTGTGTGTGTGTGTGTGTGTGTGTGTGTGTGTGTGTGTGTGTTGTGTGTGTGTATTCGCCTAGTTAGTTACCATATTGTCCTAGTGCAGGTGTGTGTATGTGTGTATATGTGTGTGTTCGTGTGTATGGGGGAGGTGTGAGGGGGGGATACTGCTAACACATACCAGTAATTCTGGGTTATAAAAAACAGAACTTGCTACTAGGGTCTAGAGCTTCTATGAGTGTCTACCCTTGTGTGTGAGGGAGGGATGGTTAGGGGGGGTAGGTGGTGCAGTTGAAAGATCCGTCATGTAGGCACAAATTTAGTCTCATCTATCTTTCCCAATTATGCTACTCTCTCCACTTATTGCCCTTTCTGGATTTACGTATTAATTGTTGCTGGTTATTATCATATTCCTTGTTCACATTGAGAGAGGACTTCCTAGCTCCCTAAGTATTCTTACTGCTAATAACTACCGGTAGTAACACTGCACTACCCCTGTGTGCATGTGTGTGTGAGAGGTGTCTTGTGCGGTGTAATGACTGGCCGCAACTTCTTGTGACCTAACCACAACCCTCCTGGGACTTGACCCTCGCACCATCTTACAATGTTGCCCTTAAAAGCTTGTCCCGCCACCTAGCTTATAGTAAGTTACTCGCCTTGTGTGTGTGTGTGTCTGGATTTAAGTATCAATTATTGCTGGTTATTATCCTGTTCCATGTTCACATTGGGAGAGGACTTTCTAGCTTCCTAAGTATTCTTACTGCTAATAACTACTGGAATTAATACTACTCTACTCCTCGCTGGACTCTACCTTCTCACACTCGTCAACACTATATTCACTATGTCTATGCTATTTCTATTCTAATTCTGGTAATAGCTTGCAGGAGTGTGTGATCAGTATCAAACAGTATGCAAGGCCAGCTAGGGCCTTCAACATGCAAACCACAAATAGGCGAATGAAACTTGCTCTGCAATGGTGCGGTGACAAGTTGCCAGCTGCTGATGACGAAGTAGGCCTTAAATCCCTATTTTGGAGATCCTTCACCCATGATGTTTATAACCATATATTCTCATACATCCCGCTTCTTCAAGCGATTTCACTCTTCACTGATGATAGTATACACTTCACATTATATACACTTCACTTTATATGTATAATGGCACACAACTTGTCGTGACGTCACTTCTTCAGGCCTACCGCTGCCAATGTGGCAACAGCGCCTAAGACCCCCAACAGTTTGCACTTTGAAATATTATGATTCATCTTTCCACTCACTTTTTTTTTAACTAATAACTTTAATTATCACTCGTAGTATTGTTCACTGACGTTCCACTACCACTGATTACTGCTAGCTGTTATTGCACGCCTTACAATGCTAAGGTTCTCGGAGCCTTGTGTGTGTGTGTGTGTGTATGTGTGTGTGTGTGTGTGTGTGTGTGTGTGTGTGTGTGGTGTGTGTGTGTGAGTGAGTGAGTGAGTGAGTGAGTGAGTGTGTGTGTGTGTGTGTGTGTGTGTGTGTTAGTTACTGTAGACTGCCTGTACTGTCTGCACAGACAGCCCATGCTGTCTGCCAGCTTAGTTCATATTTTGCACCATGCTGGTGCTGCCACCTATAGGCCTTGCCACTTCAGTATGCCCAGACTTGCCTCTCTCTCACTCACACAGCAGCCTAGCAGCAAGACACAAGTACTAGTAGCTCTCTCTCGTGGGATGGCCCTGCCCGGGCCATGGGCACAAACACACAAGCCTGTGTACCCACCATGACATTAACAATAAAATAAGAAGCCTCCGAAGACATATCATTTACTCCCCGCTACCATACTACCAAATAAACTCATTAAACATTGGTAGCAGCGGTGGTCGCAGCAGTGTGTTTGCCCAGAGAGAGGAAGGAAGGCGAGGTATGAAGTCATCTTCACTCATCACCCTATACAAGAAGCATCCGTCTCTCAATGAGTTATCCTGATGTCGTGTCTGCACATTTGAGCATCCAAACACAGGTACAAGCAGGATCCAGCCGAAATTTGCCGAAATTCTCCGAGAATTGTAAGTGACCCCACACTACAGCATCCCACGCTGTTTCTCAAGTCATGTGTTCAGCATCACTTGTATGTTGCTGTTGTTGTTCAGCTCAGCACAGCTGTTTCAGCAAGGCAGAGGTGAGTTTTGTGGTGATTTCTGCATCCAGTGTGAGTTCTCCATGTGCTTGTGGGAGGAGGAAGTGGCAGCTCCTTGTCTCGCCCTGCTGTACTCTCACACCTCACCAGCCTACCATACACCACTCACCACTGCCCACTCCCTCTGCTGTGTTTTCTGCTGTTTTTCGTGTGATTCATTGCCAGAGCTGTGTATCCAAGTGCCCAAGGCCACTCGAAGCTACGTGAATCAGCATGCCATGTAGATCATGACACCACGTGGATGCCGATGCCACGTGGGTGTGGGCGATGTCACGTGGATCTACCAGCCACGTGAGTTACCAGATGTCCAAGGCCACATGCTGTGGTCTGCTGCCTGCATCACATTGACGTCACTGACGATGCTGCCCGACTTCATGACGTCACGATGTCTGCCTGACATCACCTCGAGATGTCTGCTGATGTCTCGCGACATCACGCCTGACATCACATGTCACATCAAGTGTTCTAGTAATTATTTCAGTATTGTCGAGAAGATTGAGAGAAGATATATGTCGTGTGTTAAATAATTCCTCTCAGTCAGTGTTCTCACATTTTAGTATATGTCTTAGTGTCAGCTTTGTGCACAGAAAAGTATCATTTGCTAGTTAAAGTTTCCATGTGTCCAGTGAGGTCTGAGTCAGACCTGAGTAGCACCACTGTGTTAAGTCACCCATGTGACCAGTGTGTTTGACAGCTATCAGACAGCCCCAAGTGACCGAGCCCTCTTGTACAGAAAGCTTTTATGCTCATCGCTCGTGATGTTCTGCAGAACCGTACCTGCTACGATTCCCATCGAGATTTGTTTCACTTCACCTCCAGACCGTCAGAGTGCAGTTATATGTAGAGAAACAAGTCTGGGGATGCTTAGACTAACCTCTGCTATAACTCCAACTGCCGAGAGAATGATACTCGCCAAGCCACAGTTAGCCACTGTCGGCAGGCGCTGTGTCAGCCTCGTGTCACAAGCTTCAGTGAGCAGCCTGCACAAAGAAGATGTCACTTTGACTGCTAGCTCTCTCACTGCAGTCTGGTGTATGATGTTAAGACTCCCAGATGTTTCGCCCAGTCATCTCTGCCACGACTCTCTCCACAACTCGCTCCACGCTCGCCGGCAGTGACAGCCCAGCAACAGTATCAGTCGAGAAGTGTCCTCCTGAGTCGCTTGCCAGAAGTCCTGCCCAGTTGCCGAGTTTTGTCGACGCCTCACTCGAGGGCACCAGCATGTTGTGCCCCAGGTTGAGTGAAAACCTGCAGCGACTCCTACAACGACTACTTCACCATTCCAGAGGAGACCGTAACCTGTTAAGTCACAGCTCACCCGCAGCGATGTCTCCTGTGTTGCAGTATCTGTCCAGACGCAGGAAGGCGTGCAGTGATGCCCTTCGACGTTCACTGCCTTTGACCACGATGTTTAGCACACCCACATGTTTTTTTCTTCCCTCCCTGTAGGAAGTTTTTTTTTCCATGTTCATATGTATATATATGTTTTTATTTTGTTCTGTGCCCTGTTCCTACGAGAGAGAGACCGAGTTCCTTTTACCACCAGTATTGTCACGTCGGGACAACGCACGGTAGGGGCCGAGCTACTGTAGACTGCCTGTACTGTCTGCACAGACAGCTCATGCTGTCTGCCAGCTTAGTTCATATTTCGCGCCATGCTGGTGCTGCCACCTATAGGCCTTGCCACTTCAGTATGCCCAGACTTGCCTCTCTCTCACTCACACAGCAGCCTAGCAGCAAGACACAAGTACTAGTAGCTCTCTCTCGTGGGATGGCCCTGCCCGGGCCATGGGCACAAACACACAAGCCTGTGTACCCACCACAACATAATAAACAAAGAAGCCTCCGAAGACTTTTATCATTAACCACCCGCTTACAGCCTACCAAACAAACCCATTAAACATTACCATTTTGTCCTGTGTGTGTGTGGTGTGTGTGTGCATGTGTGTGTAGTGTAGCTCACCTATTTGTACTCCTGTTGTGGTTGCAGGGGTCGAGTCTGCTCCTGGCCGCCTCTTCACCGTGTTGTCTAGACCTCTCTCTCCCCGCTCATGAGCTTTATCAAACCTCGTCTTAATGTGTATGGTTCTGCCTCATACGTATTTTCTAGGCTATTCCTGCCTTACACTCTATGACTGAAGAATACTTCCTACTACTCTCCTGATCTCATTGTGTCTTCAACTTCCAAATTGTAGGCCTCTTTTTCTGTGTCCCCTCCTGGAACATCCAGTACCTTGTCACCTTGTCTATTCCAAGCAGTTTTTATATGTCGTATCATGTCTCCCTGACCTCATGTGTGTGTGTGTGTGTGTGTGTGTGTGTGTTGTGATTGGTGTGCTTTGTCCACCTATTTGTACTCACTATTTGTGGTTGCAGGGGTCGATTCATAGCTCCTGGCCCCCTCTCACTGATTGACTAGGTCCTTTCCCGCCTCCATGAGCTTTTATCTATACCTCCTGACCTTAAAACTATGTATGGTTTCGCCTCCATACTTCACTATTCTATGATGAAGAAATATTTAACATCCTTGATCAATGCGGTCTTCAACTTCCATGTGACCTCTGTACTGTGGTCCCTTCTTGGAACATCATCTTTGTCCACTGTCATTCCGAAGCAGTATTTTATATGTCGTATCATGTCTTCAAACCTCCTGTCCTCAGTGTTGTCAGGCCGATTTCCCTTTACTTTCTTCGTAGGACATTCCCTGAGCTCTGAACTACCTTGTCGCCAACCTTTTACTTTTTAATTTTTGACGTGCTTGTCAAGTGGGGTTCAATACAGGTGCTGCATACTCCAGTACGGGCTCTGGTAACGGTGTGCAGTCTAGGAACGTTTCCTTATTAAGGTATCGAACGATGTCCTCAGGTTTGCGGCGTGTATGCTCAGCAGTTATTGGTTGAAATGTGCTCTGGAGATGTGCGTCCAGAGATGCATCAACCCCCCCTTCTCTTCCTGTCTTACTTTTGTTACTTATCATAAATCTAGAAGGTTGTGACACGATTTTCCTTCCATAAATCCATGTGGTTGGCATTATACTCTTGTTCCGTTCAGGTGCCCACCACTTCCTCCTGTAATTTCTCCTTAATTTGCTACTATACACGTCAGTTGACACAGGATTATAGTTTAGTGCACTCTTTTCTGTCTCCTTTTTAAAAATGGGAACTACATTTGCCGTCTTCATACCTCAGGAGTTGCCCAGTTTCAGCGGACGTGTTGAGATGTGGTAGATGGCACAACAACATATCGCTCCCTCTTAAGGACCATGGGAGATGTTGTCCTGTCCATTGCTTGAGTATCAATTCACTTAGCGTTTTTCCCGCCTTCTCATCTGTATGTATGTCATCCAACACTTGTTGGTATATTCCTTGTTGGTGTCCCCATCTGGTCTGTCCCCCGAGATGCCTTCCTGTCTCCACTGTAAATACTTCCTTAAATCTCATGTTGGGCTCCTCACATACCTCTTGATCGTTTCTTGTGAGTTCTACACCTTCTTTCCTCAGCCTTATCACCTGGTCTTTGACTGTTGTCTTCCTCCTAATGTGGCTATACAGCAGTTTCGGGTCAGACTTGACTTTCGATGCTATGTCGTTTTCGTACTGTCGCTGGGCCTCCCTCCTTATCTGTGCATACTTGTTTCTGGCTCTTTTACTGATCTCCTTATTTTCCTGGGTCTTTTGTCTCCTGTACCTTTTCCATTCTCTGGTGCACTTAGTTTTTGCCTCCCTACACCTTCGGGTAAACCAAGGACTCGCTTTGGCCTTCCTATTATTTCTGTTTCCCTTGGGAACAAACCTTTCCTCTGCCTCTTTGCACTTTGTTGCTACATATTCCATCGTCTCGTTTACTGATTTTCCTACCAGGTCTCTGTCCCACTGAACCTCCTGCAGGAAGTTCCTCATACCTGTGTAGTCCCCCCTTTTGTAGTTTGGCTTTTCCCATTCAGTTCCAGTTACCTTCTCCACTTGTAACTGTGTGTGTGTGTTGTGTGTGTGTGTGTGTGTGTGTGTGTGTGTGCGTGTGTTTGTCATCACTTGGTTGTACTCACCTAGTTTTGGTTGGAGGGGTCGATTCACAGCTCCTGACACCGGGCACCGGGAAGTCACGCGTGTTTGAGTTTGAAATTTCGTGTGTACCTGGAGTCCCAGAGGGGACAGAGTGTGGAAAATAGGCATGCGAAAACTAAAGTGCATATACGCTCCTAAACACACGGAAAGGAAGCATCAGTGTCCATTGAAGAGGAAAAAAAACTAATTTTAAAGTGCTATGTGTAGAGTGCCAGGCTCAGTATAACGGTTGTTATGGAAGGTGCCATATAGGAAATGATTTGTGATTAGCAGTGAACGTAGATTAGTGAGGCGAAATAACGATCAGGGATTAGCATAAACTCAGAGAGCAGAAAAGTTAAGAAATGGAAAAGGATTATTGCTAAAACCACGGGAGAATATAAGATATTATTATTAATAAAAGTGAGGAGAGCAGTGTGTAGGCCTACAGATGATACCATACAGTGGGTCGTGTTTTATACTGAAGGACTGTTCCTCATACCATATAAGGAATATAGTGAATGGTGAGGTATTGATGTTCAGTGATATAGTGATCTGAAATTGTGGATTACAGCAATCTGTCTAATATCCAATACATAGTGTACAATATATGGAATATATATATGGGTCGACCACCACCAGGAAAATTATTGCCAGAGGCGACAGAGAAATGTAAACTATCGTACAGGTGTTATAACGAGGAAAAAGGATTTGAATAGGCAGTGATATAGTGTACTGAATTGTGGATGAGAGTAATCCTTTTAAATCCTTTTAAATCCGAGTGCTAGTGTAAGCTATGGTGTAATTATATGAGAACAACTGCGCAAGTTTACGGCCACCCCACTGATCCCCCCACCTCTCCCCCCGCCCCTTCGTACCTCAACCAGCGGGGATGCCTCCCTCCCCTGCTGGCACCCATACAACGGACCCACCTCATCAAGCAAAGTGGAGACGTGGGGATACAAACTGGATGAGTATTAAGCCATAGTAGAAGTAATAAAATAAGAGATAGTGGATCGATGTGCAGGGAAACAGTGAACATGCAGTGACTGGATAGTGATTTAGATTAGATTATATTTTGCCACCGAAGTGGCTAGTTTATTGTGCACCCCATATCCATTCTGTGGACGGTAGCGCGAGAGCATATGGATACACAAAAGGCCTAGGAACTAGGCCCCAAAGATTTAACAGGAATACATATGGATTTATATCTACATATCTATAGTTCACTTATCTGTTGCAAGCAAATTTAGGAAATTTGCTTAGTATATCTGGTATCTTATTTTCATTAATAAGATATCTTGACATGTCACATGGGTTATTATACTGTCTGTCTCTGTATTCCTCAACAAGTGGACAATTAAGCACATAGTGTTCAAGAGAGTGACCATATGCCTGATCCCAATAATTTAAATTTAGTTTGATCATCATCTGTGTGTTCCCAACTGCCAGAAGTACTTAGAACCAAGCCTAAGCCTGGCACTACATACATCATCAGTACTTGTCCCAAAGGGCCTAATCCTGGCCACTACAACATCAGTAGTAACTTGTAACCAAGCCTAAGCCTGGCCACTAAAATCATCCAGTCAGTACTTGTAACCAAGCCAAAGCTGGCCACTACAACATCAGTCAGTACTTGTAAACCAAAGCCTAAGCCTGGCCACTACAACATCAGTCAGTTTCACATTGCAAGTTGCTCCATAAACATACTTATGTACGTTCATGTTATCATAGTGGGTTATAGATCTACTCAGGCTTCTAACTGCATTCCTATAACAATCATTTTCATTATTTACTTCTCTCCTAATATTATTCCTAATGCTAGACACAGTTATACCAAAGTTATATTCTACATTCTCCTTCTGGGTACTCTTCTTGGCTAACATATCAACTTTATCACGAAGGAGTAATCCAATGTGTGATGGGATCCATAGCAATTGTACATTAATTCCTTTGTCCCTAATTTTTGAGTATCTATACCTGGCTTCTCCAATGAGCATGTTGTTGGAGTCATTATGTGAGTCAAGAGCCTTCAATGATAACATAGAATCAGTAATGATGATAGAGTCAAGCTCAGTGTCATAGGTTAGCTTTAGCGCCAAATCCTCCCCCTCCGACACCCCAACCAGCTGGGATGGTACTTGCCCCCCTGCTGGCCAACCCATACCCCTGACCACCGAACTACCTTTCATCACCGAAACCCAGCCACCACCACTTCATATAACTGCTCAGGACAAGATAAACAGCAGTGATCATGCCAGAAATAAGATGCTGTGGGATGTATGATATATGATGTTATACATCATAAAAGTTTTTAAGGTGTAATAAGTCTCCATACTAATTACATCCCACATACCCATGTATTGACCTATAACACCGACACCTGCGTGCAGAGCTGAAAGGTAAAGTGAAGATCAGGTTCTTGTGGTACCCAGTTGCAAATAGGATACAGGCAGGATGGCAGTACAGTATACCTGTGGATATGTGAAAAGGCTCTTGGGAAAAAATCTAGAAATCACATGAACTTTTGCTTTTCAAAACATCATGTTACTGTGCAAGAATTAAACATTGCAACCAAAATGACATCTATTGATAGGGGTTTCTGGATCTGCAACAGGGATGTGGGAACTATGGACAGTATCAGGAAAGCACTTGGAGTTAACAATAACACAAAAAAGGGGAACTATTGAAGTCTACTGGAATATTTAGAGCCTGGAAGATAGGAGAGGAGTAAAGTAACAAAGAATCCAATCTACAAAACTACCCATGAACCTTAAGCATACACCTGGAAGTAAACGAAAAAAAAACAGGTTTTTTACCCAGTAATAGGGCAGCAAGGGGGAAATGTAAAATTGGGGGTATTTTTAAAAGGCCCAAAAAACAGCCAACAATTTTGTTTAAAAACCCCCCTTTCTGGGGTAACTTGCAAACCCAAAAAAAAAAT
>NC_069407.1:33925553-33943053 GCF_026875155.1 Cherax quadricarinatus
TTTTGGGATACTGTACCCCACCGGGGGGACCCTGTATTTCATGGGGTGTATTTTTATATATATATTATATATATATATATATATATATTATATATATATTATAGCGATTTTATTATTAAGTCTATTTTAAGGTTAGTGGTTTTGGTATATTTTTGACAAAATATACATTTTCAATACATTTCTTTTTGTGTATTGATGTATTTTTATACAGTATATAAACTTGTGTATGTATTGTTTCAAAAGGGGTTTACGGACGGTCTAAATCATACATGACAGGTTTGTATCCCTTTTTTCTCTCTTTCTACTCATATTTAAAAAGCTATTACTCCTATTTATTATTATTTTTAATTATTATTTTTATTAATTATTATTATTATTATTTTATTTTTATTATTTTAAAATTTTAATGAGTGTGGGGTTTGTTAACAGGTGTAAACAGAAAGTGGGGTTTGGGGGGGGTCGTCCGTGCTGCAGGCTGGCACTCGTGCCGCCGGCCAGGCTGCCTGCTTCAGTGCCACCACTCACCACAGCTCACTCCCCTGCAGGGCCTCTCACGAGGGGGATTCTTTTAGTGCTTCGTAGAACCAGGTATTGTGTGTGTTTGTTTTGGGGATGTGTATGCGATGTTGTTGTATGTGTGTTGTATGTGTATGTGTTTGTTTGATGTGTGTGTTATGGTTGTATGGGTGTGTGTTGGTGTTGTGGTGTTTGTGTGTGTATGTATGTGTATGTGTATGTGTATTGTTGGGGTGTATGTGTGTGTGTGTAGTGTGTTTGTGTGTGTGTCTCACCCATTTTTACTCACCTTTTGTGGGGCAGGGGTGAGTCCTAGCTCCTGGGGCCCCGCCCTTTACCGGTTGCTACTAGGCCCCTCTTTCCCCCGTCCATGAGCTTTATCAAACCTCTCTTAAAACTGTGTAGGTTCCCGCCTCCATACGTCTTTTTGTGGTGTTGTGTGTGTGTGTGTTGTTGTGTGGTGTGTGTGTGTGTGTGGGGTGTGTGTGTGTGTTGGTGTTGTGTGTGGTGTGTATGTGTTGTGGTGTATGTGTGTGTGTATTGGGATTTGGGGTATGTATGTGGTGTGACCACCTATTTGACTCACCTATTTTGGTTGCAGGGGCGGTCCTAGCCCTGGCCCCGCCCTTCACCGTTGCTACTAGGGCCCCCCCCTCCTCCCCCGCTCCCTGGCTTTATAAAACCCCGTCTTAAAAGTGTATGGTTCCTGCCTCCATTTGTCAAATTTCTAGGCTATTTTACTGCCCTTACAACCTATGACGAAGAAAAACTTCCTACTATTCTCTGACTCATTTTTTCTTCAAATTTCCCAAATTTTGGCCTCTTGTTTCTGTGTCCCCTCCCTGGAACATCCTTTTTGTACCTTGTCATTCCACCAGTTTTTTTTAATGTCGTTATCATGTTCCCCTGCCCCTCCTTTCCTCCAGGGGGTCAGGCCGTTTTCCCTTAATCTTTTTCATGGGACTTTCCCCTTTACTCGGGAACAACCTTGTCGCAAACCTTTGTATTTCTTGTTTCTTGACGGTTTTTATCAAGTGGGGGGGTTTCCCAAAACAGGTGCTCATACCCAGTATGGGCCTGCATACACGGTGTACAGTGTCTTGAATGTTTCCTTAAAAGGGTATCGGAATGCTGTTCTCAGGTTTCCCAGGCCCCCATATGCTGCAGAGTTATCTGATTGAGTTGCTTCCGGAACATGCTCGGTTTTAACTAAACCCCAAAGATTTTCTCCTTATGAGGTTTGCAGTCTTTGGCCACCTAGCCTATACTCTGTCTGTGGTTCTGTGCCCCCCCCTATTTTCATGACTTTGCATTTGGCAGGATTAAATTTCGGAACCCTTTTTTGGACCGGGTGTCCAGTCTGTCCAGGTCTTTTTGAAGTCCTGCCTGGTCCTCATCGATTTAATTTCCTCATTAACTTCACATCATCTCAAACGGGGGACACTTCTGAGTCTAACCCTTCCGTCATGTCGTTCACATTCCCAAAAATAGCCTGGTCCAGGCCGACCCCTGGGGACCCGCTCGTCACGGGTGCCCATGTGAACATCATTACGTCCCAGACTCGTTTTGCCTCCCTGTCAGGTTTTCTTGATCCATTGCAGTGCCCTTCCTGTTTATGCGCCTGATGCTCTTTTTCTCACTAATCTCTTGGGGGGGAAAAAACTGGTCAAAGGCCTTCTTGCAGTCCAAGAAATGCAATAACCCACCCCTCTCTCTTTTGTTTTACTTCTTTTATTTTACATAAAACTCCAGCGGGTTTGTGACACAGGATTTGCCTTCCGTGAATCCTGCTGGTTGGCATTTATACCCCTGTTCCGTTCCAGGTGCTCCACCACTCCCCCTGTAATTTCTCCATAATTTTGCATACTATCACTAAATGAACGGTCTATATTTTTAGTGCTCTTTTCTGTCCCCTTTTTTTAAAAAGGGGAACTAATTCCCGTTTCCCATCCTCGGGTAGTTGCCCATTTCCGGGATGTGTTAAAGTTTGTTGTAAGTGGCCGCACAACATATCTCTCCCTCTCTAAGGACCCACGGGGGATTTGTTGGTCCCATTGCCTTTGAGGTACGATGTCCCTTTAGCAGTTTCTTCCCTCCTCCTCATCTGTATTTAGTCGTCCAAACACTTGTTGGTGTTTCCTTCGGGTGTCCCTTTGGGTCTGCCCCCCCAGATTCCTTCCTTCTACTGTAAATACTTCCTTAAACTGGGTTTTGAGCTCCTCACATCCTTTTGATCGTTTTTTGGAGTTTCCCCCTTTTTTCCCACCTTATCACCTGGTCCTTGACTGTTGCTTCCCCCTAATGTGGCTTACAGCAGTTTGGGGTCTTTTTGACTTTCGATCTATTCGTTTTCATACTGCGCTGGCCTCCCTCCTTATCTGTGCATACTCTTTTCTGGCCTTTCTACTAATCTCCTTTTTTTCCGGGGTCCTACCCCCTTTCCCTTTCCTTTCTCTGTTGCATTTATTTTTGCCTCCCACACCTTGGGGAAAACCCAAAGGGACTCGTTTTTCTTCCTATTATTTCCTTTTCCCTGGAAAAAACTTTCCTCTGCCCCCTTTGCATTTTGTTGCCAATATCCTCATCCTTTTTATGTTTTTTCCTACCATTTCTCTGTCCCACTGAACCTCCTGCGGAAGTTTCTCATACCTTTTTTAGTCCCCCCCTTTTATAGTTTGGGGTGTCCCCCTTTAGTTCCGTTACCTTCTCCCCTTGTAATCTACTATAAGTCAAAACCAGAACCACATGATCGCTAGCTCCAAGGGGCCTCTCATAAGTGATGTCCCCATGTCTGAACTGCTCAGGGGGAACACAAGATCATCTTGGGTCATCCTCCCCTCTCTCTCTGGTTGTGTCCCTGACATGTTGATGCAGAGGTTTTCAAATACCACATCCATCATCTTGGCTCTCCCTGTTTCGGGACCCCCAGTGGCTCCCGGGTTTTCCCCTCGATCCCCTGTGGGGTTTAAAACGCCCATTCAGTAACTTTGCTCTGCTGAGTGAGCTCTTCTTGCACCCAGCCAGTGTGTCCCCATCACCCTGTTGTTTTTTCGTATCCCCTTTTTGGCCTCCTGCAGTTCTGTGGTGGGTTTTACACACCCAATGACTATTTTGTGTTCTCCGGATGAATTTTACCCACAATGTAGTCTCTTTCTCCAAACATGTCCATTCCTTCCATTTCCTCAAATCCCCATCGGTTTTTTATGAGCATGCAACCCCTCCCCCCCTTACTCCTTTTATCTTT
This sequence comes from Cherax quadricarinatus, assembly GCF_026875155.1. Lineage (NCBI taxonomy): Eukaryota > Metazoa > Arthropoda > Malacostraca > Decapoda > Parastacidae > Cherax > Cherax quadricarinatus. The sequence goes on from NC_069407.1 coordinate 33,929,314, forward strand.
CCTCAGGATCTGATATCCTGTTGGGAAATTGTGTCTTTTTGTCTCAGGAGTTTTGTTTCTGTGACTGCTATGAGTTGGGGATTTTTCACTGATTCTTTCATTCCACCCTATTTTATTCATTATTCCTCCCCCGTTTGTGTACCAAACCTTTTTTTCTTTTCTATCATTGTGGTCATGCAAGAATATTGGGGTTGGGGGCGAAGGCTTGGTGGGGGCCTTTTGGGGTTTGGGGTATGGGGTTTGTGGTGGGGTGGGGCAGAAACCCCCAAAGGGGCAGCGTTTGGGGTTTGTGGAAAAGGGGGATTTTGGGGGAGAGGGAACATTTGGGGGGTTGAGTAAAGGGTTTCTCATTGCGTTGGGAAAAGTGCGGGGGGAGTCTTTTTGGGGGGTTTTTGTGGGGGGGGGTTTGCCCTTTCCCCCTTGTCTGGGGCCCGCTCATTTTTTGCTCTCGTTCCCCCTTGCGTCTCTGTACCCTCCTTTAGTGAGTCCTTTTTTCTTGTGTTCGGTCGCGCCGAGGTATACTCTCTGGTACCCCCTTTTGCCCCTCAGTCTTGCTTTCTCTTGCAGAATCCTGGTTAAAACTTCTTCCCTTGAAAGTTACCTACGGCCCCGTATCCTCCACTCGAAAACCCCCCCCAATTCTCTGAAAATTATGTAAAATGGTTCATTTTTTCCCTCCCTATTGTTTTCTGAGCCTTCAATATTTTTTTTTTGTTTTTTTTTTTTTTTTTTTTTTTTTTTTTTTTTTTTAAAAATTTTTTTTCCTCCCCCACTGAGTCTCCTCCCCCTCTGGGGCATTTTTTTTCTTCCATTACTGTTCTTCCTTCATCCCTGTCATATCTAAAACTTCATTCTCAGGGACGTCTTTCCTGACCACTGCCCTTGCACGCATTGCTTTAGAATCTCTGCATATTTATATTCATTTTCTTGGGACCTGTCGTTTGATCTTAGTGTGCTCTTTCGTTTTTTTTCCCCGGGCCCCCACGGGGGTTTGATGGGGCCTTCTGTACGGCTTTTCTCCGTTGTTGTTTTACCATCCCCTTGTCTGCGCCCGACTTTTTAATTTTTTGATGTCACACCTGAATTGTCTTTGCTCTCTAATCGTTTTAGGCTTTGCAGTTTCTCTTCTAAGCCTGTATCCTAGCTTTGCTGTAAGACCTTACTTTTCCCCCTTCCTGCATCTTTAGCTATCCGCTCCTCCATTTTCCTACCAAGCTCTACTATCTTCCCCTTCCCCCTCTTCCCCCTTTTTTGGGGCTCTAGCTCCCTCTTTCCCCCTGGTTTTGTCCACCAGATCTCGGGTTTCCGCCCCCTAAGGCCACCCATTTTTTTTTTTTTTTTTTTTTTTTTTTTTTTTTTTTTTTTTTTTTTTTTTACTTTTTATTACCACAGCCCAGAAGGCTAGAGGAGGGAGAGGGTGTGGGGGAGAGAGAAAGAGGGTAAGAAAGGGGGAGAGAGAGGAGAAAAAAGGGTTAAAAGGGAGGGAGGAGAGGGGGAAGGGGGTATGGGGGTGAGGGAAAAAAACCAAAGGGGGGGGGAGAAAAAATGGGGAGGGGGGAGAAAAAAGGGTTTAGAGAAGGGGAAAAAGGGAGAGGGAGGGGGGAGGGGGGAGGGGAGAGAGAGAGAAGAGGGGGGAAAGGGGAAAAAGGGGAAAGAAGGCTATGAGAAAAGGAGAAACCGAGGGGGGGAAAAGGAAAGAGGCCCTTGTGGGGGAGGCGGGAAAAATTCCAAGGATCAGCGGGTGTGTACTAAACCTGGGATGTGGTTTCGGGGGTCGAGACCCAGTCCGGGCCCCCGAGTGTGTATGTTTGTGCCGCGTGTTGGGGTTTTTGGGGTGAGCCCGTCATTTGTTTATATCCCCCCAAAAAATAAAATTCATTCTGTGTTTTCCGAAATTTCAAAAGAGATACCTTTAAAACACTGAGATTTAGTTTTAATAATTTAATACAAAGCGTGGGGTTAAAAAGTCATTTTCACCCATTATTACTACCTTTTACAAAATGTGAAAGAGGAGGGGAGGGGGTTGGGGGGGAGAGAGAAAAAAGGGTTTAAAAGGGAGAGAGGGGAGGAAGAAAAAGGGGTAAAAGAGGAGAGAGAGGAAGAGTATGGGGGTGGGGGAAAAAGCCCAAAGGGGGGGGGAGAGAGAAAATTGAGGGGGGGGAAAAAGGGTAGAGAGGGGAAAAAGAGAGGGGAGGGAGAAAAAGGGAGAGAGAGAGGGAAAAAGGAGGGAAAAGGGGGGTATTGAGAGGGAAAAAAACGCGAGGGGGGGGAAAGGAAAGAGGCCCTGTGGGGGGGGCGGTCAAATTCCAAGGATCAGCTGTGTGTACTCACCTATTTTGGGGTTTTCGGGGGTCGAGACCAGCTCCTGGCCCGAGGGGTTTTATTGTGTGCCCGTGTGTTTTGTGTTTGAGACGCCCATTTGTTTTATGTCCCAGAAATAAAATTTCACTTCTGTGTATCCGAAAATACTAATGAGGATACCTTTAAAACACTGGAGTATTTTCCTAATAATTAAAATTTATAGCGTGTGTTAACAAGTCTTTTCTTTCACCCAGTTATGTACTCCCTTTTTAAAAAAAACTTTGGGGAGGGGAGGGAGGGGGGTTGGGGGAGAGAGAAAAAGGGGTAGAAAGGGGGAGAGGGGAAAGGAAAAAGGGGTAGAAAGAGGGGGGAGAGGGGAAAGAGGTATGGGGGGAGGGAAAAGGGAACCAAGGGGGGAGAGAGAAAATTTGGGGGGGGAGAAAAAGGGGGTAGAGAGAGGGGAAAAGAGAGGGAGGGGGAAAGAGAAAGAGAGAAAAGGGGGAAAAAGGGAAAAAGGGGGAAAGGGGGTTTGAGAGGGAGAAACGCGAGGGGGGGAAAGGGGAAAGGGGTTTCTTTTGAGGGAGTGGGTCAAAATTAAAAGGATCAGCTGTTGTACTAAATAGTTGGGGTTTTTCCGGGGTCGAACCCAGCTCCTGGCCCCGAGGGGTTATGTTTTGTGCGGGTTTGTGTTGTGTGTGGCACGTCAGTTGTTTAAATGCCCCCAAAATACAATTAAACTTTTTGTGAAATCCGAAATTTCCTAATGAGAAAACCATTAACACGAGAGATTTTTAATAATTATAATAAAGGGTTTTTTAAACAATTTCATTTTTTTCCCACCTAGTTATGTATTTACCTTTTATACATGTTTTTTACCCAATACTTGCTTCTCAGATTTACTGTTTTTTGTGTCCTAGAACATTATCTCTCAAAAACTGTTGTCAGGGCTGTTTGTCCCATTAGCCAACCCACTTAAACCTCCTGCTTTTAAACCTTACTTTTCCCCAAAGTTTTAAACCCTTCCCACACTGCTAGGTGTTGTTGTGTATGATAATCCCCTTTTGGGGCAGGGTTTAGGGGTAGCGGGGTTACCAGTGACCGCTGGGCCGGCTCTATCACTCAGACTTTCCCGCCAACCAAAACAGGGGAAAATTTGGGACGTTACTTTTCAGAGGGGGGACGTCTATTCCCGATGCCTGATGTACGATGCTTTGCTGTACGGGTGCTTTCTGTACGATGACTCTTTCTCCTCGCCCTTTTCCCCCGTTTGGGTTCCCTTTGCTATTCTTTTTCTCTTGCCCTTTTGAGTCCTATTTACCACCCCTTTTCCCCTTGTATACTGCTACTTTTATAATTTACACTTCCCCTTTTTGGGAAGTACAAATACTTATTTGTGATGACACCCCAAACCCCCGTTTTGGCGGCCCCTACTCCCTCAGGCCCACTGCTCCACCACCTCTGCTTATATAAATTTTTTGTATATGTATGTTTTTATTTTTATCCCCTTTCTGGCTAGCTTGTTTTACTTTTGTTTGCTAAAAATACATTTTGCGTTTGCCCCCCCTTCTTAAATTTTTTTGGTCTTTTCTCTTTAGTCACTCGATTTGGGACTTTGTATTTGTGTTTAAAAAAGTGGCAAAAAGGTGCCCAAATAGGGCCCCAACGACTGGCAATTTGAAAATTTTTTTTGTATTTAATTTTTAGGTTTTTTCCCCCTTACTTTATTTATTTTTGGGTAATAACCCCCCGGTTATCACTTGTTGGGTTTTTCACTGACGTTGTCACAAAAACTGGTTTCTTCTATTGTTTTGTGTGTGTGGTGTGGGGTGTGGTTTTTTTGTATTTGTATGTGGTTTTTGGGGTGTTGTATGTGGGATGTGGTTTTGTATGTGTTTTGTGTATGTGTATGTGTGTATGTATGTTTGTGTTTGTTTTGTGTGTACCACCCAGTTGTACTCCCTATTTTAGGTTGCAGGGGTCGAGTCCCAAACTCCTGGCCCCGCCTTTTTTACTGGTCCTAATAGGGGCCCCCTCTCCCCCGAAAACCCTGGCTTTATGTACCTCTGAAAAGCTATGAAGGGTTCCCCGCCTCCCTAAATGCTTCCCAAACAAAATTTCCCCCTTCCTGACTACTCGTGGCTGAAGGGGAAAAACTTCCTAACATCCCTTTTTATTCATCTGTGTCTTTAGCTTCCAACTGTGTCCCCGTGTTGCTGTGTCCCATCTCTGGAACATCGTGTCTGTCCACCTTGGGCAATTCCTCTCAATATTTTGTATGTCATTATCATGTCCCCCCTATCTCTCCTGTCCTCCCAGTGTCGTCAGGTTGATTTCCCTGTGTATGTGTATGTGTATGTATGTGTATGTGTATGTGTATGTGTATGTGTGTGTGTGTGTGTGTATGTGTGTGTGTTGTGTAAGTGTATGTGTGTGTGTATTTTGTATGTGTATGTGTGTGTGTGTGTGCGTGTGTGTTTGGTGGGCTGTGTGTGTGTATGTGTATGTGTGTGTGTGGGATGTGTATGTGTATGTGTGTGTGTTTATGTGTATGTGTGTGTGTATGTGTATGTATGTGTATGTGTGTGTAAAGTGTGTGTGTACTCACCTAATTGTGTTTGCAGGGGTCGAGACTCAGCTCCTGGCCCCGCCTCTTCACTGATCGCTACTGGATCCTCTCTCTCTCTGCTTCCTGAGCTTTGTCATACCTCTTCTTAAAACTATGTAGGTTCCTGCCTCCACTACTTCACTTGCTAGGCTATTCCACTTGCTGACAACTCTAGACTGAAAAATACTCCTAACGTCCTGTGACTCGTCTGAGTCTTCAGCTTCCAGTTGTGACCCCTTGTCCCTGTGTCCCCTCTCTGGGAAAATCGTATCTCTGTCCACCTTGTCTATTCCCGCAGTATCTTGTATGTCGTTATCAGTCTCCCCTGACCCTTCTGTCCTCCAGTTCGTCATCCGATTTCCCTTAACCTTTCCTCGACGACATTCCCTGAGCTCTGGGACTAGCCTTGTTGCAAACCTTTTGTACTTTCTCTAACTTCTTGACGTGCTTGACCAGGTGTGGGTTCCAGACTGGTGCTGCATACTCCAGTATGGGCCTAACATACACAGTGTACAGTGTCTTGAACGATGCCTTATTAAGGTATCGGAATGCTATTCTCAGGTTTGCCAGGCGCCCGTATGCTGCAGCGGTTATTTGGTTGATGTGTGCCTCCGGTGATGTGCTCGGTGTAATGGTCACCCCAAGGTCTTTCTCCCTGAGTGAGGTCTGTAGTCTTTGTCCACCTAGCCTATACTCTGTCTGCGGTCTTCTTTGCCCCTCCCCAATCTTCATGACTTTGCATTTGGCTGGATTGAATTCGAGAAGCCAGTTGCTGGACCACATGTCCAGCCTGTCCAGGTCTCTTTGCAGTCCTGCCTCATCCTCGTCCGATTTAATTCTTCTCATCAACTTCACGTCACCTGCGAACAGGGACACTTCAGAGTCTATTCCTTCCATCATATCGTTCACATATATCAAAAATAGCACTGGTCCTAGAACTGATCCCTGTGGGACCCCGCTCGTAACAGGCGCCCACTGTGATACCTCTTCAAGTACCATGACTCGTTGCTGCCTCCCTGTCAGGTATTCCCTTATCCATTGCAGTGCCCTCCCTTTTATGTGCGCCTGATCCTCCAGCTTCTCCGCTAATCTCTTGTGGGGAACTGTGTCAAAGGCCTTCCTGCAGTCTAGGAAAACGCAATCTACCCACCCCTCTCTCTCGTGTCTTACTTCTGTTACCTTGTCATAAAACTCCAGGAGGTTTGTGATACAAGATTTGCCTTCCATGAACCCATGCTGGTTTTCATTTATAATCTTGTTCCTTTCCAGGTGTTCGACCACTCTCCTCCTGATAATCTTCTCCATGACTTTGCACACAATACATGTCAGAGACACAGGTCTGTAGTTTAGTGCCTCGTTTCTGTTTCCTTTCTTAAATATGGGGACTACATTAGCTGTCTTGTGTGTGTGTGTGTGTGTGTGTGTGTGTGTGTGTGTGTGTGTGTGTGTGTGTGTGTGTGTGTGTGTGTGTGTGTGTGTGTGTGTGTGTGTGTGTGTGTGCGTGTGTGTGTATGTGTATGTGTATGTGTATGTGTGTGTGTGTGTGTGTATGTGTATGTACTCACCTATTTGTACTCACCTATTTGTGGTTGCAGGGGTCGAGTCATAGCTCCTGGCCCCGCCTCTTCACTGATTGCTACTAGGTCCTCTCTCTCCCTGCTCCATGAGCTTTATCATACCTCGCCTTAAAACTATGTATGGTTCCCGCCTCCACTACTTCACTTTCTAGGCTATTCCACGGCTTGACTACTGTGACCTCTTGTGTCTGTGTCCCCTCTCTGGAACATCCCGTCTTTGTCCACCTCGTCTATTCCGCGCAGTATTTTATATGTCGTTATCATGTCTCCCCTGACCCTCCTGGCCTCCAGTGTCGTCAGGCCGATTTCCCTCAATCTTTCTTCGTAGGACAATCCCCGTAGCTCTGGGACTAGTCTTGTTGCAAATCTTTGAACTTTCTCTAATTTCTTGACGTGTTTGACTAGGTGTGGATTCCAAACTGGTGCTGCATACTCCAGTATGGGCCTGACGTAAATGGTATATAGAGTCTTGAACGAATCCTTACTGAGGTATCGGAACGCTATCCGTAGGTTTGCCAGGCGCCCGTATGTTGCAGCAGTTATCTGATTGATGTGCGCCTCAGGAGATATGCTCGGTGTTATACTCACCCCCAGATCTTTTTCCTTGAGTGAGGTTTTCAGACTTTGGCCATCTAAACTATATTGTGTCTGCGGTCTTCTTTGCCCTTCCCCAATCTTCATGACTTTGCATTTGGCAGGGTTAAACTCAAGGAGCCAGTTGCTGTACCAGGCTTGTAGCCTGTCCAGGTCTCTTTGTAGTCCTGCCTGATCCTCGTCCAATTTGATTCTTCTCATTAACTTTGCATCATCCGGAAACAAGGACACTTCTGAGTCTAACCCTTCCGTTATGTCATTCACAAATACCAAGAACAGCACAGGTCCTAGGACTGACCCCTGTGGAACCCCGCTTGTCACAGGCGCCCACTCTGACTCCTCGTCATTGTTGCCTCCCTGTCAGGTATTCTCTGATCCATTGCAGTGCCTTTCCTGTTATGTGTGCCTGATCCTCTAGCTTTTGCAGTAACCTCTTGTGAGGAACTGTGTCGAAGGCCTTCTTGCAGTCCAAAAAAATGCAGTCGATCCACCCCTCTCTCTCTTGTCTTACTTCTGTCACCTTGTCATAAAACTTTAGTAGGTTTGTGACACAGAAATTTTCCCTCCCTGAAACCATGCTGGTTGTCAATTATACACTTGTTTCTTTAGAGGTGCTCCACCACTCTCCTCCTGATGATCTTCTCCATGACCTTGCATATTATACACATTAGTGATACAGGTCTGTAGTTTAGTGCCTCATGTCTGTCTCCCTTTTTAAAAATTGGGACTACATTTGCCATCTTCCATACCTCGGGGAGTTGCCCAGTTTCAAATGATGTGTTGAAGATCTTTGTTAATGGTACACACAATATCTCTGCTACCTCTTTAAGGACCCACGGAGAGAAGTTGTCTGGTCCCACCGACTTTGAGGTGTCAAGTTCGCATAGCAGCTTCTTCACCTCCTCCTTGGTTATATGTACCTCATCCAGCACTTGCTGGTGCACCCCCCTGCTCTGATTTCCTGGAGTCCTACTGGTTTCCACTGTAAATACTTCTTTAAATCTCGTGTTGAGCTCCTGACATACCTCCCGGTCGTTTCTTGTGAATTCCCCATCACCCTTCCTCAGTCTGATTACCTGGTCCTTGACTGTTGTTTTCCTCCTGATGTGGCTGTACAACAGCTTCGGGTCAGTCTTGACTTTCGATGCTATGTCATTTTCGTATTGCCGCTGAGCCTCCCTTCTTATCTCTGCATATTCGTTTCTGGCTCTTCGGCTAATCTCTTTATTTTCCTGAGTTCTCTGTCTTCTGTACCTTTTCCATTCTCTAGTACACCTAGTTTTTGCCTCCCTACACCTTTGGGTGAACCAAGGACTCGTTCTGTTCTTCCCATTATTTCTGTTTCCCTTGGGAACAAACCTCTCCTCTGCCTCCTTGCATTTTGTTGCCACATAGTCCATCATTTCTTGTACTGGTTTTCCTGTCAGTTCCCTCTCCCACTGAATGTCTTGAAAGAAGTGTGTGTGGTGTGTGTTGTGTGTGTGTGTGTGTGTGTGTGTGTGTGTGTGTGTGTGTGTGTGTTGTGTGTGTGTGTGTGTGTGTGTTGTGTGTGTGTGTGATGTTGGTTGTGTGTGTTGTGTGTATGTGTATGTGTGTGTGTGTGTGTTGTGTATGTGTGTGTGTGTGTGTATGTGTGTGTGTGTGTGTGTGTGTGTGTGTGTGTGTGTGTGATGTGTGTGTTGTGTATGTGTGTGTGTGTTGTGTGTGTGTGTGTGTGTGTATGTGTATGTGTATTGTTATGTGTAGTGTTGTGTGTTGTGTGGTGTGTGTGTGTTGTGTGTGTGTGTATGTGTGTGTGTGTATGTGTGTGTGTGTGGTTGTGTTGTGTTGTGTGTGTGTGTGTGTGTGTGTGTGTGTGTGTGTGTGTGTGTTGTGTGTGTGTGTATTCACCTAGTTGTGGTTTGCAGGGGTGTCACGGCTCCTGGCCCCTTCACCTGCGTGCTAGATCACTCTTCCTGCTCCATGCTTTATCATACCTTTCTGTAAGTATGTAGGGTCCTGGCTCCACGGCTCCTCCGACCTTCCTTCACCTGACACTCTTGCTGAGGATACTTCCTACATCCTGGATTCATCTGAGTCTTCACTTCCAATAGCCCTTGTGTTGACTGCTCCACTCTGAACAGTCTTCCGCTGTTCCACTGTCGATCACTCAGTATGAAGTCATTATCTTCCCTACCCCATTCCTGTGTCATTGTCGTCAGGTCGATTTCACTTCCATTCGTAGACTACCTTTGCTCTGTGTCATCTCTGGAACTATCCTGTCTCTGTCCCTTGCGTTCTTCTCAGTATTCAAATGTTAACATTACCCCCCCCTAATCTTCCTGTCGTCCCATTGTCGTCAGGAATGTTCCTTAACCTTCTCTAGGACATACCTCTTAGCTCTGGAACTAGTCTTGTTGCAAACCTTTGCACTTTCTCTAGTTTCCTTACGTGCTTGGCTAGGTGTAGGTTCCAAACTGTTGACACATACTCCAACATGGGCCTAACGTACACGGTGTACAGGATCCTGAACGATTCCTTATTAAGATGTCGGAATGCTGTTCTGAGGTTTGCTAGGCGCCCATATGCTGCAACAGTTATACGGTTGGTGTGCGCCTCAGGAGATGTGCCTGGTGTTATACTCACCCCAAAAATAATTTTTCTTGAGTGAGGTTTGCAGTCTCTGGCCCCCCTAGATTGTACTCCGTCTGCGGTCTTCTTTACCCTTCCCCAATCTTCATGACTTTGCACTTGGTGGGGTTGAACTCCAGGACCCAGTTGCTGGACCAGGCCTCCAGTCTGTCCAGATCCCTTTGTAGTTCTGCCTGGTCCTCGTCCGATTGGATTCTTCGCATCAACTTCACATCATCTGCAAACAATGACACTTCGGAGTCTATTCCTTCCGTCACGTCGTTCATACATACTAGAAACAGCACCGAGTCATAGGACTGACCCCTGTGGAACCGCTCTCGTTACAGGCGCCCACTCTGACACCTCGTCACGTACCATTACTCGCTGTTGTCTTCCTGACAGGTATTTTCTGATCCACTGCAGTGCCTTCCCTGTTATCCCTGCCTGGTCCTCCAGCTTTTGCACTAATCTCTTGTAAGGAACTGTGTCAAACGCCTTCTTACAGTCCAAGAAAATGCAATCTACCCACCCCTGTCTCTTTTGTCTTACTGCTGTCACCATGTCATAGAACTCCAGTAGGTTTGTGACACAGGATTTCCTGTCCCTGAAACCGTGCTGACTGTCGTTGATAAGCTCACTTCTTTCTAGGTGCTCCACCACTCGTCTCCTGATAATCTTTTCTATGACCTTGGATACTATACATGTCAGTGACACTGGTCTGTAGTTTAATGCTTCGTGTCTGTCTCAATTTTTAAAGATTGGGACTTCATTTGCTGTCTTCCATACCTCAGGTAGTCTCCCTGTTTCGACAGTGCGTGTTGAAGATTGTTGTTAGTGATATACATAGCACCTCTGCTCCCTCTCTCAGGATCCATGGAGAGATGTTGTCTGGTCCCATTGCCTTTGAGGTATCTAGCTCACATAGCAACCTCTTCACTTCTTCCTATGTATTGTGTCCAGCACTTGATGGTGTACCCCACCTCTCTATCTTTCTGGAGTCCCTTCTGTCTTCTCTGTGAACACTTCTTTGGATCTCATGCTGAGTTCCTCACATACTTCATGGTTGTTTCTTGCGATCTCTCCTCCTTCCTTCCTTAGCCTGATTACCTGGTCCTTGACTGTTGTTTTCCTCCTGATGTGACTGTACAACAGCTTCGGGTCAGATTTGGCTTTCGCTGCTATGTCATTTTCGTATTGTCGTTGGGCCTCTCTTTTTACCTGTGCATTTTCATTTCTGGCTCTATGACTGCTCTCCTTATTCTCCTGGGCACTTTGCCTTCTATACTTCTTCAATTTTCTAGCACACTTGATTTTGGCCTCTCTACACTTTTGGGTGAAACAAGGGCTCATCCTGGCTTTCTCGTTATTCCTGTTACCCTTGGGTACAAACCTCTCCTCAGCTTCCTTGAATATTGTTGTTACATATTCCATCATCTCGTTTAGTGACTTTCCTGCCAGTTCTCTGTCCCACTGAACCCCGTGCAGGAAATTCCTCATGCCTGTGTAGTCCCCTCTTGTAGTTTGGCTTCATTCGTCCTGCCCTTCCTGTGTGTATGTGTGTGTACTCACCTAATTGTGGTTGCAGGGATCGATTCATAGCTCCTGGCCCCGTCAGGAGCTATGAATCGACCAGTGACACTGGTCTATAGTTTAGTGCCTCGTTTCTGTCTCCATTCTTAAAGATGGGGACTACATTAGCTGTCTTCCATACCTCAGGTAGTTGTCCAGTTTCAAGGGATGAGTCTCTGCTCCTTCTCTAAGGACCCATGGAGAGATGTTGTCCGGTCCCACCGCCTTTGAGGTATCAAGTTCACATAGCAGCTTCCTCACCTCCTCCTCGGTTGTGTGTATTTCATCAAACACTTGTTGGTATATCCCTTGTTGGTGTACCCCTCTGTTTTGCCTTCCCAGTGTCCTTTCTGTCTCCACTGTAAATACTTCCTTAAATCTCGTGTTGAGCTCCTCACATACTTCTTGGTCGTTTCTTGTGAGCTCCCCACCTCCTTTCCTCAGCCTGATTATCTGGTCCTTTACCAGGTAATCCTGCTGATGTGGCAATACAACAGTTTTGGGTCAGACTCGAATTTAGATGCTATGTTGTTTTTGTACCGTCGCTGGGCCTCCCTCCTTATCTGTGCATACTCGTTTCTGGCTCTTCGACTAATCTCTTTATTTTCCTGGGTCCTATGCCTTCTGTACTCTTTCCATTCTCTAGTGCACTTAGTTTTTGCCTCCCTACACCTTCGAGTAAACCAACGGCTCATTCTGGTCTTTCTATTATTTCTGTTGCCTTTGGAAACAAACCTTTCCTCTGCCTCCTTGCATTTTGTTGTTACGTAGTCAATTATTTCGCTTACTGACTTTCCTACCAATTCTCTTTCCCACTGAACCCCCTGCAGGAAGTTCATCATACCTGTATAGTCCCCCCTTTTATAGTTTGACTTTTCCCTTTCTACTCCTGTTACCCTCTCCACTTGTAACTCTACTATGCATTCTAAGCTCAGAACCATGTGATCACTAACTCTAAGGGGACTTTCATATGTGATGTCCTCAATGTCTGAGCTACTCAGGATGAACACAAGGTCCAATCCTGCTGGTTCATCTTCCCCTCTCTCTCTGGTAGTGTCCCTAACATGTTGGTGCATGAGGTTTTCCAGTACCACATCTTTCATCTTGGCTCTCCAAGTTACGGGACCCCCATGTGGCTCCAGGTTTTCCCAGTCAATCTCCCTGTGGTTGAAATCGCCCATAACCAATAACTTTGCTCTAATCGAGTGAGCTCTTCTAGCCACCTCAGCTAGTGTGTCCACCATTGTTCTGTTGTTCTCTTCATATTCCTCTCTTGGTCTCCTGCAGTTCTGTGGTGGGTTATACATCACTGCAATGACTACCTTATGTCCCCCAGACTGAATTGCACCTATGTAATCTCTTTCTCCAATCTCGTCCATTCCTCTCATTTCCTGAAATCCCCATCGGCTTTTAATGAGCAGTGCAACCCCTCCTCCCCCTCTGCCCCTTCTATCTTTCCTCAGGATCTGATATCCAGATGGGAAGATTGTGTCTGTTATCATCCCAGTGAGTTTTGTTTCTGTGACTGCTATGATGTCTGGGGATGTCTCCTTGACTCTTTCATGCCACTCCTCACATTTATTCAATATTCCATGTGTGTTCGTGCATGTGTGTGTGTGTGTGTGTGTGCAAGCTTGTCTCATTAATGATCTAAGACCACTTATAGATGTAACAATTCACAACCCACATTGCTTAGCTAACTCCCAGGACATGTAACCTCGCTAGCTGCTAGGACATGATAGGTCACCTAAGTAGCTCTTAGAAGAGTAGTGACCGCATCTATCACTATCATCACCACTACTGTCTTCACTGCTACCACAACTACCTCCACTGCTACCACCACAACTACTACCACTACTACTACCACAACTACCACCACCACAACCACCAACACTACTACCACAACAACTACCACCACTACTACCAGCACTCCTCACTGCCTGCAGGAGGGTGCTGCCTGCTGCTCCAGGACGCAGTCGTACCGTTGTAGGGCGTCCTGCGAGGCTGTGTTCACCGCCCGCACTCCGTCACGACACCTCAGACACCAGTTGAGTAGGGACTGCCACGCCCACGCCCACGTAACTAGCTGCGCCCACGCCCTCACCCGGACCACGCCCGCACACCGCCCAGAGAGAAGTGAGTATATCGCTGATGGGCGAGTTGTGTTGACTTAATAACACTGAGGCAGTCAGGATTCTCTGATCTCCGACAAGACCCCCCACAAGCCCTCCCACAAGCCCTCCCACAAGCCTACCACAAGTCCTCCCATAACCCTTCCACAAGCCCTCCCACAACCCTCCTACAAGACCTCCCACAACCCTCTCACAAGCCTCCCAAAAGACAGACAGATGTCTAACAATCCCTGGTCGTCCCCAGCAGACCTTCACTGCTGTGTGTCGTCGGAGTCAGCTTCGTGCAGGGCGACGTGTCGGAGAGTACTGACCTCTCAGGCCTCGCAGCAAGACATACTGGACCAGCTGGAGG
>NC_069407.1:33948053-33960936 GCF_026875155.1 Cherax quadricarinatus
GACTAAAGAAATACTTCCTAACATCCCTATGACTCATCTGGGTTTTCAGCTTCCAATTGTGTCCCCTTGTTTCTATATCCCATCTCTGAAACATTCGATCCTTGTCCACCTTGTCAGTGCCTCTTAGTATTTTATACATTGTTATCATGTCCCCTCTATCCCTCCTATCCTCTAGTGTCATCAGGTTGAGTTCCCTTAACCTCTCCTCATAAGACATACCCCTCAGTTCCGGGACTAATTGTGTTGCAAATTTTTGCACTTTCTCCAATTTCGTGACGTGTTTGACTAAGTGAGGGTTCCATACTGGCGCTGCATGTTCCAGTATAGGCCTTACGTACACGGTGTACAATGTCGTGAATGACTCCTTGCTCAGATGTCTAAATGCCAATCTCAGGTTTGCCAATCTCCCATATGCTGCAGCAGTTGTTTGATTGATGTGTGCCTCAGGGGACATGTTCGCTATAATGCTTACCCCAAGATCCTTTTCTTTAATTGACGTTTGCAGCTGTTGGTTTCCTAACCTGTACTCCGTCTGCGGTCTTCTGTGTCCTTCCCCAATCTTCATGACCTTACACTTACTGGGGTTAAAGTCCAGGAGCCATTTGTCGGACCATACTTGAAGTTTGTCCAAATCCCCTTGTAATCTTTAACTGATCCTCGCCCACTTGTATTCTCCTCATCAGTTTCACATCATCAGCGAACAGTGACACTTCTGAATCTATTCCTTCCACCATGTCATTCACGTATACAAGAAACAGCACCGGGCCTAGGACTGAATCTTGTGGAACCCCACTCGACACATGCTCCCACTCCGACACTTCAGCACGTACCAACACACATTGTTTCTTTCCTGTCAGGTATTCCTTAATCCATTGCAGTACTTTCCCCGTTATTCCTGCCTGCTCCTCTAATTTTTGCACCAGTCTCTTGTGCGGTACTGTGTCAAAAGCTTTCTTGTAGTCTAAAAAGATGCAATCTACCCATCCCTCTCTCTCCTGTCTTACTTCTGTTACCTTATCGTAGAACTCAAGTAAATTTGTGACACAGGATTTCCCTTCTCTGAAGCCGTGCTGACTGTCATGTATGAGCCCAATCTTTTCAATGTGTTCCACTACTTTTCTCCTGATAATCTTTTCCATGACTTTACATACTAAACAAGTCAGTGACACTGGTCTGTAATTTAATGCTACCTGTCTGTTCCCTTTCTTAAAAATTGGAACTACATGTGCTGTCTTCCATACCTCAGGCAACTGCCCTGTTTCGATAGATTTACTGAAGATTGCTGCTAGCGGCACACACAGTTCCTCTGCTCCCTCTCTCAGTATCCATGGAGATATGTTATCTTGGCCCACCGCCTTTGATGTATAGAGTTCGTCTAGCAGTTTCTTCACCTCTACCTTGGTTATGTGTACTGTATCCAGCACCTGCTGGTGCACCCTACCTCCACAGTTTGCTGGAAGCATTCCTGACTCTATTGTGAATACTTCTCTAAATCTTTGTTTATTTTCATCACTACCTTTCTGGTCACTCCTCGTGAGCTTCCCTCCTTCTTCCCCTTCCCAGCCTGATTACCTGTCCTTGACTTTTTTTTCTCCTAATTAATGTATAACAACTTGTCAATTGGCTTTGATGCTATGTCGTTCCGTATTGCCTCTGGGCCTCTCTCCTTATCCTTTGCAAATTCGTTCTGGTTCTTTCCCCCAACTCCTTCATTCCCCTTGAGTCCTTTGCCTTCTGTACCTTTTCCATGCTCTAGCACACTTGGCTTTGGCCTCTTTACACCTCCAGTTAAAACCATGGGCTCACTCTGGTCTTACCATTTTTTCTGTTGCCCTTTGGTATAAACCCCTTTCCTCTCCCTCCCCTGCACTTAGTGGTCACTATTTCCATCATTTCATTTACTGTCTTTCCATCTAGTTCTCTTTCCCACTGCACTTCATGCAGGAAACTTCTCATTCCTATGTAGTCCCCTTTTCTGAAGTTTGGCTTCTCTCTTTGTTCTCGTGCTGTTGCATTCTCCACTTTTAACTCGACAAGATATTCAAAACTCAGGACATCATGATCACTAGCGCCAAGGGGTCTTTCGTGGGTGATATCCCCTATGTCTGAACTATTCAAGGAGAATATGAGATCCAGCCTTGCTGCAACATCCTCTCCTCTCTCTCTGGTTGTATCCCTAACATGTTGGTGCATGAAGTTCTCCAATACAGTCTCCAACATCTTAGCCCTGCATGTTTCTGGTCCCCCATGGGGCTCTAGGTTTTCCCAGTCAATCTCTATGATTGAAATTCCCCATTATAAGCAATTTTGTCCTACCCATATGAACCCTCCTGGCCACTTCAGCTAGTGTATCCACCATTGCCCTATTGCGCACATCATACCCTTCTCTTGTTCTCCTGCTGTTAAGTGGTGGGTTATACATCACTGCTATCACCTTTGGACCCCCAGTTTGAAATGTTCCTACAATGAAGTCATCTGTTTCCCTTCTTTCCATTCCTCGCATCTCCTCATAACTCCACTGGTTTTTTTATGAGCAATGCTACTCCTCCCCCTCCTCTGTTCTCTCTGTCTTTCCTCATAATTTGATAGCCAGGTGGAAAAATTACATCTGTTATCCCTGTAAGTTTTGTCTCTGTTAGTGCTATGATGTCAGGTGATGCATCAGTGATGCGTTCTTGCCACTCTTCACTCTTATTTGTTATTCCATCTGCATTGGTGTACCATACCTTTAGCTTCCTTTCCATTACTGTATTTTGGGAGATGGAAGAGGAAGGTGCGGGCTGGGAGGGTGCGAGGCAGGGCACAATATTATGGGAGGCTGCTGTGATTGTGGAAGTAGTGCTTAGGGAGGTGGTGGCTAAGAAGTGAGGTTTGTGCTTACTGTGTTTGGTTGATATGTGGTGACAGGGGTAGAGAGGTTTGATGTTCACCCAAAGGCTGAGCTTTCCTGTCTGTCGTTGCCTGTCCTGTCTCTCTTTCCTTCCACTGGTTTTGTCTTGCTCTCAAATTTCGTTGTTCCCTTTCCTTTCATGTTCTGTCTCGAGTGAGGAACACTTTTTGATAATCTGGAGAGTCCTTTAACAGTGGTTTCTGTTGTAGTATCCTGTTCCATACCACATCTGTCTTGAATGTTAATCTGATTGGTTGATTTTTTTTCCCTCGAATACCCCCCAAGTCTGTGAAAATTTTCTACCTGAGACATGTCCTTCTCTCCTGTTATTGCAATGATGTTTTTAATCCCTGTTTTCTCCCAATGCTTTCTTTCATCATAGGTCTGCCCTTCAGCCTCCTGAAGCCCATGAATAATTATTGACCTCTCCTTCTCCTCTTACCAATTCTTTTCCCTCTGTATCTCTGGATCTGATTTAAGCATCTCCTTTGCTGTTTCCCTAATCATCTCCCAGACACCATGATGGCCTGATATTACTGCTGCAAAAGACTGCTTAGATCCATCTCCTCCTTCAGTCCCCTCGCTGCCTGCTGATGTTCCCATTTCAGTCATCATGCTCCTTTCGGACCGCATCTTTAGATCCTGCTTCAGCACATCCATTTCTTCCTCCAATCTCTGTATCTTTGCCTCAGCTATTACAGCTCGTGATTCCCACTTCTTGCTCTCTGCAGATATTTGCTCTAACATGTTATTGCAAAGCTTGTTTAGCCTTTTCTCCCATTGTTGTTCCATTTTGTTCTTGAGCCGTTCTACCCATTCTTCCTTTTCCGACCAGCCATCATCGGTTTCCTTGCCCTTACATCCACCCTTTTGAGATCCCATTTTGTTTTTATCCCGTTGGGATGTTCTAACTGTTTCAGCTTATTGTAAAAATGTGCGTGTGTGGTGGGGGGATTTATGAGCTAATGTGTTAGGTTAGGTTTGTGTGTGTGTACTCACCTAGTTGAGGTTGCAGGGGTCGAGTCCAAGCTCCTGGCCCCGCCTCTTCACTGGTCACCATTAGGTCACTCTCCCTGAACCGTGAGCTTTATCGTACCTCTGCTTAAAGCTATGTATGGATCCTGCCTCCACTACATCTCTTCCCAAACTATTCCACTTCCTGACTACTCTGTGGCTGAAGAAATACTTCCTAACATCCCCGTGATTCATCTGTGTCTTCAGCTTCCAACTGTGTCCCCTTGTTGCTGTGTCCAGTCTCTGGAACATCCTGTCTTTGTCCACCTTGTCAATTCCTCTCAGTATTTTGTAAGTTTTTATCATGTCCCCCCTATCTCTCCTGTCCTCCAGTGTCGTCAGGTTGATTTCCCTTAACCTCTCCTCGTAGGACATACCTCTTAGCTCTGGGACTAGTCTTGTTGCAAACCTTTGCACTTTCTCTAGTTTCTTTACGTGCTTGGCTAGGTGTGGGTTCCAAACTGGTGCCGCATACTCCAATATGGGCCTAACGTACACGGTGTACAGGGTCCTGAACGATTCCTTATTAAGATGTCGGAATGCTGTTCTGAGGTTTGCTAGGTGCCCATATGCTGCAGCAGTTATTTGGTTGATGTGCGCTTCAGGAGATGTGCCTGGTGTTATACTCACCCTAAGATCTTTTTCCTTGAGTGAGGTTTGTAGTCTCTGGCCCCCTAGACTGTACTCCGTCTGCGGTCTTCTTTGCCCTTCCCCAATCTTCATGACTTTGCACTTGGTGGGATTGAACTCCAGGAGCCAGTTGCTGGACCAGGTCTGCAGCCTGTCCAGATCCCTTTGTAGTTCGTGTGTGTGTGTGTGTGTGTGTACTCACCTATTTGTACTCACCTATTTGTGGTTGCAGGGGTCGAGTCACAGCTCCTGGCCCCGCCTCTTCGCTGATTGCTACTAGGTCCTCTCTCTCCCTGCCCCATAAGCTCTATCATACCTCGCCTTAAAACTATGTATGGTTCCTGCCTCCACCACATCACTTTCTAGGCTATTCCATGGCCTGACTACTCTATGACTG
This sequence comes from Cherax quadricarinatus, assembly GCF_026875155.1. NCBI lineage: Eukaryota > Metazoa > Arthropoda > Malacostraca > Decapoda > Parastacidae > Cherax > Cherax quadricarinatus. The sequence goes on from NC_069407.1 coordinate 33,952,985, forward strand.
AAGAAATACTTCCTAACATCCCTTTGATTCATCTGAGTCTTCAACTTCCAATTGTGACCTCTTGTGTCTGTGTCCCATCTGTGTGTGTGTGTGTGTGTGTGTGTGTGTGTGTGTGTGTGTGTGTGTGTGTGTGTGTGTGCGTGTGTGTGTGTGTGTGTGTGTGTGTGTGCCAGGATAGTTTACCCAGCATGATAACACTGGCTACACAGTGATGGTGTAAGACATGATCAACAGCCTCACAGAGAGACGCACCGTCTGTGGACGGTGCGTCTCTGTCTCACAGCCAGGATAGACGGTTTACCCAGAGTCATAACACTGTCTACACTGTGTTGGTGAGGAACAAGATGAAGAGCAGGACACCACCACCTGCCCCGCCCACCACCACCACCTGCCCCGCCCACCACCACCACCTGCCCCGCCCACCACCACCACCTGCCCCGCTCACCACCACCACCTGCAGAGCCCACCACCACCACCTGCCCCGCCCACCACCACCACCTGCCCCGCCCACCACCACCACCTGCCCCGCCCACCACCACCACCTGCAGAGCCCACCACCACCACCTGCCCCGCCCACCACCACCACCTGCCCCGCTCACCACCACCACCTGCAGAGCCCACCACCACCACCTGCCCCGCCTACCACCACCACCTGCCCCGCCCACCACCACCACCTTGCAGAGCCCACCACCACCACCTGCCCCGCCCACCACCACCACCTGCCCCGCCCACCACCACCACCTGCCCCGCCCACCACCACCACCTGCCCCGCTCACCACCACCACCTGCCCCGCCCACCACCACCACCTGCCCTGCCCACCACCACCACTTGCCCCGCCCACCACCACCACCTGCAGAGCCCACCACCACCACCTGCCCCGCCCACCACCACCACCTGCCCCGCTCACCACCACCACCTGCCCCGCCCACCACCACCACCTGCAGAGCCCACCACCACCACCTGCCCCGCCCACCACCAACACCTGCAGAGCCCACCACCACCACCTGCCCTGCCCACCACCACCACCTGCCCCGCCCACCACCACCACATGCCCCGCCCACCACCACCACCTGCCCCGTCCACCACCACCACCTGCCCCGCCCACCACCACCACCTGCCCCGCCCACCACCACCACCTGCCCCGCCCACCACCACCACCTGCCCTGCCCACCACCACCACCTGCCCCGCCCACCACCACCACCTGCCCTGCCCACCACCACCACCTGCCCCGCCCACCACCACCACCTCCCTGCCCACCACCACCACCTGCCCCGCCCACCACCACCACCTGCCCCGCTCACCACCACCACCTGCCCCGCCCACCACCACCACCTGCCCCGCCCACCACCACCACCTGCCCCGCCCACCACCAACACCTGCAGAGCCCACCACCACCACTTGCCCTGCTCACCACCACCACCTGCCCCGCCCACCACCACCACATGCCCCGCCCACCACCACCACCTGCCCCGCCCACCACCACCACCTGCCCCGCCCACCACCAACACCTGCAGAGCCCACCACCACCACCTGCCCCGCCCACCACCACCACCTGCCCCGCCCACCACCACCACCTGCCCCTCCCACTACCACCTGCCCCGCCCACCACCACCACCTGCCCCGCCCACTACCATCACTTGCCCAGCCCACCACCACCACCTGCCCCGCCCACCACCACCACCTGCCCCGCCCACCACCACCTGCCCCGCCCACCACCACCACCTGCCCCGCCCACCACCACCACCCTGCCCCGCCCACCGCCAACTGCCCCGCCCACCACCACCACCACCACCTGCCCCGCCCACTACCATCACTTGCCCAGCCCACCACCACCACCTGCCCCGCCCACCACCACCTGCCCCGCCCACCACCACCACCTGCCCCGCCCACCACCACCACCTGCACTAATTTTATTTCCTTCTAAACAGTCTTCTTTATCAAGTGTGATGTCTGTTCTTACACACATCAACTGGTGAAGGTCAGAGGTGTTGTCGGTGTTACACTGTGCTAGCAAGAACAACCTGGCAGTGTTGAGTGTTTCCTTGTGTTTCACCTCCACTGAGTTCCCTTCCTCCCCACCATCATTATTACTATTAATACTTCTATTAATACTTTCTCATTTGACGCATTTTGTGTCCACAGAACGGGCTCTGGAAATGCCTCTTCCGTCAGAGTGAAGCTGCCGTCCCAGAGGTGAGACAGGTAGGTAGTACCTATCCTCTGAGACAGGTAGGTCGTACCTATCCTCTGAGACAGGTAGGTCGTACCTATCCTCTGAGGCAGGTAGATCGCACCTGTCTTTCACACCTGATTCATACTTGCAGTATAGTCATATGTGTTGTCTGTTAAGACGCCATGAAGCTGAGAATGTTTCACCTGTCAGGTCTCTAAGCTGGGTCGTCTAGGGCTGGACGCTGCCAAGCTGGGGTGCTGCAGGCAGGCTGTGTCTGTGGAGTGTCGTGGGCTGTGTGTGCGAGCCTTCTCCAAGGAGTGGGGCAGGTCCTGGGACGCCCTACACACCTCCTGCCTCACACGCCCACAGGAGGCCACCCTCTTCGCCTGCCTGGCGGAGGCTGACGCCCCCTGCCAGCAGGGATGCTCTGGCCTCTCCTTCTGCAGCAACTTCAACAACAGACCCAACCAGCTCTTCCGCTCCTGCAACTCCCGCGCCGACGCAGCTGCGCAGGAGGATCTGCAACTTTGGCAGGAGAGTTTGACGCTGAGTCTACCAGGACTGGCTGCCACGGTGCCACTCAGAAGTGTCAAGGAGTGCCAGGGAGACCTGTGGAAGGCCGTAGCCTGTACCCTACACCTGCGGCCCTGCCACCCTACCACCCTAACTAACACTATATGCTGGAACGACTGTGTTAGACTACTATCAAGGTCAGTACTGTGTCAGACTACTCTTAAGGTCAGACCATAGTGCTAAACTCTTCTCCAGGCTGAGGGACTGACAACTTCAAATACAATTTCTCCAAGGTTGATGGACTGTTGACATCATCTTCATTTCACCACTACACCTGCTGCCTCTAGACTGAAGAAGCCTACTATGTAGGCTATCTATCTGTAGATTCTAGGTAAGACCCCAAGAAGGGGTGAGATGGGAAGTGGGGATAGAGGAAGAATAGGTTGGTTAGAGGAAGGGTTCTTGTAAGAGGGAAAGAACCAGGGCTTAACCCAGTAGCTGAGCTGAGGGTGATTCAGGAGGTCGTGCGCAACTTGGGGACTGGAGGGGGGGGAGGGGAGGGGGGGGGAGGGGGGGGAAGTGGAGGAGGGAGGGGGGGGCGACAAAGCGTGAATCGCAGGTACAAGGGCGAGAAGTTTGAGTAATAAAGGTACGCGACTGTTGCAAGTGTCTCCACCATCAACTTGTACATATTTTACACCATTTTCAGTATAAGAGAAGCTGTGCACAGGAGACAGAGGAGAATGATGGTAGTAGAAGAGAGAGACAAGCTTAAATAACGTAATATACATAACTACATATGTATATACAAGTCATAATGTCTACTAACATACATACACCAGCCTGTGTATAACCAGTCTTATACATGAGAGAGGACAAACACGCACTGACACACACATGATATGTATGAATCGCGAACAAGCGATACAAGATGCAAAACAACCAATGGGGGAGTTGAATGATAGCTCTCGGCCTTTCATGTGGCAATCAGCGCATCATCAGGGGCTTACAATATAGCAGAAATGAATAAAAAGTCTCAGCAGATTCGTTCAGAGGGACGCTCTTGCGTCCCTCTGAACGAACCTGCTGAGACCTTTAACTCATTTCTTCAACATTGCAAGCTCCTGATGATGTGTTGATTGCCACACGAAAGGCCGAGAGCTATCATTCAACTCCCCCATTGGTTGTTTTGCATATACACACATATATATATACTCGATCCCTACACCACATATAGGTGAGTACACGTATATACATTCATACGTATATATAAACATATACACACACAAATGTATATATCTATATGTGTGAATATATATATACATTCATACATATACACACACATACATATATACATGCATATTTTCACATTGTTCTGTTGTTTGGTGGGGGGTTGTATACACCACTAACGTTAATACTGTACTTGCTGTGTATGTTTTATACATTGTGTATATGTTGTGCTGTGTTGCAGGTGTTGATTGTTACATGTTGCAGGTGTTGAGTGTTACATGTTGCAGATGTTGAGTATTATGTGTTGCAGGTGTTGATTGTTATGTTTTGTAGGTGTTGAGTGTTGCGTGTTGCAGGTGTTGAGTGTTACGCGTTGCAGGTGTTGAGTGTTGCAGGTATTGAGTGTTACGTGTTGCAGGTGTTGAGTGTTGCCAGTGTTGAGCGTTGCAGGCTTTGAATGTTACGTGTTGCAGGTGTTGAGTGTCACATGTTGCAGGTGCTGTGTTTTACGTGTTGCAGGTATTGATTGTTACGTGTTGCAAGTGTTGATTGTTAAATGTTACAGATGTTGAGTGTTGCAGGTGTTGAGTGTTACAGGTGTTGAGTGTTTCAGGTGTTGATTGTCACAGATATTGATTGTTGCAGGTGTGTGCGCGAGCCAGCAGCAGCAGGGGCAGCAGCAGGGGTGGTGGGTGGTGAGGGCGGTGTTACAGCAGGGGCAGTATGTGACGCCCTCAGTCCCCTGCCAGGGAGCCCTTGCATCTCCCTCACCCCTTTTCTCAACCCTTCCCCCCTGCCCAACGAGGCACCCTGGAGGGCGCCCACCACCCCCTGCCGCCACGCCCCCTGCCCCGCCCGCCACCTCTGCCTGGTCGACAGGGAGTGTGGACCTGGCCGTCCCTGCCGACCCTACCTCTGTGTCCCTGCCTGCACCCTGGGTGAGGTCTCCAGTGTGGCTGTCCCTGTTGGTGCCTTCGTCAGCGTCCCCTCCAGGTAGGTACCTGGTCTCCCTCCTCTTCTCCCCCCTCCACATCAGTGCATCATGTACAACCTCCCTCCCTCTTGTGACTACAGTGTGCTCCTTCATAATGACCAGCGGTATGGTTCTCACGCCCATGCCTCCTCCTGCCTCTCCTGCAGCGTAGGGGCGTCGGGATGTGGGCGTGTGTGTGAGTGTGGGCGTGAGGGCGGCCTGGGGCGGTGTCGCTACCTGCCTTGTGTGGATCCCGCTCCCTGCTGGCTGGCTACCTCCAAGATTGGTAAGTACGCAGCCAATATATATATATATATATATATATATATATATATATATATATATATATATATATATATATATTATATATATATATATATATTATAATATATATATATGTCATGTGTGGGGGGTTTGATTACGTGGATTGGGTAAAGGAAAGTCACATAGACAATAATGGAGTATAATTATAACGGAATACATAGAAAGCACCAGGCCCGCCCTGCCTCTCTGCTCTCTATCTTAAAACTGACTCACTAGTGAAGCCTAGGGGTGAGCGGTGTTCAAAAACATGCTATAGTCAGCAGCAACATGAATAACAGTCAGTGATTCATGCAGACGGTTGGTAGTGAGTCATACTACTGGTAACTGGTTACTGGTAAGTGGTACTACTGAGAGCTCGGCGACGTTAACATATGTCGTCCTGACATACAGCTAATACAAACTAGAGATGGCAGGTGTACGGCTTGGGCTGATTCTATACAATGGCAAAGTACACAACAATTGAACATTATAACATACATAAGGAAAATATTGGAATGGAAGCTAATGTAATTGACTATAATGAAACTTACTGTAATGAAACTGTAATGCATTACAAGGTATGATACAGCACAACTCATAGAATGAGACTCAACATTGGGATTACACAATAGAAGTGATAAAAAAAATAAACTTTGATCAATCGATCGGTATTCATGTGGTCTACGGATTCTGAGGAAGAATATCTACAAAGAAAGAAGTGTTTAACAGAAAAGGCAGATTCGGTGCACTCAAATCTAGACTGTTAACTCTCAGAATTCAGAGAGAACGTGAACACAAAAAAAATTCTTGAATATTAATAAGTTGATACTGTAATTATTCATCTATACAGGTTATTTACATTTAACCCCAACTCTGCTAGGGTGAGATTGACATATGCAGAATGGGTGTCATCTCTGGGAGGATCAAACTTTGTTGCACTGGCTAACTCATGCTGTATTTGAGGCAAATCTGAATGGGTAGTTACAAATGATACTTGAGGATTTCTCAATACCTGTCGTGTATGTAGGGAATAACGACATTCAGGCTGATCATCTGACTGAGTCTCAGAGGTAGAGAGTACAGAGTCAGTAGGATTGTCAGAGTCTGTCACATTAGTCTGGGTTGGAACATCATTATCATCACATGCTAACTTCATATGATTCAAATGCGACTCTTTATGCTGACCAGTACTAATTTCTCTGACCTTATACTTATTGCTAAAGCTTCTTGCTCAGTTACTGTATGATTATGTTCAGCCCTCGTAAGGACTCGGCTAGCAAATGCAACTGCATTGTACTTGCCATCAGTCTTCTGAGCTAGTACGGCGCCTATGCCAATTGAACTAGCATCAGTTGTCAGATAGAAGGGCTTAGAAAAATTTGGAAATTTTAAAATTGGAGCAGATGTTAGCTTTTCTTTTAGAGTTTGGAATGCTCTTTCTTGACGGAAGGTCCAAATGAAAGGAGCATCTTTCTTAAGCAACTCAGTTAGAGGAGCAGCTATGGAAGAAAAATTGGCAATGAAAGATCTATAAAAACCTGCTAAGCCCACAAAGGATCTTACGGCATCAGCAGTTTTGGGAGTTGGAAAATTTAGTACTGCCATTACTTTACTTTGGTCAGTTGTAACACCTCTAGGAGTGATTACGTGACCAAGAAACTTGATTTCTGATCTTAAAAATTGACATTTAGACAGTTTGATCTTTAAATTGGCTTCAGGCTTACCAAGTACTATATCAAGTCTTTTCAAGTGTGTATCCACGTCTTTAGACATGAAGATTACGTCATCTAAGTACACCATAAGTGCGTTACCTATGAGACCTCTAAAGATATTAGTCATGAGCCTTGAGAACGTGATAGGTGGGGATCATAATCCAAAGGCCATACAGAGGAAGTGATAATGACCTGTAGGAGTGGAGAATGCAGTTAGCTCTTGGCTGTCCTCGTGAAGAGGGACTTGCCAAAACCCTTGTAACAAGTCCAGGGTCGAAAGACTTTGTTATCTTCGATGTTACGTAAAAGATCACCAAGTACAGGAAGTGGTAAGCGATCTGGAATAGTTTTAGCATTTAACTTCCTAAAGTCAATCACTGGGCACCAAGTACCATCCTTCTTAGGTACTAGGATCAAGGGTGCATTCCAGGGTGAATTACTAGTTGCAATAACTCCATCATCAAGCATTTGATTGATCAGTTCTTCTGCGACAGCAACTTGTGAATGAGGCATTCTGTACGCAGGTATATAGATAGGTCTAGTACCAGATTCAAGTGGGATATGATGGGATAATAAGTTCGTTATACCCATCTTCTCACCTGGTAAGGCTTTATGACGTTTGTTCAACAGAGTCAACAAACGCTTGACCTTGTCTGGGAAATCAGTGGGAGCTAAGTCTTTCTCCTCAACTGGTGGAACAGATTGATCCAGTGAAGTGGATGAGGTCTCCCTGGTAGAAATAGCACCGACCCACTGGTCAGGTGACAACTCATACTCTACCTGAACAGGGTAAGGATAGTGAACAAGGTCAACAAGATTGGTATTTGCTCTGAGACGAACACTGTGACCAGAAGTGTTAGCTAGGAAGAAATGGATCTTACTATCTCTTACAACATGTAAGGATGGCTCAACAAATAACCCTTTACTTTGCAGGAATCACTGTCAACTAGGACGTTATCAACATCTGGAACACTAGGAACAACAACAGACACTCTAGTGAGGGCACTAGCCGTGACAGAAACGTCTTTCTGCAGGGCAACATGTGG
>NC_069407.1:33961436-34010322 GCF_026875155.1 Cherax quadricarinatus
GTGTCAAGGAGTGCCGGGAGACCTGTGGAAGGCCTTAGCCTGACCCTACACCGCGGCCCTGCCACCCTACCACCCTAACTAACACTATATGCTGGAACGACTGTGTTAGACTACTATCAAGGTCAGTACTGTGTCAGACTACTCTTAAGGTCAGACCATAGTGCTAAACTCTTCTCCAGGCTGAGGGACTGACAACTTCAAATACAATTTTCTCCAAGGTTGATGGACTGTTGACATCATCTTCATTTCACCACTCACACCTGCTGCCTCTAGACTGAAGAAGCCTACTATGTAGGCTATCTATCTGTAGATTCTAGGTAAGACCCAAGAAGGGGTGAGATGGGAAGTGGGGATAGAGGAAGAATAGGTTGGTATAGAGGAAGGTTCTTGTAAGAGGGAAAGAACCAGGGTTAACCCAGTAGCTGAGCTGAGGGTGATTTCAGGAGGTCGCGTGCGCAACTTGGGGACTGGAGGGGGGGGGGGAGGGGGAGGAGGGGGGAGGGGGGGAAGGGAGGAGGGAGGGGGGGGGCGACAAAGCGTGAATCGCAGGTACAAGGGCGAGAAGTTTGGAGTAATAAAGGTACGCGACTGTTGCAAGTGTCTCCACCACAACTTGTACATATTTTACACCATTTTCAGTATAGAGAAGCTGTGCACAGGAGACAGAGGAGAATGATGGTAGTAGAAAGAGAGAGACAAGCTTAATAAACGTAATATACATAACTACATATGTATATACAAGTCATAATGTCTACTAACATACATACACCAGCCTGTGTATAACCAGTCTTATACATGAGAGAGGACAAACACGCACTGACACACACATGATATGTATGAATCGCGAACAAGCGATACAAGATGCAAAACAACCAATGGGGGAGTTGAATGATAGCTCTCGGCCTTTCATGTGGCAATCAGCGCATCATCAGGGCTTACAATATAGCAGAAATGAATAAAAAGTCTCAGCAGATTCGTTCAGAGGGACGCTCTTGCGTACCCTCTGAACGAACCTGCTGAGACCTATTTAACTCATTTCTTCAACATTGCAAGCTCTGATGATGTGTTGATTGCCACACGAAAGGCCGAGAGCTATCATTCAACTCCCCCATTGGTTGTTTTGCATATACACACATATATATACTCGATCCCTACACCACATATAGGTGAGTACGTATATACATTCATAACGTATATATAAACATATACACACACAAATGTATATATCTATATGTGTGAATATATATATTACATTCATACATATACACACACATACATATATACATGCATATATTTTCACATTGTTCTGTTGTTTGGTGGGGGGTTGTATACTCCACTACGTTAATACTGTACTTGCTGTGTATGTTTTATACATTGTGTATATGTTGTGCTGTGTTTTGCAGGTGTTGATTGTTACATGTTGCAGGTGTTGAGTGTTACATGTTGCAGATGTTGAGTATTATGTGTTGCAGGTGTTGATTGTATGTTTTGTAGGTGTTGAGTGTTGCGTTTTGCAGGTGTTGAGTGTTACGCGTTGCAGGTGTTTGAGTGTTGCAGGTATTGAGTGTTACGTGTTGCAGGTGTTGAGTGTTGCCAGTGTTGAGCGTTGCAGGCTTTGAATGTTACGTGTTGCAGGTGTTGAGTGTCACATGTTGCAGGTGCTGTGTTTTACGTGTTGCAGGTATTGATTGTTACGTGTTGCAAGTGTTGATTGTTAAATGTTACAGATGTTGAGTGTTGCAGGTGTTGAGTGTTACAGGTGTGAGTGTTTCAGGTGTTGATTGTCACAGATATTGATTGTTGCATGGGTTTATTGATAAAGGAGGCGGCCCCTTGTGTTGCAAAGACGTGAAGGGGGTGGGGGGGAGGGTGTTGCTGTGGATTGGGTGGTGGGATGGGGGGCAGAGGGTAACCTTTGTAAGTTGTGTGATGCACCAGCTGAAAAATGATATAAAGTCAAGAGGGATTTTGTGTGTGATGATCTAGTTTTTGCTTTCCGTGGTTTACCTGAATGGCCATCGTAGTGGGGACTGGAATTGTTGATCAGAAGCATGTTTATGTGGAACCACGAGGGGCGGGGCAAATGTTGACAGCATGTACTACACAAGTCTTTTGTGGACTTTCAGTTGAGGGATGTGGTAGGTGGGGGAGGCGATGGGAGGTGGAGCATACTTTCGTGAGGCGAGTTTATGCAGCTAGGTTAGACCAGGTTGTATTATCCATAAGGTATTGTCACGTCTGTCCGTACTATTGAACAGCTTTTTTGGGAGATCATAGGGCGGTTGTCGCAGAAGTAGAGTGGGATTCTCTAGCTTTGTAACTCTAGGGATATTGAAATTAAATACGAGTCTGTTTGGAAGATGAGAGGGGTTTGGGGGGTTTTTACGGAGCTGTGGGAGAGATTAACGGAGGAGGTACAAGGTGTGGAGTGACGTGGTGACGTGGTTGGGATGGTGTGCTAAGACCGGATTTCGGCATATTATGTATGGAGGGGAAAGGATTAATTCTTTAAAATTTGGGTTGATTAATTTTATTTGGAACAGTTACGGGTTGTTATGTAAAAGGGACAGTAGAGGGGTCTATCCGATGGACGACATTATGATACATTAAAGAAGCGGTTGCGGGAAATTCAGGACGACGGTTCCAAGCGGTGAGAGTAATGGCGGGGGTGGAGGAGTGTTATGGGGAGATAGGCGTCTTCGTGTGTGTTTGCGCAGACAAAAACAACGTCGGCAGGCAACAACTATTCCATGTTTGGAGGTCCTTGATCGGTGGAGGGTATAGGCGGGTCCAGGTTATCCACACTACGGATGGGATGGGGTTGTTTGCGGATCATGGTACGAATAGTATTGGCGGGAGAAGGGTAGGGATTAAGGGGAATTTAGAGAGGTGGGTGTGAAGTGTGCGCCATGACAGGTTAGGACAAAGTGATAGGAAGCTTTGGGGGGACATAACTGAGGGGAAAATATGGAGAGCTTTGGGTGCCATGCAAAAGGGCAAAAGCACCGTAATCGAAATGGACTGCCGGCGGAGTTTTATCAACAGCATTGGGAGTTAATAAAAGGTTTTTTTGGTGAGGTTACTGAACTTGATGAAGGTAAGGGAAGGTTGGGTTGAAAGACAGCAACAGCTGTAAGTTGTATTGGTACCGAAGGGTAAGGAACAGCGTTGCGCTCAGGGACTAAGAACAATATCGTTGTTATGGTGCGCAGATTATAAGGTTACTTTGCAAAAAATTTAAGGAAATAGGATCAAGTGTGTTGTAGGGAGGGTTGTATCGGAACCCGTTGGGTTGCATGTAGGTCTATGGGGGTGGGACATTGGTCTTTTAAGGATTTCGTGGAAGAAAAAGGGGGGAAAGGGGGGGTTTTTGGTTGCACTAGACTGGCAAGAGAGCTTATGATAGGGTGTAGCGAGAGGCGTTTGAGAGCTATACTTAGGAAACAGGGCTATGGGGAAGAAATAGTAGGATGGGTAGAGGCGTATATAGAGGGGCAATGGTGAGAGTAACAGATAATGGAAGATTAGGGGAGGATTGTAATGGCAGAGGTCTTAGACAAGGGGTGTCCCTATGTCACAGCTTTTATTTGCGTGCATACAGGACCCCCTTTATAGAATGGTGGAGCGCCATTTGGCGTTGTGAAGGGTTGTGGGGGGTACTGAGGGCGTTTGGCCTGTTCTCATAGGGTATTGGAATGAAATCCACTGTATGGTTAGAGAGGGATGTCCATAAACCCTTAGATGGAGTGGTTCGACAGAACGTTTGCATGTGCACTGGTATCTAGGGTAAATATTCGGAGAATCCAGGTTTATGGGTTATTACTTGGGGGGAGAGGGTCGAGTGGGGTAGTGCAGTCGTAAAGAAGCGGGTGATGTCATTAAAAATTTGAGGTCTAATCTATGCTGATGATCTTGAGGTTCACGTGTTAATAATTCGGCCAGGGCTTGGTAGAAAGGATCACTGGGACCAATTGGGAGCATTGGCGGCCTATCATTGACCTTGTGCAGCGTGCCATGTAATTAACTTTTATTGTGATAGCAAGGTTGCATGTGGTCTGCCGTGTTCCCTTTAACGGGGACGGCAATTGCAACTATACTTTAGAGGGGTATTTTAAAATGTTTTGTGGGTTTCAGGTTGTGACTGGCTTAAAGGGATGTAATAATGTTACCTTGCGTCCAGGGGGGTTTGGTTTAATGAGCCTCCCCCCACTTAAAGAGAGGGTGTAAATGTATCTTCATTAAAAGGTGAGGTGATGAGGGAGGGTTGAGTGGGGGGGGGTTGTTAAGGTACACAATAAATTGAAACGCATGTTTTCTGGACGGAGTTGAGGGAGTGTGAAAACATTTGTGGGCAGTGGTGATGGTTTAGGATCTGGGTAAGAAAATTAAGTAGGCTGTGTAGGATGTCGGCGGAAAGGGTTGTGGCTCCGGTGGAGGGGATTTTCCCCATGTATGACTGGGGATGTATATTGGAGAAGGTTGGTAGGTTAAGGTTACAACCCCGGTGGACGTGAGGTGATGTATCGGTTTTTTGCCATGGGATTTTTACCATCGGGAGTGGTCTTACGAGCTAGACGGGTGGTTGAGGGGAGGGGGTATGTGGAATAGTGGCGGGGAGATTCTGCATTTCCATGTAGTGTATTTTGTGGAGGAGTTGGGGAGCGTCAGGGGTATGGTTTGAGCAGGGTGTTGCATAAGGAATAAGTGGTCAATACTTCTCTGTTCTACGGGCATTGAGTTTTATGTGGGGGGTATGGATAAAAGAGTATTATTAGGGCTGTGGGTACATTATGGTAATTATGTCTACATGTATGGGGGAATGAGGGGAAAGGTAAGTGAGTGAAAGGAGGGTTATTGCTGTTACGTTATAAAAACGTTGTGCCGTAATAGAGAACCTTTATGGGAGGAGGTGGGAGCGGGAATTTCTCTGAGGGATATAAGACCTTACCTTAGATGGTGTTTTTTATTAAATTTGTAAATTGGGTGGGTGGGGGCAGGGTAGGGAATGGTACAATGTGTTATATTGATGGTCTGTCAGGGGTGAAACGGGTCGCCTCTGTAGTAGCGGTGAATGTGTATGAACTTGGGCGTATGATGTGTATTCCATGGGTTTGTGACGAGTAATACTCATATATGTGTTTTATTTGGCAGTGGGAATGTCTATGATGTTATTCATATGCAATGTTTTAGGTGCTTGTAGAGGTGTCAGTGTGTTGGATCCCTTGATTATTAATATATTCTGTTGTTTGATGAACATATTGTTTTTACCTTTATTCTCAATACATTACGTTAATTGTATTTAACGTATAAGGTGTCCTACTTTATAATTTACAACGGGACAATATATGCAAATTATGGTGTGTTTGTTAATCATATAACAATGCAATTGGAATTAGTCGTTTATTGGTTATCATGAGGTGTAGGTGTTTTCATGTATGGGTGAGGAGTGATATTTGTGTTATCTCAAGTTCATGTTTTGTGGTTGTTATTGATTTAGTCTGTGTAAGACCTGTTTTTGGGGGGGGGGGAGGAGCGAGCCTTGTATTGTATCTTTCTAAATAAAATATAAAAAAAAAAAAAACCCAATCACCCTAACCCGCCCAATCTCCTAACCCCCATAACCATGATTATCTGAATTTACCTCATACAGTTGCCCCTGCGAACATTTGTACTACCCCATCTAATGTGTGCATTGGTCATCACCTCACTGATCAGGACAGTTGTATCAATCCACATACCCAATTAAAACTGGCCAAACCCTCCGCAAACCTCACACCTGGTCCCTCTATGTGACACATACGCTGCTCCACCAACTATAAAAGGGTCCTGTACGCACGCAAACAATAATTGTGACATAGGACTCCCCTGCCTAAGTCCCCTACCCATTACAATCTTCACCACCCAAACGACCAGTAATCTGTATTTCCTCACCATTGCACCTCCATACAGCGCCTCAACCCATCCCACTATTTCTTTTCCCAAACTCCTGACCCCTGAGGAGGCTTTCAATGTTTCTGATCCACTCCTGTCCGTAATGCCCCTTGCCAATCGAGCGCCACCAAACTCTCCCTCCTCCCCCCCCTTTTGCCCCATCGAAATCCCTAAGTCTAACCCATGCCCCTCCACCATAGACCTCCCTGTGCAAACCAAACTGAGTTTTGATACTAACCCGCCCCACCACACACTTGACACCCGATTTCCTGAAATCTTCCTTCGCAAACAATTTGAATCTGCACATAACGAGACACCCGTAATCCAAAGCATATTGCTGCCCCTTACCCTCGGTACCAATACAATGACAGCCGTTGCCTGCTTCTCACCCACTCACCTCTCTCCCTTCATGCAATTAAAATAACCTAACCAAAAATACCTCATTAATGTCCCAACGCTGCGCTGATAAACACGCGGGAGTCCCATCAATTCCCGGTGCTATTTGCCCTTTTGCATTCCACTTAAAGCCCTCCATATTTCCCCCCAGTTTATTTCCCACCCAGTACTTTCCCTGTCACACGTTACGCAACTGACATACCACATTCCCACACACCTGTTCTAAAAACCACCCATCACCGCCCCGCCTCTTCGTTGCCAGTACTTCTCCATACCACTTATCAGCAAATGCCCCCATTCGTTTTGTAGCTTTGTATGACCTGCCCCCCATGTACCCACCTATCGACTCATGAACCTCCAACCATGGGAATAGTCATTGCCTGCTGTCTTTGTTTTCTGCTACGCATATTCACGATGAAGGTCTAATCTCCCCATAACCCTCTTCACCCCCCCGGTACCCACACCGCTTGGAACCTCTCATCCTGTAACTCACGCAGCCTCCCTTTAAATTCCATAATATGATCCATTGGATAAGTGCCGCCCGCCCCCCTCGCATAACAACCCCATAACCTATCCTCCCAAATAGTTGGCAAGCCCATATTGTAAAGAATTGATACGTTTCCCTTCCCTTACGAATATTGCTTAAAAATCCGTTCATTAGCCACACCATCTCACCCACATCACCACATCCTCAATACCTCATTTTACCTCTGCACTACCCCACCCACAACGTTGCAAAATCCATCTATCACCGGTGGTCGGTGGCTAAAGCTCCCGCTTCACACACGGAGGGCCGGTTCGAGTTCCCCGGCGGGTGGAAATTCCGTACACGTTCCTTACACCTATTGTCCCTGTTCACCTAGCAGTAAAAAAAGGCAAAATAGTACCTGGTGTTAGTCCGACTGTGTGGGGTCGCATCCTGGGGGACAAGATTAAGGACCCCAATGAAATAATTAGACAGTCCTCGATGACAGCACTGACTTTCCATGGGTTAACCTGGGTGGCTATCCCTCCGGGGTTAAAAATCCGAACGAAATCTTATCTATCTATGACTCCCACCCCACCTCTGCTACTAAACCGCCCGATGTCGGAATAAGCTACTTCTATTGTAACGGGAAAAAAATGTCAACCAAACCACCCCTTGAAATATATACAAGCCTACATCCAACCTAAAGCCGCATAACCCGTCTTACAAAAGTGTGCTCTACCTCCAATGCCCCTCCTCCAACCGCATCCCGCAAACTGAATATCCCCAAAAGATCCTCGCGAGGCGCCGACATGTCCCCGCCCCTTTTGTTCTATGTCCAGGCCCTCCTAATAACGCAGTGTCAAGTCCCAACCAACGATGGCCACTGCAGGTAAAACCACATAAGAAGAAAACTAGTTTCTCACATACAGAAATCACCTTTTTACTCTCACATCATTTCTGCTGGTGCATACACACCTTTACAAAGGATAACCCTCTGCCCAATACACCAACCATTTTCACACAGCGCATACTCTCGCCCCCTACCCCTCACTTCTTAGCAAACACAAAAACGGCTTGCCTCCCTGATCAATATAACCCACACCACCTTCAGACTTGCAGCTTGATACATGATGAAAAAGGGTTATCTACTCAACAGCAAATGACTCAACGATTCATTAGTCATGGTGTAGCATTCACTAGTTTCCCTAAGAACGACAATGGATCAGCTGTTTTTTACTGGTAGCGAGGAAAGAACGAATCCAGTTCCTCATAGTAAGATTCCTGAAGTCTCGCATATCAAGGAGATCACAACGTGAACAGCAGCAGGGGACCGATGAAGAGCTTCTTTTCGCAAGTCTGATATGACTTTCCTCATGAAGAGGACCGTCAACTAGAGGCATTAACGTGAAAACAGAAATGGCAGTAAACCATTGCTTCAAGACTATGTACTGGCCATTGAATAAAGGTAACGCATCAAGGAATCACGAGTAAAACTATAGTGTCTCCAGTGTCCTGGGCGGTCTGTCAGCCATAAGAACTGTGAGGACTGATGACAGCACAGCAGTAAGCCTGAAGACTGAGTGCGACATTCACTCAAGTATCACTTGAAGGTATGTGAGACATAATGGCAAAGAAGTTGCACGCAGGGGGGGGGGGGGGGGGGCAAGAACAAATAAGGCAAAAATAATGAATAATAAAATGATTATTAAAATACAGAAATAAAAAAAAAACAAAGACTAAGAACACTGCCAAGAGAAAGAACAACTACAAAAGTACGTTACAGAACTCCCCGCACCAACCAACACCATAGCCCAAAACCGACGACCCCCTCCTACCATTCTCCGATCCCCCCCCGCCCCCAATCTCAGACATACCACGAATCAACCCCCTCGCCAACACACCACCCGCCAGACACACCCATGTACCCTTATTATCCACACCACCAACCGACAACTCCCAAAACATGCCCCTCTCTCACCCATTCCCCTAAACGCACAAAACACGCCTAGTCCAGGGCCCCCCCCTAAACCCCCACGACCACCCGCCTCCCTTCCCGCACCCCCCCACATCCCATCTCCACCACCCAGTCACCCCCACACCCACCCCTCCCCACCAACCCATCCTCCCCCGTTACCCCCCCCAACCAACCGGATTCCTCCCCCTATCCCCCCCACACCAACCCAACCGCCCCCTGCCCGCCAAACTAATTCACTGCAGAACAAGATCAAACAAAATATTCACTGCAAACATTGCAACCAAATAAAACACATGCCGACCCTTTCACCACAATAATTCACTGCAGAACAAGGTGCAACAAAATAATTCCCTCAGAACAAGTGCAACAAAATATTGCACTACAGAACAAGTGCAACAAAATAATTCACTACAGAACAAGTGTCAACAAAATAATTCACTCCAGAACAAGTGGCAAAAAATAATTCACTGCAGAACAAGTGTCACAAAAAAATTCACTGCAGAAACAAAGTGCAACAAAATAATTCACTGCACAACAGGTGCAACAAAATAATTACACTGCAGAACAAGTGCAACAAAATAATTCACTACAAACAAGTGCGAACAAAATATTCCACTGCACAACAGTGCAACAAAATAATTCACGTGCAGAACAAGTGCAACAAAATTAATCACTACAGAACAAGTGCAACAAAATAATTCACTCCAGAACCCAGTGCAAACAAAATAATTCACACTACAGAACAAAAGTGAAACAAAATAATTTCACTGCACAACAGTGGCAACAAAAATAATTCACCTGCAGATCAAGTGCAAACAAAATAATTCACTGTCACAACAAGTGAAAAAACTAAAATAATTTCCTGCACAACAGTGCAACAAAATAATTCACTGCACAACAAGTGAAACAAAATAATTCACTGCAGAACAGTGCAACTAAATAATTCACTACAGAACAGTGCAACAAAATAATTCACTGCAGAACAAGTGCAACAAAATAATTCACTGCAGAACAGTGCAACAAAATAATTCACTGCAGAACAGTGCAACAAAATAATTCACTGCAGAACAGTGCAACAAAATAATTCACTGCAGAACAGTGCAACAAAATAATTCACTGCAGAACAGTGCAACAAAATAAGGTGCAGAAATAATCACTGCAGTAATAAACTTACACTGGGAAAATACAAGTTAAATAATAAAAATAAAAAACATATGAATAAAGACTGAACCTTTTAACTCTTAATTATAAATTAAACAAAATATTTTACTCAAACAAAGTGAAGAAAAAACTTTACTTTAAAAATAACTAAAATTACACTAAGAGTGAATTTGTTCAAAGAAATAAGAAAAATATGAATAAAAATAAAACAAGAAACAAAACTGGAATTGTAACACTTACAAAGTGGCAGGGTCACAACCAACACTTACAAGTTGCGGGGGCACACAACACTTACAAAGTGGGCGGGGCACCCAACACATTACAAGTTGCGGGGCACACAAACACTTACAAGTTCGGGCACACTACACTTACAAAGTGGCGGGGGCACACAACACTACAAGTTGCGGCGGGGCACACAACACTTACAATGTGGCGGGGCACACAACCTTACAGTGGCGGGCACACAACAGCTTACAAGTGGCGGGGCACACACACTTAACAAGTGGCGGGGCACACAACACTTACAAGTTGCGGGGCACACAACACTTACAAGTGGCGGGGCAACACAACACTACAAGTGGCGGGGCACACAACACTTAACAAGTGGCGGGGCACACAACACTTACAAGTGGCGGGCACACAACAACTTACAAGTGGCAGGGCACACAACACGTACAAGTGGCGGGCACACACACTTGCAAGTGGCAGGCGGCACACAACACTTTACAAGGGCGGGGCACACAACACTTACAAGTGGCGGGGCACACAACACTTACAAGTGGCGGGGCACACACACTTACAATGGCGGGGCACACAACCATACAGTGGCAGGCACACAACACTTACAAGTGGCGGGAGCACACAACACTTACAAGTGCGGGGCACACAACACTTACAAGTGGGCGGGCACACAACACTTACAAGTGGCGGGCACACAACACTTACAAGTGGCGGGGCACACAACACTTACAAGTGGCGGGGCACATAACACTTACAGTGGCGGGGCACACAACACTTACAAGGGCGGGGCACACAACACTTACAAGTGGCGGGGCACACAACACTTACAAGTTGGCGGGGCACCATAACACTTACAAGTGGCGGGGCCACACAACACTTACAAGGGCGGGGCACATAACACTTACAAGTGGCGGGGCCACACAACACTTACAATGGCGGGGCACACAACACTTACAAGTAGCGGGTGCACACAACACTTACAAGTGCGGGGCCAAACACTTACAATGGCGGGGCACACAACACTTACAAGTGGCGGGGCACACAACCTTACAAGTGGCGGGGTACAAACACTTACAAGTGGCGGGGCACACAACACTTACAAGTGGCGGGGCACACAACACTTACAAGTGGCGGGCACACAACACTTACAATGGCGGGGCACACAACACTTACAAGGGCGGGGCACACAACACTTACAAGTGGCGGGGCACACAACACTTACACAGGGGCGGGGCACACAACACTTACAAGTGGCGGGCACACTACACTTACAAGTGGCGGGGACACACAACACTTACAAGTGGCGGGGCACACCACACTTTACAAGTTGGCGGGCACCAACACTTTACAATAGCGGGCACACAACACTTACAAGTGGCGGGGCACAACACTTACAAAGTGGCGGGGCACACAACACTTACATGGGCGGGGCACACAACACTTACAAGTGGCGGGGGCACACAACACTTACAAGTGGCGGGGCACACAACACTTACAAGTGGCGGGGCACACAACACTTACAAGTGGCGGGGCACACAACACTTACAAGTGGCGGGGCACACAACACTTACAATGGCGGGGCACACAACACCTTACAAGTGGCGGGGCACACAACACTTAACAAGTGGCGGGGCACACAACAGCTTACGAAGTCGGGGGCACACAACACTTAAAAGTGGGCAGGGCACACCAACACTTACAAGTGGCGGGGCACACAACACTTACAAGTGGCGGGGCACACAACACATACAAGTGGTGGGGCACACAACACTTACAAGTGGCGGGGCATCATAACACTTACCAAGTGTCGGGGCAACACAACACTTACAATGGCGGGCACATAACACTTACAAGTGGAGGGGCACTACAACACTTACAAGTGGCGGGGGCACAACACTTACAAGTGTCGTGGGCACACAACACTTACAAGTGGCGGGGCACAACACTTACAAGTGGCGGGGCACACAACACTATACAAGTGGCGGGGCCTAACACTTACAAGTGTCGGGGCAACACAACACTTATACAAGTGCGGGGCACACAACACTGTACAAGTGGCGGGGCACACAACACTTACAAGTGGCGGGGGACAACACTTAACAAGTGTCGGGGCACACAACACTTTACAATGGCGGGGCACATAACACTTTACAAGTGGCGGGGCAACACAACACTTACAAGTGGCGGGGCACAACACTTACAAGTGTCGGGGCACACAACACTTACAAGTGGCGGGCACAACACTTACAATGGCGGGGCACTACAACACTTACAAGTGGTGGGGCACACAACACTTACAAGTGCGGAGCACAACAACACTTACAAGTGGTGGAGCACACAACACTTACAAGTGCGGGGCACACAACACTTACAGTGGCGGGGCACACAACACTTACAGTGGCGGGGCACACAACACTTACAAGTGGCGGGGCACATACACTTACAGTTGCGGGGCACATACACTTACAAGTGGAGGGCTCACACACTTACAAGTGGCGGGACACACAACACTTACAAGTGGCGGGGCACACAACACTTACAAGTGGTCGGGGGCACACTACACTTACAAGTGGTGGGGCACAAACTCTTTCAAGGGCGGGGCAGCACAACACTTACAAGTGGGCGGGGCACACAACACTTACGAAGTGTGTCGGGGCACAACAACACGTTAACAAAGTGGCGGGGCACACAACACTTATAAGTGGCGGGCACACAACACTTACAGTGGCGGGGCACACAACACTTACAAGTGGCGTGGCCACACAAACACTTACAAGTGGCGGGGACACAACACTTACAAGTGGCGGGGCACACAACACTTTACACAGTGGCAGGGCTACACAAACAACTTACAAGTTGGCGGGGCACTCAACACTTACAAGTGCGGGGCACAACAACCACTTACCAAGTGGCGGGCACACAAACTTACAAGTGGCGGGGCACACAACACTTACAATGGCGGGGCAACACAACACTTACAAGTGGTGGGGCACACAACACTTACAAGTGGCGGGGCACACAACACTTTACAAGTGGCGGGGCACACAACACTTACAAGTGGCGGGGGCACACAACTCTTACAAGTGGCGGGGCACAGCAACACTTACAAGTGGGAGGGCAACACAACACTTACAAGTGGCGGGTGACACAAACACTTACAAGTAGCGGGGCACACAACACTTACAAGTGCGGGCACAACCTTACAAGTGGCGGGGCACAACAACACTTACAGTGGCGGGCACACAACTCTTACAAGTGGCGGGGCACCAACACTTACAAGTGGCGGGGCACACAACACTTACAGAAGTGGCGGGGCACACAACACTTACAAGTGGGCGTGGCACCAACACTTACAAGTGGCGGGGCACAACAACACATACAAGGTGGCGGGGGCACACACACTTACAAAGTGGCGGGCACATCACACAACACTTAACAAGTGGCGGGGCACAACAACACTTACAAGTGGCGGGCACACCAACACTTACAATGGCGGGGCACACAACACTGACAAATGGCGGGCACACAAACTCTTACAAGTGGCGGGGGACACAACACTTACAAAAAAAAAATAAACAACAAAAAAACAAAAAAAAAAACAAAAAAAAAAAAATAAAAAAAAAAAACAAAAAATAACTAAACACAAAAAGAAAAAAAAACACAAAAAAAACAAAAAAAAAAAAAAGAAAAAACAAAATAAAAAAAAACAAAAAACCCAAAAAAAAAAAAACAACAAACAAAACAAACAACACAAAAAACAAAACCCACCCACAAAAAAACCAAACACCGCCCCCCCCCCCCCCCCCCCCCCGCCCGGCCCCCCCCCCCCCCCCCACCCCCCACCCCCACCACCCCCGCCCCCCATCGACCCCCCCTCCCCGCCCCCCCCCCCGCCCCCCCCCCCCCCGCCCCCCCCCCCCACCCCCCACCCCCCCCCCCCCCCCCCCGCCCCCCCCCCCCGCGCCCCCCCCCCCCCCCCCCCCCCCCCCCCCCCCCCCCCCCCCCCCCCCCCCCACCCTCTGCATCCCCCCCGCCCCACGCCCCCCCCCCCCCGCCCCCGCCCTCCTCAGCCCCCACGCCCCCCCCCCCACCCCCCGCCCCCCCCCCCCCCCCCCCCCCCCCCCCCCGCCCTCCCCCCCCCACCCCCCCCCCCCGCCCCCCCCCCCGCCCACCCCCCACCGCACTCCCCCCCCCCCCCCCACCCCCCCCCCCGCCTCGGACCCCCCCCCCCCCCCCCCCCACCCCCCCCCCCAGGGACCCCCCCCCCCCCACCCCCCGCCCCGCCCCCCCCACCCCCCCCCCCCCCCCTGCGCCCCGCCCCCCCCCCCCCCCCCCACCCCCCCCCGCCCCCCCCACCCCCCCCCGCCCCCCACCCCCCTCCCCCCCCCCCCCCCCCGCCCCCCCTCCCCCCGACCCCCACGCACTCCCCGCCCCCCCCTCCACCCCCACCCCCCCCTACCCGCCCCCCCGGCCCCCGCCCCCCGCCCCCGCCACCCACCCCCCGCCCCCCCCACCCCCCCCCCCCCCCCCCCCCCCCACTCCCCCCGCCCCCGCCCCCACCCCCCCCCGCCCCCCCCCCCCCCCCCTCCCCCCCCCCCCCTCGCACCCCGGAGGGGTGTTGGGGGGGGCCCCCCCACCCCGGCCCCCTCCACCCGCCGCCCGCCGCCCCCCCCCCGCCACCACCCCCCGCCCCCCCCCGTTGCCCCCCCCGCCCCCACCACCGCCCCCCCCCCCGGCGGCCCACACGCCAACATCACAGAGCGAGAAGGACAAACCCACCCCCAACCCCCAATCCAACCCCATACCATCATAAAACACAAACAACACATTGCAAGACCATAAGAAGTCGCTAAAGATATTTCTAACTATAAGAAACGAGTCAAAGGTACATGACACAACAAAGCAACTGGCCAAGCATCCACAGGTGCGAGACACATACACGTGGATTACATACATTATTCACATTCACAACATAGCACAGACATACCAACACAAACGCAAACATTTGTTGTCATCCATTCTATCCCGGGAGGTCGCACACCCTGTTACACGGACAAAACAGCATGACCTTCCCTGCCCCCAGCAACACTTTCCAATCACGACCCACACCCTTCCTCGTATATTACAAGATCTAACAAAACTGTATAACGTACGATTATGCCTATATCCATACCGAAAATCCCTCTGCACCACCTCCTCCCATAAATTTCCTTATTTCTACATACAGTATTTATAAACGTTACCACTAACACACCACTCCCTTTCACCTCACTAGACCTGTTTCACCCCCCGCAATACACACAACTATATATACATAATAAACTGCCATAATGTACACCCAAGCTCTGATTACACATCTTTATTACCTCACAACATCCACCATTCGTCGAGAACCTAATGCTAACTCAATACAGAATTCCTTACCTCACTATACCTATATATCACCACTATTAACCACTCACCTTAACACTCTCCTCAGAAATACCGTCACAACAAAAATACTACATGAAAATCCGAACTAATCCATTCCCCACCACATATCCCGCCACACAACCCCATCACCAGACCACGTCTATCCCCCATAGAACCACACCACGAACGGATAAAAATCGAACACGTTCAGATAAACAATACATTACATCTGGGGGGGGGGGGGGGGGGGAAAAAAAAGAAATGAACCACCGAACACAGGTTGCAACCCTCATCCAAACTCAACCATTTACCATATACTCCCCATTGCAATACATGGGGCGAAAATTACCACTCTAGCAAGGCGCTCACAAAAACCCCCACCGGCTAACATCTACAATCAACCTACCTATTATTGACCTTCGCCGCTCTCGAATCCCACGCCATAAGCACCCTCAAAAACAGTTCAACAACACTCATACAACTCAAACTCCTGTATACATCCTCATTGCAATCTGTTATGAGATACCTGGACCAAACACATACCCCCCCCAACCACACCTTCCCACTCCATCACCATCACATTTTAATGACAGACACATTTGCCCTAACCGCTTCAATCTAGCAATCCAAGCCATCCACCCTTTACTTACAGGGTATCATTACCACATACCCTTTTAATCCAATCACACAAGCCTCACGAACCCCTAACAAGAATTTAAAAAAAACCTCACTAAGTATGTTGGCTATTGCTAGGTCCACATTTAATGGCGAACACGGGCTGACCCACGTGCCATACTTATAGCTATATAATCAGTAAGATATAATAACAATGGCAACGCATGCACAGGCTCAAATGATAAGACTCCGCAACAGCAGAACCCAAAGCGTCGACCAGAAAATCCTGTACAAACACACACTAATAGACGCGATTTTCCCATGCGTGGCACAGTTAGAATCGTACTGCATAAATAAGACCGCAAATTTTACGAATTCACCTGCAATCCTCACTACATGCATCTAACCAAACTACCACCAAACACAACAATATTAAGCTGCCTGACTGCGTGAAGTGGCGGATTGTGACACAGCACACACCTCTGCATGTTTGTCAAGGAGAGCTACTCAATAGCAACAATATGGCGCATGATAACCGCGACGTAGAGTGAACACTGTCGGCGTTTGAGACTGCTTACGTGGGGGCGATTTACCCCTATAAAGGCGTGGGGGGTGGACACACATACTGCCGGCAATCACAGGGAAACGTACGGAGTGCAGGATGATGAGGTTTATGGTGTGGCCCTGAATGGGGCCTATCGTTCTATTCGTCAAGTTAAATTCCGACGGCTGTGTACGAGTCGTTAGTGACGAAATTTGAGCATGTGAGTATTGATGTAACTCCCCAGCTGTCAAAGAGTGCGACTCATAACGTTTTCTCGGCCACTATACGTGGGTGAAGTTGCGCAATGTCCGCCTTCGAGGCTGACGAGGAGGACTTACGGAAGGTGTTTCAGCTTATGGTACCCGGCATCTGGCAACCCAAGGCAAGTGGGCGGGCAGGTTGTGTACGTGGGACGTCCGGAGGGTACATTCCCCTCAAAATGACACTGAGGCAACCCGATCCCGTCATAACGTCGTGATGCCGGAGTTTATGACCCAAATTCAAGTGGCGTATGCTGCAGCGACGGACATGCAGTTGTGTGGATGTAATGACCATATGGCGGCGACGTTTGGGGAGGCAGTGGAGGGCGCCATCGCAAACAGGGGTGCATCCAAGTTACAGGTGTGGATGTCGTAAGAGGAGAATTTCCCAAAGGTGAAACGCGAGGAGATGGCCGTCTGTGGGAGTGAAATTGTAGAAGAGTCTCTTGTGGTGCATGTTGGCGGGGCAACGAGTTGTCTGAGCCGACAATGGCCACTTTGCCGTGACGGGGGATTAAGTGCTCATTCACAGGAGTGCAAGAGCTGGAGAGAAGCCTCGACGAGTATTGAAAACTTTACCTTCTCTTCTTCGGCGAGATAATGGCTTTGGTCCGTGAAATGTGCCTGAGTTGAAAGGAGAGTGTGGCGGGACAGCACAGGAAGGAAGGAGGACAACTGCAAGGCCCAGAGAGGAGTCAACACGAGCTCTGTGCGACAGGTCACAGTAGAGGTTGATGTTCAATGTGAGGAAATCTCCGGTAGACAGTATGGCGGTAGAGAGTGTTACAGAGGAAAGGGCGCTGCGTCAGACTCAGATGATGTCCCTGACGCCCGCGCAGAGGTTTGGGAGGAAGGATGTATATTCCTCGTGACAGCCAGGATAAGAGGCCATCCGAAGAGGGGGGGGGGGGGTGATGTGGGGCACAAACCACATGCTTGACCCCTGGGGAAGAGGCCCTGGGAAGGTGAGAGGAGAAAGGGTTGGAAGCTTTAGGAAAGGCCTTAGTGCAAGACTGGAATGTGAATGACTGTGTACTGGTGTGGGTGACGAGGGAATGCTTTCGTATGCCTTACGTCGATACAGAGTGGCCGTAGTCTTTCTACAGACATAATTTCAGGGAGGGTAGAGTGCTCGAGTGGACGGGTATCGGTGTTGACTCTGCCATCGGCACGTTGAAAGGTGGTTGATGGGTTTATTGATAAAGGAGGCGGCCCCTTGTGTTGCAAAGACGTGAAGGGGGTGGGGGGGAGGGTGTTGCTGTGGATTGGGTGGTGGGATGGGGGGCAGAGGGTAACCTTTGTAAGTTGTGTGATGCACCAGCTGAAAAATGATATAAAGTCAAGAGGGATTTTGTGTGTGATGATCTAGTTTTTGCTTTCCGTGGTTTACCTGAATGGCCATCGTAGTGGGGACTGGAATTGTTGATCAGAAGCATGTTTATGTGGAACCACGAGGGGCGGGGCAAATGTTGACAGCATGTACTACACAAGTCTTTTGTGGACTTTCAGTTGAGGGATGTGGTAGGTGGGGGAGGCGATGGGAGGTGGAGCATACTTTCGTGAGGCGAGTTTATGCAGCTAGGTTAGACCAGGTTGTATTATCCATAAGGTATTGTCACGTCTGTCCGTACTATTGAACAGCTTTTTTGGGAGATCATAGGGCGGTTGTCGCAGAAGTAGAGTGGGATTCTCTAGCTTTGTAACTCTAGGGATATTGAAATTAAATACGAGTCTGTTTGGAAGATGAGAGGGGTTTGGGGGGTTTTTACGGAGCTGTGGGAGAGATTAACGGAGGAGGTACAAGGTGTGGAGTGACGTGGTGACGTGGTTGGGATGGTGTGCTAAGACCGGATTTCGGCATATTATGTATGGAGGGGAAAGGATTAATTCTTTAAAATTTGGGTTGATTAATTTTATTTGGAACAGTTACGGGTTGTTATGTAAAAGGGACAGTAGAGGGGTCTATCCGATGGACGACATTATGATACATTAAAGAAGCGGTTGCGGGAAATTCAGGACGACGGTTCCAAGCGGTGAGAGTAATGGCGGGGGTGGAGGAGTGTTATGGGGAGATAGGCGTCTTCGTGTGTGTTTGCGCAGACAAAAACAACGTCGGCAGGCAACAACTATTCCATGTTTGGAGGTCCTTGATCGGTGGAGGGTATAGGCGGGTCCAGGTTATCCACACTACGGATGGGATGGGGTTGTTTGCGGATCATGGTACGAATAGTATTGGCGGGAGAAGGGTAGGGATTAAGGGGAATTTAGAGAGGTGGGTGTGAAGTGTGCGCCATGACAGGTTAGGACAAAGTGATAGGAAGCTTTGGGGGGACATAACTGAGGGGAAAATATGGAGAGCTTTGGGTGCCATGCAAAAGGGCAAAAGCACCGTAATCGAAATGGACTGCCGGCGGAGTTTTATCAACAGCATTGGGAGTTAATAAAAGGTTTTTTTGGTGAGGTTACTGAACTTGATGAAGGTAAGGGAAGGTTGGGTTGAAAGACAGCAACAGCTGTAAGTTGTATTGGTACCGAAGGGTAAGGAACAGCGTTGCGCTCAGGGACTAAGAACAATATCGTTGTTATGGTGCGCAGATTATAAGGTTACTTTGCAAAAAATTTAAGGAAATAGGATCAAGTGTGTTGTAGGGAGGGTTGTATCGGAACCCGTTGGGTTGCATGTAGGTCTATGGGGGTGGGACATTGGTCTTTTAAGGATTTCGTGGAAGAAAAAGGGGGGAAAGGGGGGGTTTTTGGTTGCACTAGACTGGCAAGAGAGCTTATGATAGGGTGTAGCGAGAGGCGTTTGAGAGCTATACTTAGGAAACAGGGCTATGGGGAAGAAATAGTAGGATGGGTAGAGGCGTATATAGAGGGGCAATGGTGAGAGTAACAGATAATGGAAGATTAGGGGAGGATTGTAATGGCAGAGGTCTTAGACAAGGGGTGTCCCTATGTCACAGCTTTTATTTGCGTGCATACAGGACCCCCTTTATAGAATGGTGGAGCGCCATTTGGCGTTGTGAAGGGTTGTGGGGGGTACTGAGGGCGTTTGGCCTGTTCTCATAGGGTATTGGAATGAAATCCACTGTATGGTTAGAGAGGGATGTCCATAAACCCTTAGATGGAGTGGTTCGACAGAACGTTTGCATGTGCACTGGTATCTAGGGTAAATATTCGGAGAATCCAGGTTTATGGGTTATTACTTGGGGGGAGAGGGTCGAGTGGGGTAGTGCAGTCGTAAAGAAGCGGGTGATGTCATTAAAAATTTGAGGTCTAATCTATGCTGATGATCTTGAGGTTCACGTGTTAATAATTCGGCCAGGGCTTGGTAGAAAGGATCACTGGGACCAATTGGGAGCATTGGCGGCCTATCATTGACCTTGTGCAGCGTGCCATGTAATTAACTTTTATTGTGATAGCAAGGTTGCATGTGGTCTGCCGTGTTCCCTTTAACGGGGACGGCAATTGCAACTATACTTTAGAGGGGTATTTTAAAATGTTTTGTGGGTTTCAGGTTGTGACTGGCTTAAAGGGATGTAATAATGTTACCTTGCGTCCAGGGGGGTTTGGTTTAATGAGCCTCCCCCCACTTAAAGAGAGGGTGTAAATGTATCTTCATTAAAAGGTGAGGTGATGAGGGAGGGTTGAGTGGGGGGGGGTTGTTAAGGTACACAATAAATTGAAACGCATGTTTTCTGGACGGAGTTGAGGGAGTGTGAAAACATTTGTGGGCAGTGGTGATGGTTTAGGATCTGGGTAAGAAAATTAAGTAGGCTGTGTAGGATGTCGGCGGAAAGGGTTGTGGCTCCGGTGGAGGGGATTTTCCCCATGTATGACTGGGGATGTATATTGGAGAAGGTTGGTAGGTTAAGGTTACAACCCCGGTGGACGTGAGGTGATGTATCGGTTTTTTGCCATGGGATTTTTACCATCGGGAGTGGTCTTACGAGCTAGACGGGTGGTTGAGGGGAGGGGGTATGTGGAATAGTGGCGGGGAGATTCTGCATTTCCATGTAGTGTATTTTGTGGAGGAGTTGGGGAGCGTCAGGGGTATGGTTTGAGCAGGGTGTTGCATAAGGAATAAGTGGTCAATACTTCTCTGTTCTACGGGCATTGAGTTTTATGTGGGGGGTATGGATAAAAGAGTATTATTAGGGCTGTGGGTACATTATGGTAATTATGTCTACATGTATGGGGGAATGAGGGGAAAGGTAAGTGAGTGAAAGGAGGGTTATTGCTGTTACGTTATAAAAACGTTGTGCCGTAATAGAGAACCTTTATGGGAGGAGGTGGGAGCGGGAATTTCTCTGAGGGATATAAGACCTTACCTTAGATGGTGTTTTTTATTAAATTTGTAAATTGGGTGGGTGGGGGCAGGGTAGGGAATGGTACAATGTGTTATATTGATGGTCTGT
This sequence comes from Cherax quadricarinatus, assembly GCF_026875155.1. Taxonomy (NCBI): domain Eukaryota; kingdom Metazoa; phylum Arthropoda; class Malacostraca; order Decapoda; family Parastacidae; genus Cherax; species Cherax quadricarinatus. The sequence continues at coordinate 33,982,858 of NC_069407.1, forward strand.
CAGGGGTGAAACGGGTCGCCTCTGTAGTAGCGGTGAATGTGTATGAACTTGGGCGTATGATGTGTATTCCATGGGTTTGTGACGAGTAATACTCATATATGTGTTTTATTTGGCAGTGGGAATGTCTATGATGTTATTCATATGCAATGTTTTAGGTGCTTGTAGAGGTGTCAGTGTGTTGGATCCCTTGATTATTAATATATTCTGTTGTTTGATGAACATATTGTTTTTACCTTTATTCTCAATACATTACGTTAATTGTATTTAACGTATAAGGTGTCCTACTTTATAATTTACAACGGGACAATATATGCAAATTATGGTGTGTTTGTTAATCATATAACAATGCAATTGGAATTAGTCGTTTATTGGTTATCATGAGGTGTAGGTGTTTTCATGTATGGGTGAGGAGTGATATTTGTGTTATCTCAAGTTCATGTTTTGTGGTTGTTATTGATTTAGTCTGTGTAAGACCTGTTTTTGGGGGGGGGGGAGGAGCGAGCCTTGTATTGTATCTTTCTAAATAAAATATAAAAAAAAAAAAAACCCAATCACCCTAACCCGCCCAATCTCCTAACCCCCATAACCATGATTATCTGAATTTACCTCATACAGTTGCCCCTGCGAACATTTGTACTACCCCATCTAATGTGTGCATTGGTCATCACCTCACTGATCAGGACAGTTGTATCAATCCACATACCCAATTAAAACTGGCCAAACCCTCCGCAAACCTCACACCTGGTCCCTCTATGTGACACATACGCTGCTCCACCAACTATAAAAGGGTCCTGTACGCACGCAAACAATAATTGTGACATAGGACTCCCCTGCCTAAGTCCCCTACCCATTACAATCTTCACCACCCAAACGACCAGTAATCTGTATTTCCTCACCATTGCACCTCCATACAGCGCCTCAACCCATCCCACTATTTCTTTTCCCAAACTCCTGACCCCTGAGGAGGCTTTCAATGTTTCTGATCCACTCCTGTCCGTAATGCCCCTTGCCAATCGAGCGCCACCAAACTCTCCCTCCTCCCCCCCCTTTTGCCCCATCGAAATCCCTAAGTCTAACCCATGCCCCTCCACCATAGACCTCCCTGTGCAAACCAAACTGAGTTTTGATACTAACCCGCCCCACCACACACTTGACACCCGATTTCCTGAAATCTTCCTTCGCAAACAATTTGAATCTGCACATAACGAGACACCCGTAATCCAAAGCATATTGCTGCCCCTTACCCTCGGTACCAATACAATGACAGCCGTTGCCTGCTTCTCACCCACTCACCTCTCTCCCTTCATGCAATTAAAATAACCTAACCAAAAATACCTCATTAATGTCCCAACGCTGCGCTGATAAACACGCGGGAGTCCCATCAATTCCCGGTGCTATTTGCCCTTTTGCATTCCACTTAAAGCCCTCCATATTTCCCCCCAGTTTATTTCCCACCCAGTACTTTCCCTGTCACACGTTACGCAACTGACATACCACATTCCCACACACCTGTTCTAAAAACCACCCATCACCGCCCCGCCTCTTCGTTGCCAGTACTTCTCCATACCACTTATCAGCAAATGCCCCCATTCGTTTTGTAGCTTTGTATGACCTGCCCCCCATGTACCCACCTATCGACTCATGAACCTCCAACCATGGGAATAGTCATTGCCTGCTGTCTTTGTTTTCTGCTACGCATATTCACGATGAAGGTCTAATCTCCCCATAACCCTCTTCACCCCCCCGGTACCCACACCGCTTGGAACCTCTCATCCTGTAACTCACGCAGCCTCCCTTTAAATTCCATAATATGATCCATTGGATAAGTGCCGCCCGCCCCCCTCGCATAACAACCCCATAACCTATCCTCCCAAATAGTTGGCAAGCCCATATTGTAAAGAATTGATACGTTTCCCTTCCCTTACGAATATTGCTTAAAAATCCGTTCATTAGCCACACCATCTCACCCACATCACCACATCCTCAATACCTCATTTTACCTCTGCACTACCCCACCCACAACGTTGCAAAATCCATCTATCACCGGTGGTCGGTGGCTAAAGCTCCCGCTTCACACACGGAGGGCCGGTTCGAGTTCCCCGGCGGGTGGAAATTCCGTACACGTTCCTTACACCTATTGTCCCTGTTCACCTAGCAGTAAAAAAAGGCAAAATAGTACCTGGTGTTAGTCCGACTGTGTGGGGTCGCATCCTGGGGGACAAGATTAAGGACCCCAATGAAATAATTAGACAGTCCTCGATGACAGCACTGACTTTCCATGGGTTAACCTGGGTGGCTATCCCTCCGGGGTTAAAAATCCGAACGAAATCTTATCTATCTATGACTCCCACCCCACCTCTGCTACTAAACCGCCCGATGTCGGAATAAGCTACTTCTATTGTAACGGGAAAAAAATGTCAACCAAACCACCCCTTGAAATATATACAAGCCTACATCCAACCTAAAGCCGCATAACCCGTCTTACAAAAGTGTGCTCTACCTCCCATCCCCCTCCTCCAACCGCATCCCGCAAACTGAATACCCCCCAAAAGATCTCGCGAGGCCGCCGACATGTCCCCCGCCCCTTTTGGTTCTATGTCAGCCCTCCTAATAACGCAGTTCCAGTCCCCACCAACGATGGCCACTGCAGGTAAACCACATAAGAAGAAAACTAGTTCTTCACATACAAAATCCCTTTTTACTCTCACATCATTTTTTTGCTGGTGCATACACACTTTACAAAGGATACCCTCTGCCCCATCCACCACCCATTCACGCGCAATACTCTCCCCCCTACCCCCTCACTTCTTAGCAACACAAACGGGCTTGCCTCCCTGATCAATATACCCACACCACCTTTCAGACTTGCAGATGGCAGAGTCATGACCTGAAACCCCTCCACCTCGAGCTCTCTTCCCTCCTTGAAATTGTGTTCTTGCAGGAACACTACATCCACTCTATATTTACACAGAAACATTAGAAAACCCTTCCCCTTTTCCACTATTTCAGAGTCCATTTACGTTCACAGTCATACACCTAAGGCCTCTTTATAGGTTCCAACCCTTCCTTCTCTCTTCATTCATCCCAGGGCCTCCTGCCCCAGAGCCAGCACAAGGCTTCACACCATTAACCCCCCTCCCTTTTTTGCGATGCCTCTTATCTTGACTACCTCGACAGTACTCTTCCTTCCTCCCAGACCTCTGCGCCGGCGTCAGAACATCATCTGAGTCTGACGCCGCCGCTCTCTCCCTCGTGATGCCCTCCACATCCATGTTATCTTCTGAGGTTCCCTCACGATGTACCTCAACCTCCACCACGCCTCGTTCCACAGCACACGGCGACAACTCACTCTTACTAGTTGGCCCTTCAACCCTGCTATGGTTTTTATCATTACATTCTTCTACAGGCAACACCATGCCTCTCACCAGCCCAGGAACAACATCCTCTGCAAGCGGCGTCAATGTCCTCAACACTTCCTGAAGCTCTTCCTCGAGAGCCTGCACCTCCTCCTGCACTTCCAATTCTGTACTTTTTCCTTGCCTAGTAACAGATCTTTTTATGTCACAGCTTACCTCACACACGCCTGTCTCTTCTTTGGAATTCTCCACCTCTTCACTCCACAAGCGCCCAAGCCCTTGCTTTCGCTTGGGGCTCTCAACAACAGCTACCAAGCTGGTAACTGGTTCTTCACCAGTTTGTGGAGGCGCCCTCCTCAGCTTCACACACGCTGCTGCCATATGGTCGTACGCCCCAGATATTCTGCACGTATGTCTCTGTCTGGCGTACGATACCATAACTTGCGTCCTGAAGTCCTCCAACACGACGTAAGAAGGTTTGGGATGTCTCAGAATCATCTTCAGGGAGAAGGTTCCCTCCAGACGGCCCATGTAAGCACCAGCCCTCCACTTGCCCCCGTTTGCCAGATGTACTGTCCCATATGCCTCAAAAACACTCCTGATGTCAGCCTCATCTGCCTCAAATGGGACATTACGAAGCTTAACCCACGTTAAGTGGCGAGATACGTCGATCAAACGCACCTTCACAGCTGGAGTAGCGTCAAGACTCACGTCTTGGAATCTCGTCACCAAAGACTCGTACACGGACGTGGAATTCAGTTTGACGAAGATTCTGTTAGCCCCATTCAGGGCAACACCATACACCTCATCGTCCTGGATACCATAGGTCTCCCTAATGATTGTTGGGAGTAATACCTGCGCTGAAGAGGGTGAAATCACTCCTCGAAGCAGCTCAATACCGATGGTATTTACGCGCCTCCTCACACTCAGCGCCATGTTGATACAAGGTAGCTCGCCTGAAAACAGCAGAGGGGTGCAAAGCACAACCGCACTCTACTGTGGTCAGGCAGCGAATGAAAAATGTTCTATAAGAGTTGGTGATGTATGTACATTCTTCTTTGAGGAACTGCGGACTGGAAATTCTCTAGGCTCTCAGAAAGAAGTCAATAACTACCCCTCTTTTCGTTCTTGTGTCACCATGACACAATATCACCATGACACAAGAACTAAAAGAGGGGTAGTTATTGGCTTCTTTCTGAGAGCCTACAGAATTTCCAGTCCGCAGTTCCTCGAAGAAGAATGTACATACATCACCAACTCTTTTAGTTCACTACACTTTTCCCTACACTTCATACGTGACTGCAGGAAACGTGCAACACATATCCTCAGCAAGACCAACACCTATCAAATTGAAGAAAAACCTCCAAGTTACCGGTCAGCAACGTTGCCACTAATGTTTCAAAAATGTTTGACAGAAAACTGGCTAAAATATCTACCAGCTCTTCAACTACTATTAGGAACCTGATACAAAAACCCAAGCATGATTCTCGCACAAGTGCAGGAATCTACACTATTCCATGTTGGGGGGTGTGACAAAGTATATGTAGGGGAAACAGCCAGATCTCTGGACATTAGGATATCAGAACACAAAAAAAGCTTGCAGAAATGATGACCGCAAGAACGCATGTGTTCAACATAGGGACGATGTTGGACACCTCATGAAATTCAATGAAGCTAAACTAGTGATTAAAGAAGACGACTTAAGACGGAGAAAATGCATTGAAGCTGCACTAATTTCTGTCAGTAACACTATAAAGCAAAAATCCGGTAGTTACATTATTTCAAAATTACTAAGCAAGAGGATATTACCCATCCTGGGAACTGGTATTACATAATGCCAGCAGGTCCCTCTCTAGCATCACCTCCTTAGTTCCACTACTACTACTACTACTACTACCACCACCTCTACCCACGCGTCACCTCACCTGACTCCTGCCACTCTATATATATACGTTTTCTTAGTTTTCTCTGCATTAGGACTGAAGAAGCCACTCGTGGGGAAACGTCTCCTCTAATAAACGTCTTGAACTGTACATAAGTGTCTTTTTCCACATTACCACCATCCTCGCTACAACCCCCCTCACTATCACACCCTCACTACCACCACCCTCGCTACCACCACCCTCAACCACCACTCTCACTATCACCACCCTCACTATCACCACCCTCATTATCACCACCCTCACTACCACCACCCTCACTACTACCACCAACACTACCACCACCCTCACTGCCCCACCTTCACTACCACCAGCCACACTGCCACCACTCTCACTACCACCACACTCACTACCACCACTCTCACTACCACCACACTCACTACCACAACTCTCACTACTACCACCCTCACTACCACACCCTCACTCCCACCACTCTCACTATCACCACCCTCCCTCCCACCACCCTCAACCACCCCCCTCACCCCACCCCCTCACTAACACCCTCACTATACCCCCTCACTACCACATCCTCACTACCCCCCACACCACAAATTTCCAACCACCTACCACCACTCAACTAACCCACCCTCAACCCCACCCTTCACTACCACCCCCCCTCAACCCCCCACCTCATTACCTCACCCCACTACCATACCCTCATACACGCCCCACACAACCACCACACTCACTCCCACCACCCAAAAATAACCACTCACACTACAACACCCACAGAACCCTACCACCATCCTCGCTCCACCACCCCGCTATTCCCCCCACTACCCCCACCCTCAACCACCACCCTCATACCACCCCACACCACCCCCCACTACCACCACCCCCCCTACCACCCCCCTCACCCACCACACTCCTTCACACCTTCATACCACCCCCCTCACCCCACCTCCCACACTACCACCACTCCACTCCCCACCACCCTCAACCACCACCCGGCTCCCACCCCCCCATCCCCCACCCTCACTCCCACCCTCACTATCATCCCTTCATACCACCCCCCTCACTCCCACCTCCCACACTACCCCCACCCCCTACCCCCCCCCCCTCCCCACCACCCTGGCTCCCACCACCCTCATTGCCACCCTCACACCCCCACCCTCATCACCACCCTCACTACCACCCCCCTCACCCCCCACCCTCACTACCACCCTCACTACCACCACCCACATCCCCACCACCCCACCCCACCCACCTCAGCCCACACTCACTACATCACCCTCACAACCACCCCCTCCTTCCACCCCCCCACACACCACCACTCTCACTGCCACCACCCTAAACCACCCCCCGGTACCACCACCCTCATTCACCACCCTCACTACCCCCCTCACATATCACCTTCACTCCCACCTCCTCACTCCCACCTCCCACACTACCCCCCCCTCACACCCCCCACCCTCAACCACCACCCTGGCTCCCACACCCCTTTGACCACCCTCCACCACCAAACCCCTCATCCACCACCCCCCTACCCCACCCCCCTCAACCACCCACCCCCCACCCCTAACTCCCCAAATAAGCATTTTTTGGGGGCCAAAAACCTTCACTCCCACCAGCCACACCCCACCACCCCCACTACGACCCCAAAACCACCACATCACGCCCCCCACCCTCACAACCACACCTTCCTACCACCACCCCACTCCCACCACCCCACTACAGTCACAGAAAACCACCCTAACAACCACCACCGTCCCTCCCCCCCACCCTCATTACCACCACCCTCAAACCAACACCCTCACAACTACCACCCTAAACCCTCTGTCACAACAACCCCCACCCTCACTATATTGTTAAAGCCCCCCAACCCACATAACTATTCAAACACCACTCCCTCATGCCACTGTTAAAACTACTACCATTCTCACTCCCAAATTTAAAACAAAACCACCACCCTACTGCCATCCTCACTCCCAAGTTAAAAAACTTTTGTCCTATCACTCCTGGCCTGGGACTTTATTAACAAACCCCCTATTTAATATATATAATAAAAATATATAAATATAAATATAAAATAATATATATATAAAATATAACAATATTAAAAAGAAACTAATCAATAGTAACAAAACAGGCAGTGAACAATAATCAACTGGATACCAAAAATCCCGAAAAAAGCACATAAAAAACGACTCAGAACTGGCTGCACTCAAATCAAACACTGCTTATAGTACTGTGCTTCAGGGAAAAAGAGATCTAAAAAAACATAGATCCACCTGTTCTTACACTCCCCCCCTTTAAAAAACGTCCCCTTTTCCCCTTTATAACCGTGAAACTCTTTATTTAAAAAGAGCATTAAGGACTTCTTTTTTTATATATTTTATTTAAAAACCAAAAAAGGAACAAAAAAAAAAAATAAACACAAACAGAATGGATTTCAATCCAAAGGTTTGCACCCCGACAAAAATTTCCCCCACCAAAATACCTGACACACAAAGGATTGCACCTAATACCCAAGATTTGGTATAAAAAACAACAATAAATTACGGCAAGAAAATATAAAAAAAAAACCAGTAACGGAGGGGGAAAAAAATGGGTTAAAAAAACCGACACAATGGAAATTAAAAAACAAAAGCAGTAAAATGTATTTTAATTGACTCTTCCCCCACAAAATGGGCTTTTTAATCCAAACAAACAACCGGGGTGGAAAGGGAAAGCGAGTATTTTTAAATCCGGTTCGAATGGGGTAGGGGAAAATGCGCACTGATGATGACCGAGGGGGCTATAGAGTCTAAAAAATTTGGGTTGGAAAGGAGATTTTTTAAATTTTGAGCAAACCTTCTACAGTGTTTTTTGTGGGATAGCGATAAGAAGTTTTTTGGCTTTTGGGTTTGCTATGAAAAAGAAGCCCCATTCTGGGTTAAGTTGTCGGATATAGAAATAATGAATTTTTCCAATTTTTCGGTTGAGTGTTTTCTTCGTGGGGATAATCTTGAGTTTCTGTGTTTATTAAGTGGGTTTTGTGAATTACGGTGTTTTAGCAGGCATTCCCCTTTTGCTCAGACCTTTTGGTATTGGGTTTTGAAAAACGTTTTTGGAGGTCCTTTGATTCCCTATTTACCAAAGTACCTACTACACAAGCCATCGACTCTTTCGCAAAGGAAAATTTACGATTTACTTTATCTTTCCCCAACCAGCAGCGATTTTTATCGACCTTTTTGAACTATGTGTTGGCTTTTCGGTTTCTCTTTCGAAAATCACCTCTTTCACAACTTTGGACTACCCATGGGGTTCGCCACCAGTGCAGCCTGGGGAACCTTAAAAGGGGAAAATCTAAAGCCAAAAGTTTCTAACCATTATTCCCCTTTGTCTGTCACCTGGCTCCGTTATGTTGCGACATTCTTCCCCTAACTCCTAAACGCTTCAACTTCAAGTCTCCAAACAAGCCAAACCCGTCGGGCTTCAATCCGTTCACACTTGAAGAAGAAGTCGACAACACTTTCCTTTCCTTGATGTCCCGCTCTGCAAAGCTGACCATGAACTTTTGTTTTTTGCTATCGAAAAACCCAACCAAAAACGTTTCTCCACTTCTACCTCCACGACACCAAAACCCAAAAGTGGTGTAATTTAGGCTTTCCCGCGTGCACTCAGAATCTCACAACGATTCTTGAGAAAAATGCACTATAAATTAACAAAAATTTTTAACCCACTTTTCCCCGTCCTTTAGAGACTGCAGACGGGGCATAAACATCTTTTAACACACCCAAGAAGACATTGCCAGAAGGATACAATCCTTCCCCCCAACTCCATTGCCAAACAGTTTCCAAAATCTTTGCCAAAACACATTCCAAGTATCTACTCCCAACCCCGACCATAAGGGCATCACCCGTAGTAGACAGGGCAAGCCTCCATCCTCTGCGGGGGATAAAAAATCCCTTGTAAGACTGCAACAAATTATACGTGGGGCCCAAACTCAAGGGGGCCCCCCAAACACGTATTTCAGAAAAACCTAGCAAGCAGGTCTGACACACAAGGAATGCCTGCGTACAACACCGTAATTCACACAACCATAATAAACTACAGAAACTCAAGCTTTTCGCCACAAAACAACACCAATACCCAAGAATCCCGGGAAACATACTTATTTTAATCCGACAACTTAACCAGATAGGGCCTTTTTAAAATAGCTGAACAAATTGCCCAAAAAACTTTTTCATCGCTACCCCCAAAAGAACACTTTTGAAGGTTGCTCACAAACAATCCAATCTCCTTTCAGCTACCCAAATTTTTAGACTCTTAGCCCCACCGGACATAACAGTGCACATTCTTCACCTACCCCCCATTCTGAACCGGTATAAATACTCGCGTTCCTTCCACCCCCCGGTAGTTCTGTTTGTGACTCGAAAAAACCCCTGTGGGGCGAGACTAGTCAATAAAGGATCACATTATACTGCATTTGTTTTATTTTCCCCAGTAACAGGGGCGTGAACTGAAATATTACAAATCTATTCAAAAAATGACATATATATAAAATTTACATATAAATGACATAGCCCCAAAGGCCAATACAATAAAAAGGAATTATACAAGAAATTATCCATTTAAACCAATTGTTCGCATTAATCAATAAACCAAAACCAAAAAACAAAATCTTACTAGAACATCTACATACTTATCCCTAAAAATAAGCTTACAAATACTAAAATACAAATATTCATAAAAAGAAAAAAATTTTAAAACGGAGGTTTAGGGACAATAAACCAGTATACAAAATCTCAGACACAAATGGACTGCTTTATAAACTGGCTAGATATTCTGTTTACCTACAGCAAAAAACACATCAAGAATTAACAATGAAAAAAACGGGTATAGGGTACTGACCAAATTTATAAATTTTAAAAATAAATCGAAGCTAATATAAAAGTTTTAAAATAAACCTGACCTTGAAAAGGTCAATACAATAGAAAGGGATATACACAAAAAAAAAAGTTTCTAAAAATCACATTAAACAGGTGCGCTGTAAAAAAAAAAAGTAATAAGTATATTCTACGTGAAAAAAACCCGCAAAAACATAAATACAAACTAAAACACATTCATATCACAAAGAACAATATTACTCAAGAATCTTTCAATACAAGACTGATCACACCCAAATAATACATAAAAAAAAAAAATTCGACTTTAAAACCCCCAACATTCCTTAAATAGATACATAGATCTAACGATTTCCCCAGCCCTACACCAACTTGGCAATAAACCACAAGGTTATGCAGATAATGCCTCAATAAAAACCCAGGAAACCTTTCCCAACCCACTTTCAAAACACTCGTGATCACGACACCCCCCGACCAATGGGGCGAGCCCGCGGTGACCCCTGACTCCCTTCAACCTTGAAAACCCCTTCACCACTATTATCATTCACGATTCACGAAATTTCCCAAACGTTGCATTCTTACCCCTCTGAGAAAACCTAAACCACCTCCTCCCTAAAATTTCTCTGTTACAACACGTGGGATAGAACTTTACGCCCCTTTCCCCCCTTCCCCCCTCTTCACTATCCCCCTTCCCCCTCCCCCAGGATTTTATATAATCTACCATGATAAATCTAAGTTTTTATGACGCCGTCGTCTAAATCCCCATACTAGCTTAAAGCACCAAAAACCTACACTCCACGGCCTCATACCCTCAGTACCCCCTACTTAACCAGCACCTGCCCTCTTCTAACCCTTCAAAAAAAAAAAATACATGGAACGCAGTCCGCCCCCTCCACAGATACCACTCTACCCCTTCTACAACCTGTCTGTTTTCGTATATCGTCCAGACGGAGGACCCCAGCAGAAAACGAAACATACCTATCCCCCGGGGGGTTTTTTAACTTCATTTTTACTAAATTTTCCCAAAATACCTTCCACGATCATGGGGAAAAAAACCCTCAACGGGGCAACGCACACCTACAAGCAACCTAACAAAACCTTATGCAAACCCTTTCCATTTCCTTAAGTAACATCAGGGCCCTCAAAACGATTTCGCATTCCCGCAACCCATTCCTCAAAACCCACATCCCCAGCCTGTCATGCATCCTTCCCAACGCCCCGATTACACCCACACGCAAAACTTTCCATTTAGAAAAATTTTTCCCCCTCTGTCTCAAATCCATCAACCCCAACCCACCTGACTTAGGGGGGTAACTTTACAACTTCCCCCTTAACCAATCACAATGTGAACCCCAAAAAAAATTTATCCCCGCTTAAACCCCCCACAACGCTGCCCCTGTAATTGGGAACACAGCTGCAACATACCAAACCAAACTATAAAATAAAAGTTTATACTATCATTTTGTTTAAAGGGTTAGGTGCGGGGGTCTCAAAACCCCTAGTGCCCCCAAATCCTTTCCAATAACCTACCCGAGTTTTCCACCCTTTCGAACCGTGTCTCCTTAAATAATACCACAAATTTTTTAAAAAACACACCCCCTTTCCTTTAACAAATTACTTTCCCCCCCCCCCACCCCCTCCCCAAAACTAACCCCATGCCCTTGACTTTGCATTATTTACCTCTTTCCCCCGTGGCATTCCCAAAAATTTGCACGACCTCGCCAACACTCCCATTACACCCCTTTCACGAAGAGAACAGTGGTGTGTCTCATATCCAGTTAATCCTGCCGGGCCTCCCACCCCCACACTTCCCTCCCCTTTTGAGTACATAAGTATGGTCAACCATTCTATAAAAGGGGCCCTAAAAAACACGCAAACAATTTTTGGGACGTGGGGAACCCCTGCTAAGCCTCCCCCATTAATCTCCCCCCCCATACCCCCATTAATCTTATCCTCATTTTCCCCCCTTGTACAATTATTTACTCACTCGACTTTTTCCCCCAATAACCCTGTCTCCAAAGAAAAACCTGCAAAGTTTTCCCTTTTCCACTCTATCATACCCCCTTCCAATCTGACCCATAAAAGCCGCCCCCACCCCCCCTTTAAGTTTCCCACAAAAATTCGGAGTATCCCATGCCTTCAATCATCGACCTTCTGGAAACCCCCAAACTGAGATTTTGACACCACCCTCCCCACAAACAGTTGAACTATTCCCTAAAATTTTTAAAAAAAAACCTTATGTCTCACCATCAACGATATTGCTGGGGTACTCCCGTAGGGTGGGCTGCCCCTTTCCCCTTCGGGGACCAAACTAAACTGCTGTAGCCGCTTTTCCCCAATTCCCCTTTCTCCCTTCATACATTAAATCCCCCTCACTATAAACCTCATATTAACATCCAAGTTGTAAATAAAATTCCCCATAAAGGACCGCAATACCCGGGTTTTCCCCCTTTCCTATTCCATTTAAATGTTTAACTTATTCCCTCTGTGTAATAACCCCCCTAAAGACTTTCGTGCTATTCCTAAATTACAAGTCGATACTCTTTTAAGCCCGGCACCCACCCCCCCACTTGTCCAATACTTCTCATACCAAGCCCACATATGCCCCTTTCCCTGTGTTGTTCTTATCTCCTGCCCTGCTTTAAAGCCCCGCCCGTTCCTTTTACCTCAAAAAGGGGATGGCCATCACTGCCTGCCTTTGCTTTTGTGCCGCAAAAACACGCAGAGGGCTTGTCCCCCCAAAAGCACCTTCCCCCCCTGCCTGCACCCTTACCGCTTAAAACCTTTCTTTTGAAACCCCAATTTCCCTTTTATTTCAATATTTCATCCATAGGAAAATTTTTCCCCAACCACCCCCTCCCATAGCAACCTCTTAACCCTTCCTTAAATATTTAAGCCAGTCCATATTTTAAATTATTAATACGTTTTCCTTCCCTCACATAAAATTTTTAAATTTTTTCCTTCGAAAACACAACCCACCAGTCCAATGTCGTCCACCCCCTTTTTCTTCCACACTAAGCTGCCTCCACGGATTAAAAAACCCCTCAACCCCCCCTTTTTAAACCTAATAACTTCATTTGTTTCCAATAACTTTATTTTCCGCAAGCAAACCCCCACCCACTGCCCTATGATCTGACAAGTAGCCTCAACAGTACTGAAAGATTTCACACCCACCCTGAGTAAGGTACACTCTAGCCTCGCAGATTCCACCCCTAACGAACGTTTTTTGGGTCTCCCACACCCCCCCCCCAAACCATACGTAACCTGAATCCCTTAAAAAATTTCCCCTAAAGACCACAGACAAAAATCCACCCCCTTTTGGGCCCACATCAGCCCCCCTGTTTACACAATTCCAGCCCCTTCCAACTATTGCCCCCTCGGGCAGTGCACATTAGAAAAAAAAAAAATGCTCACCACAAATTCCTTCTTTACCGTATGTTTTTTCCGCCGGCGCATACAGACTTACAAAAGACACACACTTGCCCATCCACACGAAACACCTCCCCCCCTCACTCTTGCAAAACAAAGGGCCCTCCTTCTACCCACCATCGAACTACCGAAAACCTGCCACCTCCAACACCCTTACCCTCTTTAAAAAATTATGCTCCTAAAGGAAAAACAACATCCACCCAGATTTACAGAAATGTACAAAAGCATTCTACTTCATACTGCTACAAAAAACCTTTAATGTTTACAACACCTATGGCCTTTTAAAATTTTTCCCCACCCCTGCTTCTCTCATTACTGTTTACAATCCAGAGCTTGTATTAGTTTTTGACCCCTTCAGTCCCCTTTTTTTCCCCCTCCCCCTTCTTCGGGTGCCTCCTATCTTGCCCCCCACCACACATCCCCCCATTTGTTCCCAGGCCTTTGCTTGCATCAGGACATCATCAAAATCTAAGAGCACCCCTCTTCCTTGTGACAGTCTGTCCGATATCTTGAACCCGGTGTTGCCTTATGATGAACCTCCACCTCCCCCTGACGGGTTTATTAACTCTAGGGCGATTCCAGCCACCATCAATTCCCAAAATGTCACGTCCCGACAAACGGAAAAAGTGACGACTCTAAAACGACACCCGCTAGCTGAATGTCCTCCTCAGGTGATGAAAAAGTTTTAAAAACCTCTCCCAAATTTTCCTCATTTAAATAATTTCCCCCTGTAGTTTCGCTTCTCCAAACCCCGGGAGGAGACCCAGGTCAGGCAACTGGTGGAGGGACTAAAAACTCACCTCCAGTCTTGTGGTGATAAACTATCTCACTCCCAAAACACCATCCTTCTTCCCGATGGTTGCCCCACCCTGCCCCCTTTTGAAGCAGGGGAGGCGACTTCCCCCAGAGGTCCGGGCACTATCCTTAGTAAATCTATTAAAACACATCCCTTTACCACTGTTACAACTACCACTCCTCATTTCCCACTATTAAACACCACCCCCCCTCCTTTATCTTTAAAATTTTCACTGCCCTCACTACCATTACAAAATTACCACACTTTTTAAAACTAACCATCCTCAATACCTGGAGTAACCTGGGGGGGGGTATTCCGATGGAAACCCCCCCCCCAGGGGCCCGGGTAAATGTCCATGCATCGTTGTGGAATTTTTTTTTTATTATTTAAAACTCGGGTACAACAAATATGGGTACAAAAATTTAATATGTAACAAGTACGGCGGTGAGCAATAATCAACTGGACTACAAAACTACTGAAAGAAGCCATGTATAATGACATCGAATGACTTCACTCAAATCAAACCCACTGCTTCACGTACTGTGCTTCACATGAACAGAGGGTCTTTAAAAAAAAACGATAGATCCTACTCATAATGTTACACTTCCCCCCCCCTCCTTGAAAACTTTCCACTTTCACATTGTATACACAGTTTTGGGGGATGCCTGGGGTACCAAGCTTATGTGTTTCTGTTGAGCTTTAAAAGGAGGGGGTGTGTTAAACAGGAGGCGACCCCCATTTGTATGCACAGCAAAGGTGCAGGGGGGGGGGGAGATTTTCGTGGGGAAAGGATGGTGGATGGAGAGAGAGTGGCATTTGTGTGGTGTAGCCCCATCAGAAAGTAAATTGAAAGGGAAGAAGATTTTGTACGGGAGGAACTTGTGTACCCCCAAGCATGTTCCCGTTTTTGGGCGATTGGAGGGGGGGGGGATTGGAATTGTGTAATTTTAAGGGGGCAGACGGGGAAACCCCCGGGGGGCGGGATTTTTTTCCTCAGTCTTATGGGCCTGCTTAAGATCTTCTTACGTGATGCTTTGGGGGAGGATTTTGGAGATGGAACATACTTTTATAAGAGGGGGTATGCGGTTTTTTTGGAAAAGGGTATATTATCCAGGGGTATTTGGTAGAGTCTTTAAAAAATTTTGAGATGGTGTTTTCCAATCATAGGGCGTAATAGAGGATTTCATTTCGTCTCAGACGTTGTACTGGGGGTTGTCAGCTGCTTCCCTCAGTCCCACACCTGGGGGGGGTTTTTAAAACTAAAACAACAAAGGACTGTGTTTCCCGGCGTCTTAATCTTTTTGTATTAAACTAACACGGGGTTTCTATCACCAGTGAAAATAAGTATTAATGCCAGCAATAAATCGGATACTATGGATTCGGGTGAACCCTTGTGTGGCATCGCCTTAAATGGAATACACGGATATTGTAATTTTTTGTGACACTCGATTTCGAGAAGATTGGACCCTCCAGGATAAAAAGAAAGCAAGCCCACCCCAGAGTTTTGTCCATTTGCATGCGTTTCACGGTACTATATGTGGGTATGTGTGCAAAACGGGCCTTTTTGGTCCAGTGAAAGTTGATATAGTGGGTTTTTGAACTTTTAGGGGAAGATCCCCCTGTCACCGGGTAGGTGGTCTGACACCCACTATGCTGGTTTTTTTCAGGAGGGGTCTTTACGTCGAAAATGTCCATGTGTCAGCCGTTTCCTTATACGGGCACCTGGAGGATTTTTTTCCCCAGGTGTACTTTAATATCCTGGACAGAGAAAAACTTGCCGCCTCTGCGGCACTTTGGATACATAGCAGCTCAATTTTGTTTCAGTGCCAACTGCCCTCGGGGCGGGTCGTATCCTGATGGGGAGGTTCCCCGTCAGGCTCCCGGAAAAGAGGTTGTCGAGGACTCGCCACGTCTGAATCATGAGTGCTGAGGTTGATCGGGCCATGCTACTAGAGTCATCTTGTGTACTCTACCTGGGGTGCCCCCTTGACGAGGTGGAAAATTGAGCGGTTTAAATCCCTCTGCCAAGAGGGCAGGTGATATGGAGGCCGACATTTTTATCTGCGTTGAGTGACCTATTACATGCATGAGTTTATTCTGGCTGTGTTGCCTTTTTGAAGTGTTCTGATGAGGTGAGATTCGTGTAGATTTGGGATTCGAGGGTTCATACTGTTTGAAGCAGAAAACACAATGAGAACATCCAAAATACTGAAGTCGAAATGCTGTTTCTAGGAAGGGGGGCAGTACCCGTCTGAACCCCATGATGTCTTTACCCCCTGGACAAGCTCAGGGAAGAAAGGGGTGGCGGGAAAACAGGGGGGGGGAGGGCGCGACCAGGACAGAGGTAACATCACGGGGGTTGCGAAAGGTGCGGGAAGTGCCCTTTGGGTGTTTCCAACGCAAAAGAAAAGGGGGGTGGTAGCCCCTGAGGAAAGCCACCTTTTAACACAGTTTAAGTGTGTAACTATTAAAATTAAAGGTTTGAAATCTTCGAAAGTGTGGCAAGTCCTGAGTGGTTGAATGTTTTGCAGTAAAAGTGTTTTTTTCAAGAAAATTACCATAAGGTAGGGAAATCGTTTGAGATGGATGGTTATGACATTTTTATTACTCACTCCAGAGTTTTGAAAGGTGGGTGGCTGTGTTGATAAAAGCGAACCAGCCCCTTTGTGATGAACATTGGGAGGAAGGGGGGGGGGGGCGGGTGGTGCAAGTCGGGGGGATTGGGGTAGTAGAAGAGTTGGTTTTGTAGAGGTATATGGGCCCGGGTGAAAATGATGTTTTAATTTTAAAAATACTTTTTTTGGAAAAGTCTTAGTATATTTTTTTGAGGTCCCCGCCGGAAAAAACAGTGGTCGTGGGGATTTGGAACTTTTGGGGTGCACCATAAAGACGTTGAACTGCAGGGGGGTGGGTTTCTGTTCTCTTTTTTTGGGTAAAATGTTTGTCTGGGCTGGGGTTGGAAAATGTACGCGGAGGATGTGACTTTGGGGTTGACATCTTTTGTGCGGGGGCCATGCCCTGCTTAGATCGGGGGTAGTGTCTCGGCGGGGTGGGCGTAATCAATGTGTGTGTGTGTTTTAATGTTTTTTCTCCCACCACGGGGGGTTTTTTTGAGCTCGATGGGGGGGTCTCCCGAATCGTTTTAAGGGGTCTGGAAATGAAACGGGATGCACAAAATGCAGATGGTAGGGACTATTCGCGGGCTTTTGGACGCTATGGGAGTAGACTCCTGGAAAGGGGGGGGGTTTAGTACGACGGTGAGATGAGTTGGAAAGCCTCGAAATTAAGAATTTTTATTGCACCGGGGGGTAAGGAGGCCACTCGCTTTGGGGTTGGTTTTTGGGTACCTGGAGGGTCATTATGACAATGTTATGCGCAGGGGGAAAGGCACGGGGGTTTACCCCGTGGTGAGACGACGCTCTTTAAAGAACAAATCCAGGTATTGAAAAATAAGGTTTCGAGGGGGGGCCCCATTTCGGGTGGGGTGGAGGAGGCTTTGTGGGGGACAAGCATCTGCTTTTGTCTTCAAAGTCAGACACAAAAAGGGGAAAAAATGACTGAAATTGTGAGTTTAGTGGTGCAGGATTGAGTTGATGGGTATAGTGAGGGGCAGGTTTTAACAACAACGAGGGGATAAGTTTTTTGTCGATACTAGGTACTAGGTTGTAGACAGCAACCCCCAGGGAGGATACCGTCCTGCCAAGGAGTTAAAAAAGAAAGCCCCGAATTTTTTTTAAGATGGTGATTGCTGGTGCTTTTTGTGTTCCCTAAATATTGCAGAATTAACGGTTGCCGTCTTGCTTTTTTCTATTACCTTAGGTACATTACACATAATTACAGTTTTTTTTTCCCATCCGGGGTTTTTTTTTTTTACTTAATAGTTCTTGGTTTTTTTTTCCTTTTTTCCCGGGGAAGTGAAAAAGAATCTTTCCTCTGTAACCAGGTGTTTAAAAGTAATAAATGCCGGGGGCAAAGGGTGTAACCCCTTTTCCTGTAAAAAATTACTAAAAAGAATAAAAGAAAATTTTCAAAGTGGGGAAATCTGAAGTGCTGGAGGTTTGCAAATGATAAAAAAGAATATTGTGGATGTTATGAATGAGAAAAACTGGGGTGTCCGGCTTTTTGTAAACAAAGCCCAAGGGGGTGGGGGAGAGTTTTTTTAATTTTGAGGAATAAATGGGGTTAGGTCAGGGGGTTTTAAATAGAGTTTGAGCTAAAAGGGGAGTAGCAATAAATTTTAAGGGTAAACTAGGGAGGAAAAAAAGGGACTACAAGTTAAAATTTTAAGGATTTTGTTGAGTAAAAAAAAAGATTGGATGTGAAAAATGGGTTTGTAAAACGTGTATCACCTGGAAAAGAGAAGTGTAAGGAGAGAGAGGATTCGGGGGGAAAGTTGAGTGAAAGGTGGGGGGTTTTGAATCAAATGTGAGAGTAATGGTGGTTGGGGATTTCAATGCTAAAGTGGGTAAAAAAATTTTTGGAGGGAAATAGTAGGAAAATTTGGGGTGCCCGGGGTAAAAGTAAATGGGGGGGGCCTTTAATTGGCTAGGTAGAAAGAAATTTGGTAATAAGTAATACATTTTATGAAAAGAGGATAAATTTCAAGGAAAGATGTAACGTAATGAAAGTAGTTTGTTAGATTATGTTTTTTGGTGGGTAAAGGTTTTATGGGTAGGCCAGGATGTACATGTTTTTTAGAGGGGCAAATGATATATCGGATCAATTTTGTTGGTACAGTTAGAGTAAGAGGTAGATGGGGGAAAAGACGAAGGTGGGGAACAACAAGTAAGGGGGAGGTGAAGTGATAAACTAAGGGAGGGGAAATTCGGGGAGATATAACGATATTGGCAGAAAGGTGGGCTAGTGCAAAATGAGTAGTGGGGGGGTGAAAGGGGTTGGAAAAAGTTTTAAAAAATGCGGTTCTAAAGTGGGGTAAATTTTGGGGATGGGGGTGGGTGCAGGAGGGAAAAAGGAGTGATTGGTGGAAAAGAAGAAAGGGTGTGAAAAAAGAAAAAGGTACTTACGAGAGGTTTTTACAAAGCAGAAATGTTATAAAAGAGCAGAATATATGGAGGTAAAAGAAAGGTGAAAAGGGGTGGTTAGAGAGTGCAAAAGGAGAGCAGATGAAAAAGGGGGGCACTTAAGAAATTTAATAAAATAAAAAAAAAAATTTGGAGTGAGTTAAACAAGTTAAAAAGCCAGGGGAAAGTATGGATTTGCAGTTAAAACAGTAGGGGTTATTAGACGGGAGAGGGAGGTATTAGTTAGATGGCAAGAATATTTTGAGGGAAATTTTAAAGTTTAGGAAGAAAGGGAGGGGTTTAAATTTCATGCATGGCCGGGAGGGAAGAAGGGGTGAAGAAGAGCAGAATGTAAGTGTGGGGAGGTAGTAGGCATTACGTAGAAAGAATGGGGTAAAGCGCTGGAACTGATGGGATCATGACAGAAATGTTTAAAAAGGGGGGGGGATTAGTTTGGAGTGGTTGGTACTTTTTTTTTAATAAATGTATAAAGCGGGAGGTACTAGGGGTTTCCAGAGAGCATGAAAGCCCCTTTATATAAGGGAAAAGGAGAAAAAAAAGATTGTAAAAATTATAAGGAATAAGTTTAGAGTATCCAGGAAAAGTAATGGTAGGGTTAAATTGAAAAAATTAGAGGAAGACAGAAGTAGGATTGCGGATGAGCAGGGGGGCTTTAAATGGGAGGGGTGTGTAGATCAAGTGTTTTCAGTGAAGCTATAGTGAAAAGTATTTAGATAAAGGGGGAAGTTTTTAATGCATTTAGGATTTGAAAAGACTAGATAGAGTGGGTAAGGAGCAATGTGGCAGATGTTCAAGTAATGGGAAAAGGTGGTAATTTCCCCAAAAGCTGTAAAGAGTTTTTTTGGGTGGAGGTCAGGTTTAGGGGTGGTAGAAGAGAGGAGAATACTTTCCCGGGAAAACTAGGTCTTAGACAGGGATGTGTAATGTACCAGGTTGTTTAAAATATTAAGATGGGGTTGTAAAAGAAGTAAAGTAGGGTGTTCGGGGAGGGGGTGGGAAATTTAATTATGGGGAACAAAAACAAAATGGGAAAAGACACGTTACTTTTTGCGATGATACTTGCTTATGGGAGATTCTAAAGAAAAATGGCAAGGTTTTGGATGAGTTTTAGAATGTGTGTAAAGGAGAAAGTTTAAAGTGAACAAGAAAGAGTAAGGGATGAGGGTATCAAATGATTTGAAAAGAAAAATTGGATTCAAAAATTGGGGAGGAGGGGTAGGAAGAAGTGAATGTTTTCAGATACTTGGGAGTTGAGTGTCGGCGGGTGGATTTATGAAAGGGGAGGTTAAAACTAAATTGATGAGGGAAAAAAGGTGAGGGGGCGTTGAGGAAGGAGGCAAAGAAAGGGGAAAGTATGAAAGTATAGAGTACCAACACCTTATATGGGTGTGAAGCTTGGGTGGTAAATGGAACACGAGGAGACGGTTGGGGGCAGTGGAGATTCCGTCTAAAAGGGAATTTGGTGTAAATAATGCAGAAAAATTTGGAGTGTGGAAAAATTGGAGAAGGGTTTTGGGTTAATAAAAGCTTGCGGGGCAAAGAGGGGGTTTTTGAGGGGTTTTGGGCATTTAGGAGAATGGATCAAAGTAGAATACATGGAAAGCATATAAATCTATAGGGGAAGGAAAGGGGGGGGTAGGGGTCGTCCTCGAAAGGGGGTTTGGGAAAAAGGGGGGAATGGAGGGGTTTTTTGGGCTAGGGGGGTTGGGGCTTCCCCGCAAGCATCATGGCGGAGAAGGAGTGAATGGAGACGAAGATACTTGGGACCTGACGATCTGTTTGGGGGTTTTAGCAGGGTAATATTTTTGAAGGGTTCAGGGAAACCGGTTTTTTTCAATTGTCGGACTTGAGTCCTGGAAATGGGAAGTACAATGCCTGCATTTAAAGGGGGGGTTTGGGATAGGCAGTTTTGGGAGATATGTTGTGTACTTTTACTATATGTTCTAAGCTTTGTATTTTGACACCTCTGCAAAAGCAGTGATAATGTGTGAGTGTGGTGAAATGGTTAAGGTGAAAGTATTTTTTTTTTGGGGATTTTCTTTCTTTTTTGGGTCACCCTGCCTAGGTGGGGGCGGCCGCTTTTTTGAAAAAAAAAAAAAAATTGGAGAAGCTCCGACGCAAAGTAAAGACGTGGTGGGATGAATAAGGAATTGGGGGGAGGAGTACGATGGAGTTTAAAAGATTTTGATTTGCCTTTCATGGGGGGCCTATATCGGGCAGAGGTTTTGGGGGGGCATTAAAGGAATAGTAAGGGGAAGGCCCAGGGATTGATGGCATCTTTTGAATTTTAATCAAACATTGGGAGGTAATATGGATTTTTCGTTCGTTTACCAAGGCAAAAGGGGGGGGGGTTAGGGCGCTCAGGTACGGCGTGTTTGGGCTTTAGTTTGGAAAGGATTGGGCCCTTAGCGATTAAGGACTATCGTCCCAATCGTTTATGTTTTATGACTAAAAAAATATGCGAAATTTTGATAATAGAACAAGTCGTTTGGGTGTGCCAGGTTAGGTCAATGTATGAGGTCAGGGAAAAAAGGGAATTTGTTGAGGAATGCGGGGTGAGGGGTGGGGGTGGTGTTTTGGCTTTAGACTGGCGGCCGCTTGATAGTATGGAAAGGGAGGTTTGTGGAAATTTAGAGTGGCAGGGTTTTGGAAAAAGAGGGGCACATGTGGGCCCTTATTGTACAAGGAGCGGGTTTAAAATACAAGTTAATGGCAAGTTTTAAAGGTTTTTTTTTACACTTGCGCAGGGGGATTGTCAGGGTACCCCAGTCCAAATGCTTTTGCATGTAGCAGGACCCTTTTTATGGGCTGTTTGTGACGGGGGGGTAAGGGCATAGGGTCCCAGTAGTTCGACCCACCCTTGTAGGGTTTTGTAGATGATACTACTGTGTTATTAGTTCACGGGAGCAATTTGGGTTTTTTTGGGGGAAATTTGTTGAATATTTTTGGGAAAGGTACGGGTGTGTGTTAAAAGAGAAAAAAACAAGTTTGGAGTTGGGGGGGGGGTGGGGGATGGGTGGATGCAGAGGGGTGGACGTATTGATCGTGTCAAAATGTGGTATTCATTATATGCGGTAGGTCAAACAGATGAGGGGTGAAATTGGGGGAGGGTTGTACATTTTCTTGGGGTGCTTAAATAGTCTACGGGTGTGACATTTAACCCTGCATCAGAGGGGATGGGCATTATTGCCTGCTTTAAGCAAAATATGGGATGTTGCTGCTGATCCTCTGTTGCAGGGGGCGTCAAATGTCTTTGCATAGAGTTTTTCGATTTTTGTGTCTCCACACCGCTCACAAGACGGGGTGGAGACACCCCAAAGCATCAGGGAGGGTTTGGGTCTCATTCCCCCAGGGCTCATGTCTGGCATATTTCTGAAACGTTTTTCTCCGACTGGGTGGGATCAGGTGGGTTAAGTGAATTGTGTCACGACCTGCGCAGGTGGGGGGGGAGGGAGGGAAATTTAAAAAAAGGGGCGACTGGATGCTTTGCGTATTATTGCACATGAAAACATGCACTGTGTAAAAATGTACTTAGAAAAGGGGGGTAGGGAGTAGTCGTGGTGCGAGTTTAAAAAGGAATGTAAACCCCGTATGCGGGGGGTGATATATGGGGGCGGGTTCAAAAAGTTGCATCTGCCTGCTCAAATATGGGAAGTGGTTTTTAAATTTTACTGGTCTTGCCGTCCGGGGTGGTGTTGTATAATAGGCGTTTTGGGGAAGACTGGGTTTTCCGGCACGGGATGGAGGAAACTGCTTTTTACGTTAGTACTGTGAGACTTAGGGATGGTAAAGGTGGTTCAGTAGGGGGTTTTGGTTTGGTGGGGGGGGGGGGGTTTTTTCGGTACTCCGGGCTTTGGTTTTGATGTAGGTGGGGTTGACTTGCGTGGAAAAACGTGCGGTGTCGTCGTTGGGGCCCGATTATATTTTCGTGTCATGGGTATGAGGCATTTTTTGATGGTAACATTTAAAAATTAGATTTTTAGCGGGGGGACGTTTTTATGGGGACAAAATTTCGAAATAGGTTGGTGATGGGGGGAGATGGGAGAGAAAAAATTTCCCCCCCTGAATATAAAGCCTTGGGGGTTACGAGATTTGAGATGGGTTGTGAGTGTTCATTTGGGAAATCTAACGGGCTTGTGCTGTGCCTAATTTTTGTTTGTCAAGTGCGTGAAAAGTTTTGTGTCTCCCTGTTTATGTGCATCTCCTATGTAACGGTGATGGGCGGTATACTTAAGGCTTTGTAATCAGCTTTTGGAATGTTTTTTTGTCATTTATGCCCCAATACAAGTCTTTTTTGTAATTTTGTTTTATGGTTTTTTTGTTCCTAGCACAGTTTAACATTTTCTTTTTTCTGTTTTACTTTATGCCGCGGGTTTTTGCGTTTTTCAATAATACATGTATCTATGCAAATATTTGGGTTTTTTTGTAAACTGTGATGGAGCTTGAACATATGTGGAAGCAGTTTTTTCAATGTTTTGCCTTTCGTCAGTGTATAAGTTCACTTAAAAGCTGTTTCATTGTTTTTTTTTGTTTAATTTAGATGTCAAAAAAAACACAGTGTAGTTTCGTTTTGTTATATTAGATATTTTATTGTTTTTGAATTGTAGCGTATCCCCGTTTCCAAACCTTTTTGCCCATGATAAAAAACCCCGTGGTAGTCGCCCAAATTAACGTATTGTTGTGCTCTTTAAGGCACCTGAGTTCTTAGATTAAGTCTTGGATACTTTGTGTGTTGGCAGGCGGAAGCCACGCCTAGTAATATGCCAGATGTAGTATCATGTTGTATAATACGTGATTGCTTGTGTATGTGTGTAATTTTGTGTGCTCGTTTTTGTCACATTGTTTTTTTTTGTATAGTCTTTATATTTTCCAGTGTTTTGATTTTATTATTTATTATACAATAATATTGTTAGTGCCTGGTATCTCGTTGACATATTATTTTATGCACCCATATCTATTTTGTACCTGAGTTTTAAATAAAAAATAAAAAAAAAATAGTGGAGGTGGGGTGGGAAGCTTTGGCTCATAGACAGGGAAGCTACTGGAAACTGAATAGGATGGGTTTGGGGGATGGGGAGGGAGTGGAAGGTTTTGCAGTATTTTGGGAACAGCTATGTGCGGAGGGAAGGACTGAGGAGGATGTGATAGGATGGTGGGATAGTGTGGCTAAGGTAAGAATACGTCAATTTTATATGAGGGAGGGCAAACACATTAATCAATTGCGGTATGGTTTGTCAAATTATTTTTGAATCTTCATTACAGGATTGTTATGCGGGGAGGGTGGTGTTGGGAGTTTACCCAGTGGAGAATATACAAATGTGAAGGACAGGATTGTCATGTGGGTTTTCGATACGTGGATGGGTAAAAATACTCACGTAGGCTGGTAGTACGTATAATATATAACGGGAAGTATGGAAAGCGCCAACAGCCGACCTGCCTCTCTCTGCTGCCTAACTACCGACTGACTCACAAGTGTCTACAGGGTGAGGGTGTTTGAAATCCTGCTATGGTCAGCAGCAATATGAATACAGTCAATGATTCACACAGACGGTTGGTAGTGAGTCATCTACTGGTACACTGGTTACTGGTAAACTGGTTACTAGGAACTGGTACTACTATGAGACAAATACAATACCGGGATTGCAAGCCATTTCTTCGGTGGGGGGTTTTAGAGAGGGTCAGGTATTATGGGAAAACAACAGAGATGAGTGCATATGCAGATAGATGGAGGCAGTCAGGCAATTTCCACGCGCTCTCAAAAAAAGTCGAAAAATTATGGAAATTGAGTTATATATACAGAAAAATAGCTTAACTCTTTGGCAACACAATGGTACAAGAATTCAATTCAATTCAAGTTTATTCTCTATAAGGGTTACAATGTGGGGTTTACAGGTTTTTGGGTATTGTGTGGTTTACATGTTATAAAATATTAATTACAGAGGGGGCCACTAGGACACCTAGCCTGGCTAGGCATTTCGAGCAGACTTAGATTAATTCTTAACATTAAATCCTTATTGTTATTATTAAAGATTCGCCGGTATTCTCCCGGCCGGGCCTTTTCCAAGTGGTGGCCCAGCCTTGGCTCCCTCTTTAGGGAGTGTCTGAGACTAAGTCTCCCATGCGAGGAGGCACAAGTACCTCCTCATCTTGGGACCAACTTTCCCTGGCCTAGCCACAAGCTAGGCCTCTCTGGTCTGCCATCCCCTCCCCAAGGGGGGTAATGGGAATGACAGTCATTTGAGCTGCAAGCTCCGGCTCAGGCACCTACCCTACCCTAGAAGGGTTAGGCATGGTGTCGATGATTAAATCCATCAGATTATGGTATTAAGGCTAAGTGAACTACATCATAATTTGCGAGTTTAGCATGTGAATGCTTTTGTTTTGGCACAATTACATAGTGTCTATATTGGAGTATCATACGCAAACTTATGACTAGTTAGGATTTATTATGTTAAGATTAAGATTAGTATTTCTGGGTTTATAGTCAGTGAGTGAGTGAGTGTAATTGTGAACCACCAGGTGGTTATCATGTAGTTAGTTGTCGGGGTGGATCAGGGAGATAAGATGTTTTCTAACTGTAGTTTTGAAAGTGATGAATGTGTCTGCAGTTCTAGAGTTCTCAGGTAGGGTGTTCCAGATTTTTGGTCCTTGAAATACATTGAATTTTTGTAAAGGTTTAGTCGAACACGGGGAATGTCATAGAGATGTTTGTGTTTGGTGATATGCCTGTGGATCCTGAATCAATGTTCTACGACGTTTCTACAAGAAATTATAGTCATTTATAAACAGGTATGGTGAAGGCGATATGGGTAGCGTGTCTGCTCACAGCACATATATTTTTTGGAATTTTTTCCTTGTTTTTTTATAGCTTTTTCTTTCATTATTCTTTCTAATTTAATAAGTGACTATTTGGCATCATATAAGAGTAGGTGGAGCTTATCCGTAGAGTCCCAGCCATCAGGAGCCATCAGGGAACACTCGGCATTTACTCCCGCTCCATAGAGTGCCAGGAAAATCACTTCATTTTTACGCTTATATCAACTTATATATCAATTTTTACGGCTTATTTATCTATTAGAATTGATCTGATATGATATAATAAACACTATAAATAACATACACCCCATGTTATTTTTCTCTAGACTGAATAAAATAGGCCATAGTATGGCGAGAGACTACCAGGAATATTCGATATAAACGAGTTACTCCACTCCATGTCGTCTTTGAGTTAGAGGGAAAAAGGTGTTTTGAAGAGGATAACTGCGCTAGAACATCAGTTTACTAAGAAACACCCAAACAAACGCGATTTTCGCGAAATTTCAATTTTTTTTTTTTTGAGACGGTAGGCCGGCCGGCGTTCCAGGCCAATATCTCGGAAGTAGATTATTCACCTAATGTATATATTTCTCCCTTTATTACTTAATTAAATGGAAAAATATTCCAGAAATTGTAGAATAATGATTTCTCTAATTTCCTTCGGGCATTTTTGGGAAATATTCCAAATACTTTGGGGTTATTGGGGGAGTAAAGGGCAGATTTTTTTTAAACATTCCAAGAACTAACAAACTTTATTTTTTTGTGATTTAAAGATAAGTTATTTACCTGGAGTTTACCTGGAGAGAGTTCCGGGGATCAACGCCCCCGCGGCCCGGTCTGTGACCAGGCCTCCTGGTGGATCAGAGCCTGATCAGCCAGGCTGTTGTGCTGGCTGCACGCAAAACCAACGTAGGAGCCACAGCCCGGCTGATCAGGAACTGAAATTTAGGTGCTTGTCCAGTGCCAGCTTGAAGACTGCCAGGGGTCTGTTGGTAATCCCCCCTTTTGTGTTTCTGGGAGGCAGTTGAACAGTCTCGGGCCCCTGACACTTATTGTATGGTCTCTTAACGTGCTAGTGACACCCCTGCTTTTTATTGGGGGGATGGTGCATCATCTGCCAAGTCTTTTGCTTTCGTAGTGAGTGATTTTCGTGTGCAAGTTCGGTACTAGTCCCCCTAGGATTTTCCAGGTGTATATAATCATGTATCTCTCCTCCTGCGTTCCAGGGAACAGGTTTGAAACTCAAGCGCTCCCCGT
>NC_069407.1:34010822-34043322 GCF_026875155.1 Cherax quadricarinatus
TGGGAATTTCTTTTTCGGGCCACCGCCTGGTGGAATCGGCCGTGTAAAATAAAAAAAAAAAAAAAATAATTGTTAATATAAAGGTGGCATATACGGTACATGTTGTTACGTGTGTGTCACCGATTATAAGGCGAAAATCTCATCCAGCTCCTCAGAGCTGGGGCGTGTGCCCAAAATACAGCAGGCATTACCCTTTTGAACAGCCGCACTGAGCCGCTGGAACAGAAAACTAGCTGCCCTGGGATCCCTAGTTACCCTGATGAGTCTTTTTCCCAGCTCCTTAAGGAATTTAGATGCACTCTTTCCCCATGAGCCAAGGGTCTCTGAGCCTATGGGAACAAACATATAATGATGGGCAAGTTCTCCATATTTTCTAGACTTTTGGGACTCCCTGAAGCTGGCAGCTGCCCCTCCTTCCTCCTTGGTGTATTGGAGATAGGTATCAGCCAAGGTAGATATATATATATATTGTGAGACCTCTACCCACTCTACCTGAGGTATCCCAGCGAGTGAGCACGTCTCCTGTAAATCCCAGTGCTTAGCAGAATAGGGAATAGCATATGAAGGTACATATAAAAATGGGAACTATGGCTATAGTTTACTTAATAACATAAAAGGGCTAGAATACAACATATCCTGATGGAAATTTACACAATATAACAATTGACCTATGAGACTTATTACCAGGGGGAAGGGAAGATGTTATCAGTAACCTGGACTAGTATTCACTCTTAATTCACTGACCAGCTGACCCGAGATTCCCAATGCGTAGTCCACTACACACGCGGCTGTCCAGAGCTCTCGCTCCCCGGACCTGTCACCAACAACCTCTTTCCTCCCCTGTTCCCTGGGCTTATATCGTAGTCAAAGTACCCTCTCCCCAATGGGGTATGTACCACGTGTTACGACCTGACGCCGAGGTCTGACGCCATTAAGAACAAAAGACCTCAGACGTGGGCGTGACTACCCGGCATTTGCTAAGGCAGGTGTGACCATATAATTAGGTCTCCCTAGAGACCTCACAAGCCCATCTGAACTGCATCACAATATGTATATATATATATTTTATATATATATATATATATATAAATATATATATATATATATATATATATATATATATATATAATAAAATATATATATATATATATAAGGTATAAAACCTCGGTAATAAATACCGACAAGTTGGTTTAGAAAGACACGTAAGCAAACGCTATGACATATTTATTAGAAAACGTTTCGGTCCTGGGACCTGTGTCCTCCACAGAGACTCCACGGGGCATTTGATGAACTGGAACGAGGCACAACTAGTTCTCACAGAACCAGACCTCAGACGCCGACGGTGCCTAGAAGCCTCACTAATCGCCGTCACCGACACTATAGAACGCAACACTGGAAACTACAAAATTTCAAAAACATTGGCATACATGATACTTAAGCAGCACCAACCCAACAACACAGGAGTCACATGATTTCATCGTCTACCCGTCCTCATCACAACATGACATTCCTCAGGTCACGTGCGTCACTCGCACCTCACTCTCCGCCTATATATATAATGCCTTTCTACCTCTGTATGTTAGAAGTGATCAACGTCCCAGGACCGAAACGTTTTCTAATAAATATGTCATGTGTTTGCTTACGTGTCTTTCTAAACCATTTATATATATATATATTATATATATATATATTATATATATATATTATATTTATATATATATAATTATATATATTATATATATATATATATATATTTTTATATGGCAGATGGAAAGATTAAGAGTTCCTCATAGAATATTTATGGAATTTTTAATCAGGATTTGGGTGATAATCCCTCACCATCATCAGTAATCAAAATTCTGGAAGAAGACATTTAAAGTACAGTCATAGTATTTTGGGTTTGGTTTTCGGATATGATTCTGGTGATAGTGAAGGATTTATCATCCAAACCCTTTATTTAATACCCGTAAATATTCTGTGGAAATTTCTTTCCCACCTACCATAACTCTTTTCTCTCTCTCTCTCTCTCTCTCTCTCTCTCTCTTTATTATATATTATATATATATATATATATATATTTTTATATATATATTATATATATATATATATATATAATATATAATTTTATATATATTTTATTTTTATATATTATATATATATATTTATTTTATATAAAATTATATTTTATATATATATATATATATTTTATATTTTATATATATATATATTTTTATATATATATTACACACATGCAATAGATCACAGTAAAAAGGTGATTTCAGAATATGGGAAAACAACCACTCTGAAAGAATAGAGAAATTCCAAGCGCTTTCGTGACTAAATACATTTTCAAGGAACTATGAAAATAAAGCATCCAAAGGAGCTTATTAAGGGGTCTGGCCAACACCTCACTATCAGATCCCACAACGGGTTAAACAACCTGACGCGCGCCGGCCCCAAAACTGGAAGGTCCTTTGCACAACTCCCCCACAAACTATTCTACCCAAGAAAATTTAAAAATTATTATTTGTCCAGTGTATTATTAAATTTTCCATATTTTGCTTATTTTTTATATATATATATATATTATATATATTATATATATAATATATATATATATATATTATATATATTTATAATATATATATATATTTGTGTGTGTATATATGGTACCCCAGCATAATTCTTCCATAGAGGATGGTGTTGAGCCAGTGCTTAAATTGTGGGAATTAGACAGCAATTGGATTAAATGTAAATGAAGAAAAGTCCAGACGATTCTTTTCCTCAGGAGCAAACATGAGAGATGTAAAATCTGAATCTGGACAATACTGGGTACGACTTCCATGGGGGACTGAACCATCCAGAATTGCCCCCTAATTACAGAATGGCATATGGACAAATTAAAGGCTCAGCTCCCCGAACTGAGTAAGGGCACCAGAATTGTTAACTGCCTATAATGATATAATTGCCCAAGCAGTTAATTAATTTAAAATTTTTAGAATGGTACCTCCTGAGCAAGCCAAAATTTATGGTCCACTATTTACCACATCCCCGGAGTGAAGAAGGATTCAAGACCACTCCTTTGAGGATTGTGTTTAATTGTAGTGCCAGGAAATAAAAAAATGTACCTAGTTTAAATGACTGTTTATGACAGGTCCCTCGTTTTATGGAAAAATTAGGAGATTTCTTTTTAAATTTCAGAGTGAAGCATTATGTCTTTACGGCTGACATAAGTAGGGCTTTCCTAAGAGTGGGTTTACAAGAGGCTGACCGGGATTGTACCTGCTTCTTATGGCCTGAGAATCCTATTGACCCACTTAGCACTCTGAAAACCTTTCGCTTTAGGAGCGTATTATTTGGTGCTACATCCAGTCTGTTCCTACTTCAAGCGACGATAAATGCACACCTTAAATGTACGGGAAGTCCATTGAGTAAAGTAATGAGCAAACAATTTTATGTGGACAATTTCCTGGGTGTGACGTCAACTGAAGAGGAACTGTTAATGACTTATGGAGAGGCTAATAAAATAATGCAAAGTGCAAATATGCCTCTGAGGGAATGGAATAGTAATTCGTCTAAATTAAAGGACAAAATAAGTAAAGATTACCCTGGAGATGAAGTGCCAAAATGTAGTAATGTATTGGGATTAACTTGGGATACTGAGAGAGATTTGTTAATGTTAAAACCTAATAATTACAGTATGCCCAATAAATTAACTAAGAGAGTTTTGCTTGCTGAAGTTTCCAAATGTTTTGATCCACTAGATTTAGTGTCACCCCTTACTATAAGAGGGAAATTATTAATTCAGGAAGCATGGAAACTTAAATGTGCTTGGGATGAAAATTCAAACCTGAGGAATTCATTAAAAGGTGGGATGAATTAATTGGGTTTAATTATAAAAAATTCCAATGTTGGATTTCCACACCAGGTGGCCAATCCAAATGGGAAAAATGTACTCCATTTTTTGTGATGCTTCAAATTGGCATATGGAGCAGTTGCTTATTTCAATGTAATAGTGTTATTTCTCTTGTTATGTTAAGGCTAAAGTGTCTCCAATTAAATCACATACTTCCCTCAGTTGGAATTAACAGCCATGTATGTAGGTGGCAAATTAGCTAATTATATAAGAAATAAGTTACAGGAGATAAATATTAGCGAGACTGTAATTTGGTCTGATAATGAGGTATCCTTACAATGGATTCGTAATGGAAACAGTAAAATTGTGTACATACAAAACAGAGTCGCTGGAATTAATCAGATGCAAGAGAAGTATAATAGTTTGGGTCAGCATATGTTAACATTTAATCATATACCTGGTGAGGAGAATCCGGCTGATTTCTTGTCTCGTGGTTTACCTTATGCTAAATTTGTAAATGCTGTATCATGGTTTAAAGGACCGAGTTGGTTGGTAAATAAGCTAATTGGCCTTTTACAAAAGGCGTTATTTGCTCCTGTTGAATTCCCTGTGACCACCGCTCCAATAGTTTGTTCTCCGTTAGCCATTGATATAAATAGGTATTCTTCTTTACCCAAACTAATTAATGTAACTAAGTAGGTGTTTAAATTTCTAAACAGATGAATATTTCATTTAAGTTTTCACATCAACTTGAATATTGGATAAGGGGGGTACAGGAGGAAATCTATGGAAATGAGATTAAACTGATGATGGAAAGAAAAATTGTGAAAGGTTCCATAATAGAGAAATTGGGGTTGTATTTAGAGGAACAATGTAATTAGGTGCAGAGGTAGGTTAAAAAAATGCTGAAATTGGGTGATTAGCTAAAACCCTATCTTACTGCCCAAAACTCATCATCTAACAAATTTAATTGTTCTAAATGCCCCTAAAAATTTTTAATGCATGGTGGGGTACAAGATACCTTAAATTGTATTTTGGGAAACTTTTTGGATTCCACAAGGACGGCAAAGTGTAAAAAGGGTGATTAAATCTTGTGTAATATGTCGCCGTGTGGATGCCAGATCCTTATTTTACCCCGGTCCTCCACCATTGTCAAATGAGCAATTTTGGAGTCATTTAGCAAGAACTCCGGCGGCCGCAGTTTGGAAAATATGTTATATTTTCCCGGGAAAAACGGTAATTTATAGGTAAATAGATGCCCTATATTGTATTTTTATAAGAAGTATGTTATCGAAAATGGGAAACCTGCTGCTGGGGAGGTCAGTCGCCATTTTGTTTGAATTGAATAACACGTTGTGAATAATGGGAATAATTTTTCGTTCTCTAGAGGTTAAAATTGGGCTGACACCTCTTAAATAGGAGGCGAAATTGTTGGATGTGCATTCCTGCATAATTTGAGTATCAGGCGACAGGACAGGACAACTCTAGGAACCTCAGATAAGCTGTCTAAATTATGTTTAATTTCTGGCCAGTAAATTTTTCATAAATGTAGGCAAAAGGGGGGGGGGGTCCTGTACATGACACATTAATCTCCAGTCAAATTGGTGAGTGATATTAAGATATATTTTATATATTATATACAGTCCACAAAATTTATATATTTATCAGTATTCCTGGTTATACATATTTCATTGGTAATTAATAGGTCGAGAGCAACTTGTGGATATGACAGTGGTAGGTATCGAAGGGGGACATTTTTTGCGACTTAGGTGTCCCAAATTCCTACTTGTCTAACTGATAAATAATAGTTATCTATGTTCATTTACTGTTATGTACATAATGATACACTCAGATAAATGCAATTTTCCACAAAAGTATTGAAAAAAAATAAATAACGAATTTTATTTTTTGACTTACAAAGTTTTGAAGATAAAACAAATACATATATATGTCGTGCCGAATAGGTAAAACTTTCGTTTTTGGCTTAAATAGCAATGCTTATCTTCCCGAATGAGACAAGCGAAAATTTGTGTAAGCAGTAATTTAGCAAAAATCATTCTGAACCTAAAGAGAAAAATATATTTCATTGTGTTTGTTTATTACTAAATTATTATAAACTAAAATTTAATTTTTAAACGTTGAAGTGTTACTTTGTGTAGTTATCTATGTTGAGATTATTGATGGATTATTATGTAAAGATTATTGATGGATCATTATGTAAATTGTCCAACATTCACTGTTTCGGCTAAATGATGTAAACATCTTTTTTTTTAGGGTAAATAAAATAAAAAAAGTAACAATTTAACCGAAATGAACGTAGATTAGGAGTTAAATTCTAGGTTAACTTGGGTTGAGTGTTTTATCATTTTTTGCCAACCAAAAGTTGTATTGCAGGTTCAACCTGTTGTTGGATACTTTACTTGTTAACAAATACAAGGTGTAACTGTCCTCTAAACAATCTCTCTTAGTCCACTCTGTTATTTTTTTGAGTATTTTGTACATCGTAATCATGTCTTCTCGGAATTAAAGGATATGCACCCGGAGGTGTATTACTCTGTGTATTATATATACTGAAGAAAGTATTCTTGTCTGCTGAGAAAAAGGATACATGTAGCCTTAATGATCCTAGTGTTGGTGATACATAGGTTCTGAACCCAGTTAACCAACCAATGTGTGTGTACTCACCTATATGTGGTTGCAGGGGTCGAGTCATAGCTCCTGGCCCCGCCTCTTCACTGGTCGATATTAATTCACTCTCTCCCTGCTCCATGATATTTGTCATACCTTTTCTTAAAGCTATTTATGGAGCTTGCTTCCACTACTTCACTCTCAAGATTATTCCAGTTCCTGACAACTCTAAGACTAAAAAAATACTTCTTAACATGGTATAAACCTTGGTAATAAATACCGACAAGTTGGTTAGAAAGACACGTAAGCAAACACTATAACATATTTATTAGAAAACGTTTCGGTCCTGGGACCTTGATCACTTCTAACATACAGAGGTAGAAAGACATTATATATATAGGCGGAGAGTGAGATGTGACGCACGTGACCTGAGGAATGTCATAAGAACATAAGAATGGAGGAACACTGTAGAAGGCCTACTGGCCCATGCGAGGCAGGTCCTTATCAAAACAACCTCTACCTATGATGAGGTAGACGATGAAATCATGTGACTCCTGCGTTGTTGGGTTGGTGCTGCTGAAGTATCATGTATGCCAATGTTTTTGAAATTTTGTAGTTTCCAGTGTTGCGTTCTATAGTGTCGGTGACGGCGATTAGTGAGGCTTCTAGGCACCGTCGGCGTCTGAGGTCTGGTTCGGTAAGAACGAGTTGTGCCTCGTTCCAGTTCATCAAATGCCCCGTGGAGTCTCTGTGGAGGACACAGGCGTACCTTACATCGTCTCTGTTAGAGGCATTTCGATGCTCATTCAGGCGGACTGCAAGATCTCTGCCTGTCTCGCCTACAAAATTTCAAAAACATTGGCATACATGATACTTAAGCAGAACCAACCCAACAACACAGGAGTCACATGATTTCATCGACTACCCGTTCGAATCATAGGCAGAGGTTGTTTTGATTAGGACCTGCCTCGCATGGGCCAGTAGGCCTTCTACAGTGTTCCTCCATTCTTATGTTCTTATGACATTCCTCAGGTCACGTGCGTCACATCTCACTCTCCGCCTATATATATAATGTCTTTCTACCTCTGTATGTTAGAAGTGATCAAGGTCCCAGGACCGAAACGTTTTCTAATAAATATGTTATAGTGTTTGCTTACGTGTCTTTCTACACCAACTTCTTAACATCCCTATGATTCATCTGGGTTTTCAGCTTCCAATTGTGTCCCCTTGTTTCTGTATCCCATCTCTGAAACATTCGATCCTTATCCACCTTGTTAATGCCTCTTAGTATTTTATACGTTGTTATCATGTCTCCTCTATCCCTCCTATCCCCTAGTGTCATCAGGTTGAGTTCCCTTAACCTCTCCTCATAAGACATACCCCTCAGTTCCGGGACTAATTGTATTGCAAATTTTTGCACTTTCTCTAATTTCGTGACGTGTTTGACTAAGTGAGGGTTCCATACTGGCGCTGCATATTCCAGTATAGGCCTTACGTACACTGTGTACAATGTCGTGAATGACTCCTTACTCAGATGTCTAAACGCCAATCTCAGGTTTGGCCAATCTCCATATGCTGCAGCAGTATAATTTGATTGATGTGTGCCTCAGGGGACATGTTCGCATATGCTTACCCAAGATCCTTTTCTTTAATTGACGTTTGCAGCTGTTGGTTTCCTAACCTGTACTCCGTCTGTGGTCTTCTGTGTCCTTCCCCAATCTTCATGACCTTACACTTACTGGGGTTAAACTCCAGGAGCCATTAATCGGACCATACTTGTAGTTTGTCCAGATCTCCTTGCAATCTGAACTGATCCTCGCCCACTTGTATTCTCATCAGTTTCACATCATCAGCAAACAGTGACACTTCTGAATCTATTCCTTCCACCATGTCATTTACGTATACAAGAAACAGCACCTGGCCAAGGACTGAACCTTGTGGAACCCCACTCGACACATTTGCCCACTCCGACACTTCAGCACGTACCAACACTCGTTGTTTCCTTCCTGTCAGGTATTCCCTGATCCATTGCAGTACTTTTCTCGTTATTCCTGCCTGCTCCTCTAAATTTTGCACCAGTCTCTTGTGTGGTACTGTTAAAAGCCTTCTTGCAGTCTAAAAAGATGCAATCTACCCATCCCTCTCTCTCCTGTCTTACTTCTGTTACCTTATCGTAGAACTCAAGTAGATTTGTGACACAGGATTTCCCATCTCTGAAGCCGTGTTGACTGTCATGTATGAACCCAATCTTTTCAATGTGTTCCACTACTTTACTCCTGATAATCTTTTCCATGACTTTACATACTATACAAGTCAGTGATACTGGTCTGTAGTTTAATGCTGCCTGTCTGTCCCCTTTCTTAAAAATTGGAACTACATGTGCTATTTTCCACGCCTCAGGCAACTGCCCAGTTTCGATAGATTTACTGAAGATTGCTGCTAGCGGCACACACAGTTCCACTGCTCCCTCTCTCAGTATCCATGGAAATATGTTATTTGGGCCCACCGCCTTTGAGGTATCGAGTTCGTCTAGCAGTTTCTTCACCTCTACCTTGGTTATGTGTATTGTGTCCAGCACCTGCTGGTGCACCCTACCTCCACAGTTTGCTGGAAGCCTTCCTGACTCTCTTGTGAATACTTCTCTAAATCTTTTGTTTAGTTCATCACATACTTCTTGGTCACTCTTCGTGAGCTCCCCTCCTTCTTTCATCAGTCTGATTACCTGGTCCTTGACTGTTGTTTTTCTCCTAATGTGACTGTATAACAACTTTGGTTCAGATTTGGCTTTTGATGCTATGTTGTTCTCGTATTGCCTCTGGGCCTCTCTCCATATCCCTGCATATTCGTTTCTGGTTCTTCTGCTCAGCTCCTTTTTGTTTGAGTCCTTTGCCTTCTATACCTTTTCCATACTCTAGCACACTTGACTTTGGCCTCTTTACACCTCCAATTAAACCATGGGCTCACTCTGGCCTTACCATTTTTTCTGATGCCCTTTGGTATGAACCTTTCCTCTGCCTCCCTGCACTTAGTGGCTACTATTTTCATCATTTCATTTACTGTCTTTCCATCTAGTTCTCTTTCCCACTGCACTTCATGCAGGAAACTTCTCATTCCTATGTAGTCCCCTTTTTTGAAGTTCGGTTTCTCTCTTTGTTCTCGTGCTGCTGCATTCTCCACTTTTAACTCAACAAGATATTCAAAACTCACGACATCATGATCACTAGCGCCAAGGGGTCTTTCGTGGGTGATATCCCCTATGTCTGAACTATTCAAGGTGAATATGAGATCCAGCCTTGCTGCAACATCCTCTCCTCTCTCTCTGGTTGTATCCCTAACATGTTGATGCATGAAGTTCTCCAATACAGTCTCCAACATCTTAGCCCTCCATGTTTCTGGTCCCCCATGTGGCTCTAGGTTTTACCAGTCAATCTCTTTATGATTGAAATCCCCCATTATAAGCAATTTTGTCCTACCCATATGAGCCCTCCTGGCCACTTCAGCTAATGTATCCACCATTGCCCTATTGTGCACATCATACTCTTCTCTTGTTCTCCTGCTAAGTGGTGGGTTATACATCACCGCTATCATCACCTTTGGACCCCCAGTCTGAAGTGTTCCTACAATGAAGTCGTCTGTTTCCCTTCTGTCCATTCCTCCCATCTCCTCAAAACTCCACTGTTTTTTTATGAGCAATGCTACTCCTCCCTCTCCTCTGTTCTCTCTGTCTTTCCTCATAATCTGATATCCAGGTGGAAAAACTGCATCTGTTATTATCCCTGTAAGTTTTGTCTCTGTTAGCACTTTGATGTCAGGTGATGCATCAATGATGCATTCTTGTCACGCGTGCGTGAGTGTGTGTGTGTGTGTGTGTGTGTGTGCATATGTGTGTGAGTGTGTGTGTTGTGTGTGGTGTGTGTGTGTGTGTGTGTGTGTGTATGTGTGTGTGTGTGTGTGTGTGTGTGTGTGTGTGTTATATATATATATATATATGATGTGTGTGTTGTGTGTGTGTGTGTGTGTGTGTGTGTGTGTGTGTGCATATGTGTGTGTGTGTGTGTGTGTGTGAGTTTGTATGTGTGTACTCACCTAGTTGTACTCACCTAATTGAGGGTTGCGGGGGTCGAGTCCGAGCTCCTGGCCCCGCCTCTTCACTGTCGCTACTAGGTCACTCTCCCTGAGCCGTGAGCTTTATCATTACCTCTGCTTAAAGCTATGTATGGATCCTGCCTCCACTACATCGCTTCCCAAACTATTCCACTTACTGACTACTCTGTGGCTGAAGAAATACTTCCTAACATCCCTGTGATTCATCTGTGTCTTCAGCTTCCAACTGTGCCCCCTTGTTACTGTGTCCAATCTCTGGAACATCCTGTCTTTGTCCACCTTGTCAATTCCTCTCAGTATTTTGTATGTCGTTATCATGTCCCCCCTATCTCTCCTGTCCTCCAGTGTCGTCAGGTTGATTTCCCTTAACCTCTCCTCGTAGGACATACCTCTTAGCTCTGGGACTAGTCTTGTTGCAAACCTTTGCACTTTCTCTAGTTTCTTCACGTGCTTGGCTAGGTGTGGGTTCCAAACTGGTGCCGCATACTCCAATATGGGCCTAACGTACACGGTGCACAGGGTCCTGGTCAGTGTATTTTTTTTTGTGTGATTTTTGGCACTATTCCATACTCTGATATTCTTTTTTTGTGCCAACTTCCCTTGTGCAAGTGAATTACCTTTTTTTTTGCGTTTCAATTTGCTACTGCTAGCACCCGCAATCTTTTTAAAGAGACTCATGCAGCACCACAGTTTAGTTGTTTGTGTTAGTACCTGGTTTATTTTAGAATTTTGTGCAATTTTTGCTACCAGTGTTTACATATGTTCAATTCATTTTCCTAAGTTTGTTGCCAGTTTCCTGGTGAAATTATTGACTCTATCCTTAGCTTCATTTTGTGCACTTCCCCGTGTAGTAAATTCACACTTGCATACATATCTTAATTTCGTTTTCACGAGTGCTATCATACTATTTCCCTTTTTTATTGTTGGTTCTTGCTTCTAAATTATTTCTATCACTTAAGCAGTTTACCTTATGGTACTGTTGGTGCTGAAGTTCTCTTTGGACTCTGTCTTTGAACGTAGCCAGGTGCTTACATTTCTGCTCTGACCTGTTTGACATCTTCGGAGCCTACTTGCATTTCAAAATCGACGTCATGACTAAGGTCATCGCAGTGGGTCCATGCCGTTTTTTTTCTAACCACCCTCACCTCTCAGATTTCTGCTGCGCTGTGTGCTAGCAATGTGTGCCTCTCGCCAGCTTGAGTCACGCGGAGCGCTCTCGAAGCCCCCAGCGGACAGTTTGGTACAACTTGTGGCTCAAAGCCTCGACCACCAGTGGGCCGGACTTCATCGTCATACCGGACCTTATTTTTGACGGTCGTGTCAATATTGTTTAGAGCATGGCTGCAGTCAGTCGAGTGCGACTGTTCAGGCTCTATTTGATAGCCCAACGGATAGCAACGAGACTACACATTCGTGATACTGCTGTTGCAGCCAGTGGATCTCACCCGGGTGTATATAGGTTGCTTTGTGCAGCTCAAGTTCGCGTTTGTAAGATTCAGTCTTGGGGTGACTATAGGGAGGAATTAGCGTTATTTTCGTAGTTCGGCCAACGCCATTACATTGACTCGTTACTCCAGCGTCTTGGCCGAATGTAATCGGGCACGGAAAGCCCCCTGGCTTGCGTTTGCCGTTTCGAGCAAGTCCGCCACGGGACTTTATGATGCAGTCAACACACAAGTGGGCGGATGGTGATTGGCCTTAGTTGTGGCTATTAAAGACATTCCATCCCCATGCTGGCTGTCGGCATCATTCGGAGGGATTTCCGCCCTAACCCTCTGGGTGCCATTGATGCGATAGGACTACGGCCCTCTAGACACGAACGTTCTGGAGTGAATTTATGACGCCATGTATGACTCGCTCTCAGAAGCCCACGTCCGAGCATGAGATAAGGTTTTGCAGCTTGTTTTGCGGATGATCCCTCCTACCGCATCCTTGCTAGCGCGCAGTCCCGCAGTGACCCCGCGAGCTGTCGGCCAGCCGGAAGTCACTTTTGCTGCTGCTGTTCAGACGCCAACCCACAATTGGTTCTAACCCCCTGTCCCACTAATACGCGCCTAAGTAAAAATACGAGACCACAGTAATCAACAGTCGCGGTGTCTTTGTACAAAAAGGCATTCATCGACTTCCTGGAACCAGGGCGAACGTCGCAGCAGACACCACCCCCAACCTCAACCCGCTTAGCGTTTTGTTGTGACTTGTTTCAACTGTGGAAAACGAAGGGCACTACGATCTGAGTGTTACAAACTTAAGTCCCCGCAATGTAAAACCGTCACAGTCCCCACGCTCAGTATCAAAGGTAACCGTCACCGTCCCATGCCCAGTCTCGCGAGCGGAATCTGTGTTTACCACAGATAATTCCTAGGTTCATACCTCCCTGAGTGTAAAAGAACTGCCGAAAAGTATGCTGACGCTGAGTGGCAGCAAGCAGTCGTCGCGCAATGCACATGCTCGAAGAAGCCCTTCCACTTGTTCGGGGGAAGGAGGCGCGTACCGCAAATCTTAAAGCGAAAAAGACGTTAGTAAACCCTGTTCGGTAGTCGCCTGTTATTCCGTCCCTGTCCGCAAATGCTAGTTCGACCGCACCCTGGGCAGTGATACGCTTGCCGACAGTGAGGATACCGAAGTGTCTTGACGTTGTTGCTGGACTCTATACCAGTACCTTCCAGGTTTCGAGGCTTCAGGTAACAAGTGTCGAGCCTGAGAGCTGTGACTCGGGATCTCGTCGGTGTCATGCCTTCATGTATCGTATGACAAACCATGTACGGGACGACTCATCGAGTACTCTGTCCAACAGCAATATGCCTGTTCAGCTTTTCCTAGACACAGGTTCGGTGCGTTAGTTAACAATTGT
Organism: Cherax quadricarinatus; assembly: GCF_026875155.1. Classification (NCBI taxonomy): domain Eukaryota; kingdom Metazoa; phylum Arthropoda; class Malacostraca; order Decapoda; family Parastacidae; genus Cherax; species Cherax quadricarinatus. The sequence continues at coordinate 34,024,262 of NC_069407.1, forward strand.
CCGCTCACCCTTTTTTTCAGAGACATTGGCCTTCACGCGGCCATGTTTGACAGAGCCATCTGGCACCATTCAGGACCTTGAGAGGAGTCTCATGTAAACCGCTGAACTCGGATTCGCCGTCGCACAACGTAGAATTGGTTTGTCGTGTCAGGGTCACAAGCTGTCCGCAAAATTCTTTGTCGTTGATGGTATGTTTTCCATGGTGACCTGGTACATAGGGTTTAACCATGGCAAGATCTTCAGGATTCCGTTTAGATCCTGCTGGAGTGGAAAGCGGAATTCAACGGACGTGGATGTGCCCTTCTGGGGCTGTGCGCTAGGTTCCACTCCGTGCTACTCCGTCTCAGAGTACGACACTGTGCCTAGAACTCGTTGGAAACCGGTGGTTGGTTTGCACATGCACATTCTCCCCGGGGTCGGTCTTCTCGTCTTAGATCGAACCTGTTATAAGGTATGAGCTCGTTGCCCCATCACCTCCTGGCCATCAGCGCGTAGTTTACTGTGAAACCAGTCTGTGCGACGCCAAGGCTAACCTTCACTCTAACATTGCGCTGTTGTAGAGGGGACCAGCGTGTCAAGCCGCAGTATCCATGTCGGCTCAGCGACTGTCGAGACTGTTGCTCATGGCAGATCAGCGTGCGAGTTTACTGCTTGTACAAAGTTATGGACGTCACTTTGTCAGCTAAACTCGTAACTCCTGTACGGTGTACGTGAGCAGAGCTTTTGAAGCGAGACATGTGCTAGTTTGACAACGACAAATGCGACGTCATGGGCCTCTCCCTTGAACCATCCTGCACACGTCAACGTGGTAGTTGGCAAGTCTTGTTGTCATAACCTATGCATTGTCTCGAGGAATTTCCGACCCTGCGGAAGAATACCTCACTTTGCTTGACCATTGTAAGCTAATTCCCTCTCTCGGTTAGAGACGTGGAGGGTGAAGCCCAGCTGAAGTTCATTTTGAGTTGCTGTCTGTAGTTCTCCAGGGCGAGTCTGCTGCTGAACTCTTCCAACACCCGGCCTGTGCAGGAAGATGATCTAGCTTTGACAGATATCTGAAGAGGTTCCGAAAAAACTTTCCAGGTTTCTCAATCGTGGCACAGTTCTGCAGTTGCATAGATGGTGAGCTCAATGGAGTTGACCTCACTGATCTCTCACCGTTATTCCACTTGACATAAGGTACTAAGAAACCCATTTTATGTACCTGCGTACGCCTGCCCACATGCGCAAAGAGTCTTCGCCGAAGAGAACTCATTACACGGATGCTCCGTGATGGAGATATTGAGGAAGAGGTCCACTTTTCCCGTGGAATGTCTCCCTTATTCTGGTTCCAGAAAGATCGCGGAACTGGCGCCTGTTATTGATTACAGGAAACTGTAATGCATTGTACTCCATCCCAGACCGTTTTCCACTTGCCAGTTCTGAACGACCTGTTCCAGACACTTCGGCGAAATAAGGTCTTCTTGTCGATCCTTGGTTTTCTTCTTCAAGGGGTTCTGGCAGTTCCCCCTCGAGATGATGAGGTAGTAGAGAAGTTGACAGCTTTCTCTCTCCAAACTGGTCATTACCAGTTCAGGGATGGATGCCCTTCGGCTTGCGCGGATAGGCCCTCAATGCGCGTTTAGCGTTTGATGAGCGTCATTTTTCACGTACCTCCTAGGGTGGCACGCTCATGTTACCTGGATGATCTATAGTCATGTCACTCAAGATGTCCCGTCACATCTTGAGAAAACTTGACAGGGGTATTGGACAGGCTAGCTCTGGCAAAGCTTAAGGTAAAGCTCTCCAAATGTCATTTCCTCCTCGGAAATGGAATAAAAATTTCTGGTGGTCAACGATAGTAACTCAGAATGGCATAAAAGACGGACGAGTCTAAAATCCGGCCCGTGCAGAATTCCCCAGACACCAATGACGGCGGATGCAGTCCGGTCCTTCATAGGCTGGACGGAGTTTCTACCGCCCTTTATCGCATGGTTTTCTCCACTCTTTGCTGCAACCCCTGACACGCTTACTCTAGGAAGGATGCCCCTTTTGAGTGGACCGTGGCGATCAGGGAACGAGGCTTTTTGTCATTTCTTAGGAAACAAGTTAACATCATGCCCCTCATCCCTTAGTTTCACCTGAATTCTACCAAGGCATTTACTTTGACGACTGATGCCAGCATGTTGGATCGGTGCAGTCTGGTCACAAGAATCTAATGGATGACAGAACAGCCTTATATGCCTTGCTAGCACGTGATCTACTAAGCGGAAGTCAATTATTCAGTGACAGAGTAGAAGCCTTTAGCTATTGTATGGGGCCCTGCGTTTATTTTCGGGATAGATATATTATCATTATGCTATCAAGATTTTATAAGATTCATTTACCCTTAATGCTTCTTTTTGCAAATAGACCTCTCGGGGAAAGCATTGCCTCGGTGGTTCGCTCACGTGCAATGGACTAGACACCTGAAATTTGCTATGTCCCAGGTTAAGCTAAATGTTGTAGCTGACGCCATTTTCGTCGAACATATTAGCATTCGTGGCACAGTGTCTGGCAATATCGTTCTCTGTTGAGGATCTCGAGATGGAGAAGCCCAACGACAGGAACCCTAGTGGGTCTCCAGTCCCTTCGTTTCCTTACCAAAGGAGGACGTTCGGCTTTTCAGGTCAATTCTCCCGTTCACTGAAGGATTTATGTTGGTCATCCAAGGAGTAAGTACTGTGCCGTGTGGCACAGCTGCGATGGAACTGGCAGAACCGCATATACTCAACTGGTATTCCCGAGGTCCATGAAACCAGGCTACTCTTAGGTTGATCCACAAATGTCCAGGTGTAGCGCACCCCGGGAAGAAACCGCAGTATCAAGACAGGCACGAATTGAAATATTTCTGGCATAAGATGGATCGGACATGTGCCAAGCATGTACACCAGTGTGTTTGTCTGCCTCTGACAGCACCAAGGTACCATTCAGGTCGAACCCCATTCTAAAGTATCTCATTACAAAGGAATGCCCTGGGATCGAGAACTTACTGATCCGACCCTGTTGTACGAGAAACTTCTTCGACCTCGGAGAGGGAATTAAGCACCTGCTGTGTAATGGTAGATACTTGACGCGTGGTACAGTTGAATTAGTACCCATTCTGATTTAAAGCCGCTGGAAACGGGTCGCAAGTAGCGTTTATTGCCCCGTGAGATGTTGTTTTGTCGTCATTACGTGTGTGCACCTCGTGTATCGCCTTATAGTCAGACTAATGGGTCTGAGTTTATAAAAAATGGCATAATGCTAGGATCTTTTGCTCCAGATTATCGCAACATTCATCATGCGTGCCAGTAGCTCAACGACCTCACCTGCGAGTATGGTCTTGCTGGAACGTACAAATCCAAGTCCTGGAGGTGCTCAGAAGTAACTCGTTAACCCAAGTTGTTATTTCATGGGACTGAGGCTTATCCCAGATGTTCAGTGTACATTAAATTCTCCCTCAAACAGCTCGTTCTCGGTGTGACTCTCATTTTGCTCTTGTATGGCTATGACAAGCGCTTACCATATGAAATTCTGTTTACTCCACCTAGACCTACTTACGATATGATAACCCAGTGTAGTAAAGATGAGAGATCAACGCAGGCTTGTCTTTCCAGAGGGGGATACGTGAGAACCTTATGAAAGCTACTGATTAGGTTCACACTGTCAGAGCGCAATGCCGCGCCAAGGAATAGCAAAGTGGAACCAGGTTGCAAGTTTTGTTGCTCAACCCAGTGCAGACCCAGGTATGCACAGAACTTGTTCCAACGTTTGTGGGTCCTTACCGTTGTCTACGACAGGCTCCGTGGCTATAAGTTCGAGGTGAGGAGATTGCTACGGGAGAGCTATCAAGGAAGCCGCCACCTTGGTTCCGCACTTGAAGTATGTGGACCATATGAGGCCGAAGTAGAGGCTGACGGGCTGTGCGTTGCAAACGCCACAGATCAGACTAATGTTAGGGAAACAAACGTTACCCTTCTCACTACTGGTATACTCGGAGAAGACGGCCACAGTAGGGCTCATACTTTATGGCCTGCGAAACAATAGTCAACAGTACATTTTTTGACATTTGACGTACTATGACTTGTCCGACTCCTACGCTATAGTTATGCTAATTGTTTGACTTGCTGAAATGGGTATATAATGCACACACATTGTATGATAGGGGCGATAATAGAGTCAGGGTGGACAAACATCATGGTAATTATTTGTATAATCGTAAATACTTTAGAAGGGTAACCAGCGGTAATGAATTCCATTGGATATAGTATTTATTGTATGTATGTGCACCAGTGTTTTTTTTTAACTAAAGGAAAAAGCCTGTACTTTACGGTCAGGAGCAGTGCCTGCCTCTGAGTTAACATGTCATACACCGTTAGGGAAATGCTACTGTCAGTCTATTGTTTGCAGATGTGAGCGTGCAACAACGTTAGTAGTCGAGTGAGTCAATGATGTTCAAGCCCTCGCGGACAACCGTGTATATTAGTATAGATTTTGAGTTCCAGTGTCTGACGGGTCTCCCGGCTCTCTACTCGATGTTGAAAACAGCGCGGGGCATACCAGTTTTCTCTTCCCCGGATGGTGACGAGTGTTTTTTTTTGCCTCGTAGATTTTTTTGTTCCATTTTTTTATTTAACCAGTGGCGGTAGCCAGGTCCCTCTCATGGTGGTAGCTTCGTGTAATTCCTTTATACATATGGGCCCACCAGTATTGTCGCGTCGGGACGAAACGCGAGGTGGAGGTTTTTTTTTGCGTTTGGTTCCGAGCAAATGTGGAGCGCAGTCCTGTTACTGGGGCAGAGCACAGACAGCCTAGCCGTCTGCGCTTCTGACTAGTTATTTGCTGGCATTCGAGTTGCTTGCCTCTTGTAGGTCCTACCTATGTCGGGTGGGACATCATCAGTCACACCGCCTACATCTCACTCCGCGATGGGTTAGACCGATTGGAAGGTACACAGGTACTTCCCCCGTCTCACGGACTGGCTTGCTCGGTATACTGCTCTCACACTGCCCGTTTGTGTTAAATCGACTCCTACCCGTAATTATAAGCCAGATCTAGTCCGACGGCTCCGTTAGGTTCATTGTATCCTTACGCTTCCTTCATCGGCACATAAACCGCTGTTCACAGTAAGAAAACAGCAGAATAAACATCCTGATTGATTCCTTTTTAGAGTCTCTGGAATGCTGTTAGTGAGGTTTTGATCAGGCGACCATTTGCTATGCAAGGCAGGTTAATTGGTTGATGTGCTCGCTTCAGGAGATGTGCCTGGTGTTATACTACCCCACAAGATCTTTTTCATTTGGAGATGAGGCTTTGTCAGTCCTGACCCCATAGACTTGTTACTTCCGTCTGCGGCTTCTTTGCCCTTTCCCAATCTTCGCTGACTTTGCACTTGGTGGGATTGAACTGCAAGGAGCCAAATTGTTGGACACTGGTCGCAGCTGTGTGTGTGTTGTGTGTGTGTGTGTCTGTGTGTGTGTGTGTGTGTGTTGTGTGTGTGTGTGTGTGTGTGTGTGTGTGTGTGTACTTACATAGTTGTTTCACCTAGTTGTGGTTGCTGGGGTCGAGTCCAAGTCTCCTGCCTCCCACCTCTCTACTGGTTGATACTTAAGGTCACTCTCTCGTAACGTGTACTCACCTAGTTGTACTCAACCTTGTTGAGGTTGCAGGGGGTCGTGTGGTCCAAAGCTCTCGGCCCACCCGCATCTTCATGTACGCTATAGGTTCTACTCGCTCCATGAGACCATGGAGCTTTAATCGTACCTTCTGCTTACAAGCTATGTTTGGCATGCTTTCCTTCTCAACTCACATCGTCGTTCGCCCAAATACTATTCCTCTCTGACTACTCTGTTGCTGGAAGATATTACTCCTAACTTCCCTTTTATGTCACTTGTCTTCAGCTTCCAACTGTGTCCCACTTGTTGCTGTGTCCGCAGTCTCTGGATCATACTGTCTTTGTCCACCTTGTCATTTCTTCTCAGTATTGAAGTCGTTATCATGTACCCCCTATCTTCTTCGTCCTCCAGTGTCGTACTAGGTTGATTTCCCCTTCAAAACTCTCGCTCTCATAGGAACTTACCTCTTAACTCTTGGGGACATTCTTGTTGGCAAACCTTTTGCACTTTTCTAGTTTCTTTACATGCTTGGATAGGTGTGGGTTTCCAAACTGGATTCCGCATACACCATATATGGGTCCTTAACGTACTACTGGTGTACAGGGTTCTGAAACGTTCCTATCTAGATGTCGGAATTGTGTTTGAGGTTTGCCAGGCGCCCATATGCTGGCCAGCAGTTTTTGGTTCTTGATGTGGCGCTTTCAGGAGATGTGCCTGGTGTTATACTCACCCCAGTCTTTTTTCCTTGATTGATGTTTGTAGTCTCTGGCCCCTAGACTGTATCTCAGTCTGCGGGGTCTTCGCGTTTGCCCTTCCACCGCATTCCTCTATGACTTGCGACCTTGGGTGGGATATGAACTCCAGGTACGCAGTTTGCTGGTCCAGGTCCGCAGCCGATCCTAGTCCCTTTGTTGTGTCTGCCTTGGTCCTCGATCGACTGAACTCTTCTCATCACCCTTCATCGTCATACTGCTAACAGGGACACTCTCGGAGTTTATTCCTTCCGTCATTCGTCGTTCAGCAAATGTATCTCGCGCACTCAAGAATACGCAGCACTGGTCCTTAGGACGACCCCTGTGGGGTAGACCGTCGCCACGCTGGTCACAGGTGCCCACTCTGACACCCTCGCCACGTTGGTCACAATTAGTAACATCGCGCGCTGCTGTCTTCTCTAACTTGTACTCCCTGATCCATTGTAGTGCCTTCCACGTATCCTCCAGTTTTTGCACTATAATCTCTTGTAGTAAAAACTTGTGTCAAACGCCTTGTGCAGTCCACAGAAATTGCAAATCCACTCACCCTCTCTCTCTTGTCTTACTGCTGTCACCATGGTCATAGAACTAAGTTGGTTTTGATGAACAATGGATTTACCGACCTGAAACACTGTTGGGCTGACTTGTTGATTGAGATTCACGCATTCATTTACTAAGGTGTTCCACTCAGCTCTTCTTCTGATAATCTTCTCCAGACTTTTTGATTACTATAAATGTTCAGTGACACTGTCTGTAGTTTAGTGCTTCAAGACTGTCTCCTTTTTTAAAGATTGGGACCACATTTGCTCTCTTCCATGCCTCGGCAATCCCCTGTTTCGATTGATGTATTGAATATTTTGTTGGGGTGCAATAGCGCCTCTGCTCCCTCTCTCAGGCCCCATGGGGAGGGTGTTATCCGCCCCTTTTGTCTTTGAGGTATCTGCTCACTGTATGTGTGTGTGTTGTGGGGTGTGTGTGTGTGTGTTGTGTGTGTGTTGTGTGTGTGTGTGGTGTGTGGTGGTGGTGTGTGTGTGTGTTTGTGTGGGGGGGGGGGTTTTGCTGGGAACAAATCTATGTTTTCGTGACTTAAACTTAATTGGACGCGGGGTGGGTTTTTTGACACTGATTGAATATATGAAAGGCGTAACACAACCCCAGGCACACCCCCAAACAGGCACACAACAGACACACACACACACACACACGCACACACACACCAACACACACAAAAACACAACACCACACCACACACCACACAGGCACACACCACACACACACACACACCACACAACAAAACCCACACACAAAAAACACACACAACAACACACACACACACACACACACACACACACACAACCACACACAAAACCCAAAACACAACAACACAACACACACACACAACACACACACCACACACACACACAACACACACGGGGGGACCCAGAAGGGAAAATTACCCAAGTTTTGGGAGGGACATTCATAAAAATGAGGGGGAGGTGAAGAAGCTGCTAAGGGGACATCGAACCTCAAAGGCAATGGGACCGGGCAACATCTCCCCTGGGTCCTTAGAGGGGAGGGATATGTGTGTGTGCCACTTACCACAAAAATTAACACGGGCCCCGGAAACGGGCACCTACCTGAGGTATGGAAAAACGGCAAAAGTAGTTCCCTTTTTAAAAAAAAAGGGACAGAAAAAAAGGCAAAAACTAAAGACCCTTTTCACTGAGTGCTGTATGCAAAGTTTGGAGAAGTTTTCAGGATGGACTAGTGTAGCACCTGGAAAGAACAAAATTTATAAACGCCAACCAGCACAGATTCATGGAAAGGGAAACCCTGTGTCACAAACCTTCTGGAGTTTTATGTAAAATACAGAAAGTAAGAGAGAGAGAGGGGTGGGTTGATTGCATCTTTTGGGCTGCAAGAAGGCCCCGCACAGTTCCCCCAAGAGTTTTGTGCAGAAGCTAGAGGATAGGCGCATTAAAGGAAAGGGCACTGCAATGGATAAGAATACCTGACGGGAGGCAACAACGAGTCGTCTTCGTGGAGGTATCACAGTGGTACCTGTGCCCCTCGGGGTCCCACAGGGGTGGGTCATGGGGGACTAGTGCTATTTTTGGTATATGTGTGAATAAGGGAAAAGGGTTAGACTCAAAAGTGCCCCTGTTGCACTGTATAAATTTAAATGGGAAAATTAAATAGATGAGGATCGGCAGGACTTAAAAGAGATCTATGCAGCATGTTTGGAAAACCCCGCATTGATCAAGCACGTCAAAAAAATTAGAGAAAGTGCAAAGGTTTGCGAAAAGGTTTTGTTCCAGAGCTAAGGGGAATGTCCTATGAAGAAAGGGTTAAGGAAATCGGCCTGACGACACTGGAGGACGGAGGGTAAGGGAGGAATGATAACGAAATATAAAATACTGCGTGGGAATAGACAAGGTGGACAAGACAGGATGTTCCCGGGAGGGGACCAGAAATAAGGGTCACATTTGGAAGTTGAAGACTTGAGAGTCAAAGGAATGTTTTGCAGTATTTCTTTAGTATAGAGGTCAGGCAGTGGAATAGCCTGAAAGTGATGTGGGGGCGGAACCATACATAGTTTTAAGACAGGTTTGATAAGTCATGGAGCGGGAGAGAGAGGACCAGTGCAACAAGTGAAGAGGAAGGGCCCGGAGCTATGAAGACCCCCCGCAACCAAAAATAGGGGAGTACACACACACACACATACACACACCACACACGGAAGAACCAAGACGGTGTTCCTAGACAGAAAGAACACCAAAAGAACGCAGCGCTGGGGAGGGCAAAAAAACGAAAAGGGGAAAGAAAGGAGACAAGGTGGAACTAGCAAGGTCAGCAGGCAGAACAGAGCAGCAAGGGCAAGCACCACACAACTATCCTCAGAACCCCCCAAACCCATCACACCATCCCAACACACACTACAGTCCATACCCACGCTTTCACCCAAACCGAGCTTAGAAACCCATAGTATGCAACCCGGTCTCCCCATCCTCACAGGCCCCCTAAACCCCAGTGTTGGAAAGGAAACTGAAGGTTATGGTACACAAACGTTGGGAAAAGCAAATAAGTGGGAGGAGTGGCAAAAAGATCAAAGAGGCATCATGGGCTCAAGCTCTCCCGAAACCAAGCTTTAACAGGTATGATAAACAGATGCCATCTTTCCAAGGGATACCAGACCGGGAAAAAAAAGGGGGCAGGGGGGAGGGGAAAAGGGGTGGATTGCTGAAAAAAACCGATGGAATTTTGACGGCTGGAGAGAGGAGACAGCAGAAAGAAAGTGATTACTAGGGGGACAGGAAATGGGGGGGGACATGATAGCAACATCAAAATACGAGGGGTTTTGACAAGTTGGACAGAGACGGGATTTCCAGAGTTTGGACACAGTAAAAAGGGGGACACAGTTAAATTTTGAAGAACAGATGAATCACGGGGGTTAAAGTTTTTCCAGCCACGAGTAGTCAAAAGGGGAAATAGTTTGGGAAGCGATGTAGTGGGGGCGGGATCCATACATACTTTAAGCAAGTATGAAAAAGCCAGGTTTCGGGAAGGACCTAGTAGCGATCATGAAGAGGGGGGGCAGGACTCGGACTCGCCCCCAAAACCTCAACTAGGTGAGACAACACATTTACACAACCACCCCACACACACAACACACACCACACAACACCACACACACACAAGGGGACACGTTGGAAGTTAAAGCACAGATAAAATCACGGGGATGTTGGGAAAAATTTTTTCAGCCACGATAGTCTAATGGAATATTTGGGAAGCATGTAGTGGGGGCAGATCCTACTGTTTTAAAGCAGAGGATGAAAAGCCAGTTCGGGGAGATGACCTGTACGATCAGTAAAAGGGGGGGGCCAGAGCTGGGACCACCCCTGAAAAAAAACCTAAAAGGGATACAACACAGTACACACACCCCAACCACCACACACACACACACACACACACAACACACCACACACACACACACACACAAAAACCTGAGGGAAATAACAAAAAGTGGGAGAGTGGCATAAAAAGTCAAAAAACATCACGGGACATCTAGCTCTCACAAAACCCAAAGCTTACGGGTATGTAACAATCCATTTTTCCCAAGGGGGATCCAAATCCTAGGAAAGACAGGGGGAACAGGGGGGGGGAGGATGGGTTGCGGGGATCAAAAACGCTGGTTTTTTTAAGGCTGGAGAGAGAGACAGCGGGGAAGAAAGTGATTACTAGCGGGAAAGCTTCACTCTGAGGTCCCAAAGGGGGTAATAGCAGTGATGTATAAACCCCCCACAAACAGGGGGCCAAGGCAAAGGGACAAAGCAAAGAGCGATGGGTTTACACTGGCTAGAGTGGCCCAAAAAAGCTCATCAACAGGGGAAAGCTCCGATCAGGGGGGACTTTTTCTACAAGGGAAACGTTGGGGAAAATTGACCCACATTGGGGGGCCAGAACATGGAGGGCTAAGATGATGGAGGTGGTACTGGAAAAATTCATGTGCCAACACGAAAGGGGACACTACAAGAGAGAGAGGAGAGGATGAATCAGCAAGGCTGGACTTAGTATTCACCTTGATAGTGCAATATCGAGGACATCACATATGAAAGACCCCTTGGGCCAGTGACCATGGGGTTTAAAGCTTCGAATACACAGTAGAGCTACAAGTGGAGGGAGAAGCAGGAAGGCCGGGACGAATGAAGCCAAACTACAAGAAAGGGACTACACGGGAATGGGGGAACTAAGAACGGGGTTCAGTGGGACAGAGAAACTGGCAGGGAAGCCAGTTAATGAATATGGAATATGTAGCAACAAAATGCAAGGAGGCTGAGGAGAGGTTTGTACCCAAGGGTAACAGAATAATGAAAAAAGCCAGGATGAGCCAATGGTTTCCCCAAAGGTGCAGGGAGGAAAAAACCAAGTGTGCTAGGGAAGGGAAGAAATATAAAAGGGCAAAGGACCCAGAGAAAAAGGGAGAACAGTCGTAGAGCCAGAAACGAATATGCACAGATAAGAAGGGAGGCCCAAAGACAATATGAAAAAGACATAGCGCGAAAGCCAAATCTGACCCGAAACTGTTGTACAGCCACATCAGAGGAAAACAACAGTCAAGGACCAGTAATCAGGCTAAGGAAGGAAGGAGGAGAGAACAACAAGAAATGACCGTGAAGTATGTGAAGAACTCAACAAGAGATTCAAAGAAGTGTTCACAGAGGAGACAGAAAGGACTCCAGAAAGACGGAGAGGTGGGGCACACCACCAAGTGCTGGCACAGTGCACACAACCGAGGAAGAAGTGAAGAGGCTTCTGAGTGAGCTAGATACCTCAAAGGCAATGGGGCCAGATAACATCTCCCATGGTATTGAGAGAGGGAGCAGAGGCGCTATGTGTACCCTAACAACAATATTCAATACATCTATCGAACAGGGAGATTGCCTGAGGCATGGAAGACAGCAAATGTAGTCCCAATCTTTAAAAAAGGAGACAGACATGAAGCATTAAACTACAGACCAGTGTCACTGACATGTATAGTATGCAAAATCATGGAGAAGATTATCAGGAGAAGAGTGGTTGGAACACCTAGAAAGAACGATCTCATCAACAGCAGCCAACATGGTTTCAGGGACGGAAATCCTGTGTCACAAACCTACTGGAGTTCTATGACATGGTGACAGCAGTAAGACAAGAGAGAGAGGGGTGGGTGGATTGCATTTTCTTGGACTGCAAGAAGGCGTTTGACACAGTTCCACACAAAGACATTGGTGCAAAAACTGGAGGACCAAGCAGGGATAACAGGGAAGGCACTACAATGGATCAGGGAATACTTGTCAGGAAGACAGCAGCGAGTCATGGTACGTGGCGAGGTGTCAGAGTGGGCAACCTTTGACCAGCGGGGTCCCGCAGGGGTCAGTCCTAGGACAGTGCTGTTTCTGGTATTTGTGAACGACATGCGGAAGGAATAGACTCTGAGGTGTCCCCGTTTGCGATGAGTGAAGTTGTGAGAAGAATTCACCGATCGAAGACCCGGGAGAACTACAAAGGGATCTGGACGGCTGCAGGCCCGGTCCAGCAAATTGGTTTCCCGGAGTTCAATCCCACCAAGGCAAAGTATGAAGATTGGGGAAGGGGAAAGAAGGCCGCAGCGGAGTACAGTTAGGGGGTCAGGGACTACAAACCTACTCAAGGAAAAAGATCTTGGGGGGGAGTAAAAACACCCGGCACATCTCCCGAAAAAGGGACATCAACCAAATAAACTGCTGCAGCATATGGGCGTAGCAAACCTCAGAAAAAGGATTCCGACATCTTAATAAGGAACATTTAGGACCCTGTACACCGTGTACGTTAGGCCCCCATTGGGTATGCGGCACCCCCCTTTTTGGGAAACCCCCCAAACCCAGCCAAGCCGTGAAGAAATGCCAGGTTTGCAAAAAGACTAGTCCCAGGTAAGAGGTATGTCTACGGGAGGGTTAAGGGGAAATCAACCTGACGACCCTGGAGGACGGAGGGATAGGGGGGACAGATAACGACATACAAATTACTGAGAGGAATTGACAAAGGGGGACAAAAAAGGATGTTCCAGGATTGGACACGTAACAAGGGAACGTTGGGCTGAAAACACAGATGAATCAAGGGATGTTAGGAAGTATTTTTCGCCACGAGTAGTAGTAAGTGGAATAGTTTTGGGGAAACGATGTAGTGGAGGCAGGACCATACATATTTAAGCAAGGTTGTTAAAAATCACGGTTAGGGGAGTGTTTTAGTAGCGACAGTGAAGAGGCGGGGGCCCGGAGCTCGGGGCTCGACCCCCGCAACCTCAACTGGTGGTACAATGGTGAGTACCACAAAACACACACAAAACAAACACTCAACACACACACACACCCACACACACCCACACACACACCAAAAACCACACACACCACAACCCCACACACCACACACCAAACACTCACACAACACACACACACACACACACACACACACAAACACACACAACCCCACCAACACACACACACACACCACACACACAACACACAACACCCCACATACAGGTGAAAAATTCCACAAGAGTATACTAACAAGCTAAAACTTTTGGGGCCCCACCCAACACTGCAACATACCCAGCTCGTGTGTCAAGGAAACTGATGTTTGGAACAATGTGAAGCCTTGGAGCTCTCTACCACCAGGACTGCTGGGTGAAATGTGAAGCCTTGGAGCTCTCTACCACCAGGACTGTGGGGTGGGAAATGTGAAACTTGAAACTCTCTACCCCCAGGATGCTGGAGTGAATGTGAAGCCTTGGACTCTCTACCACCCGGTGCTGGAGTGAAGTGTGAAGCCTTGGAGCCTCTACACCAGGAGCTGGAGGAAGTGTGAAAAGCCCTTTGGGTCTCTACCACCGGACTGTGGAGTGAAGTTTGAAAACTTGGAGCTCTCTCCACCAGGACTGTGGAGTGAGTGTGAAGCCTTGGAGCTCTTACCCCCAGGATGGGAGTGAAGTGTGAAGCCTTGGAGCTCTCTACCACCAGGACTGCTGGAGTGAAGTGTGAAGCCTTGGAGCTCTCTACCACCAGGACTGCTGGAGTGAAGTGTGAAGCCTTGAAGCTCTCTACCCCCAGGACTTGGAGTGAAGTGTGAAACCTTGGAGGGCTTTCCCTTTCCCCAGGATGCTGGAGTGAAGTGTGAAGCCTTTGGGCTTTCCACCGGGCTGCTGGGTGAAGTGTGAAGCCTTGGAGTCTTACACCAGGATGCTGGATGAAATGTGAAACCTTGAAGTCTTACCACCAGGCTTGGGGGTGAAGTGTGAAAACCTTGGAGCTCTTCCACCAGGACTCTGGAGTGAAGTTGAAAGCTTGGAGCTCTCTACACCAGGATGTGGAGTGAATGTGAAGCCTTGAAATCTCTACCCCAGGACTGTGGAGGAAGTGTGAAGGTTGGAGCTCTCTACCACAGGGTGCTGGGTGAAGTGTGAAGCCCTTTGGGGCCTTACCCCGGACTGCTGGGGTGAAGTGTGAAGCCCTTTGGGGTCTCTACAACCCGGATGTGGAGTGAAGGGGGAAGTTGAAAACCCCTACCCCCCGGATACTGGAGTGAAAAGGGGAACCTTGGAGCTCTCTACACCCGGACTGCTGGATGAAGTGTGAAGCCTTTGGGCTCTCTACCCAGGACTGCGGAGTGAGTGTGAAACCTTGGGCTCTCTACCCCAGGCGGTGGGTGAAGTGTGAAGCCTTGAAGTCTCTACCCACCAGGAAATACTGGGTGAAATGTGAAGCCTTGGAAACTCTTACCCCCCGGCTGTGGAGTGAAATGTGAAGCCTTTGGAGTCTTACCCCCAGGATGTGGAGTGAAATGTGAAGCCTTGGAGCTCTCTACCCCCCAGGGTGCTGGAGTGAAGTTGAAGCCTTGGAGCTCTCAACCAGGATGTGGAGTGAAGTGTGAAGCCCTTTAAGCTCTTCCCCCAGGACTACTGGGGAGTGAAGTGTGAACCTTTGGGGCTCCTTTCCACCAGGGGTGCTGGAGTGAAGTGTGAAGCCTTGGAGTCTCTAACCCAGGACTGTGGAGTGAAGTGTGAAGCCCTTTGGGGCTCTCTACCCAGGATGCTGGAGGAAATGTGAAAACCTTGGAGCTCTCTACCCCCCAGGACGCGGAGTGAAGTGTGAAGCTTGAAGCTCTCTCCACCAGGATACTGGAGTTAAGTGTGAAGCCTTGGAGCTCTCTACCACCAGGACTGCTGGAGTGAAGTGTGAAGCCTTGGAGCTCTCTACCACCAGGACTGCTGGAGTGAAGTGTGAAGCCTTGGAGCTCTCTACCACCAGGACTGCTGGAGTGAAGTGTGAAGCCTTGGAGCTCTCTACCACCAGGGTGTGGATGGAAGGTGAAGCCCTTTGGGGCTCTTACCCCCCGAACTGTGGAGTGAAGTGTGAATCCTTTAAAGGTCTTCCCAAAGGGCGCTCGTCACCCCTGCAAAGTTCCCAAAATCACCCCCGAACATTCCCCTGGTCACTCTGCAACATCCCCACGGTCAACCCTGCAAAATTCCAAAAGTCACCCCTTTCAACATTCTAAAGATCACCCCCACAACAGTTCCCATGGTCCACCTCTGCAACATCCCAACGGTCCCACCGGCAAACGTTCCCAAGATCACCCCAGCAACATCCCATGTCACCCTGCAACCTTCCCATGAATCAAATTTGCAGCATATCCCCATGGTCACCCCTGCAACATTCCCAGGGTCACCCCTGCAACAATTCCCCATATCAAATTGGCAGCATGACCCATGTCACCCCTGCAACATTCCCATGGTACTCCGCAACATTCCCATGGTCACCCCTGCAACATTTTCATGACAAACCCGCAGCATTCCCATGGTCACCCCTGCAATATTACATGGTCCCACCACCCCTTGCAACATTAAGTTACCATGGTCATTCTTGCAACATTCCCATGCTCACACCGTGCAACAATTTTAATATCACCCCTGCAACATCCCCACTTCACATCCCTTCAATATTCCTACGGTCACCCCTGCAACATTCTCACGCTCGCCCCTGCAACATTATCTCGGCCACCCCTGCAACATTCCCACGGTCACCCCTTCAACATTCCCCCTCTCACTCCTGTAACATTCCCACGGTTACCCCACCAACATTCCCACGGTCACCCCTGCAACATTCCCACGGTCACCCCTGCAACATTCCCACGGTCACCCCTGTAACATTCCCACGGTCACCCCTGCAACATTCCCACGGTCACCCCTGCAACATGGGGCAGTTACCCCGACTCTAGCAACGGGGGTTAAGGTGGGTGGGCGTGTGGGCGGACCCAGGCCGCGCCCCGGGCGTGCCCAGGGTGCACACCACGCCCACGTGGCATGCCGGGCATTCCAGCTTGCACGCCACCAGTACACCACCCCATGGGAGTCTACACTCCCGGTCTACTGCTCTACATCTACCAGGGGAAAATAGGAAGGTAGACGTCGGTGAGGTACAACTATGTTGTAGAGCGTGTTTAACTGTAAGTAAAGCATGTAGTAGAGCAGTGTAGTAGAATCAGTGTAGGGAGCAGTGTAGCAGAGCAATGTACTAGAGCTGTGTAGTAGAAGCAGTGTTGTAGTGGTAGTAGAGCAGTGTCGTAGAGCAGTGTAGAGAGCAGTGTAGTAGAGAGCAGTGTAGCAGAGCATTTGTACTAGAGCAGGTATTAGAGTCATGTAGTAAGCAGTGTAGTAGAGCATGTAGCTGAGCAGTGTACTAGAGGCAGTGTAGTAGAGACATTGTAGTAGAGCAGTGTAGTAGAGCAGTGTAGCAGAGCAGTGTACTAGAGCAGTGTAGTAGAGCAGTGTAGTAGAGCAGTGTAGTAGAGCAGTGTAGCAGAGCAGTGTACTAGAGCAGTGTAGTAGAGCAGTGTAGTAGAGCAGTGTAGTAGAGCAGTGTAATAGAGCAGTGTAGTAGAGCAGTGTAGTAGAGCAGTGTAGCAGAGCAGTGTAGTAGAGCAGTGTAGTAGAGCAGTGTAGCAGAGCAGTGTACTAGAGCAGTGTAGTAGAGCAGTGTAGTAGAGCAATGTAGTAGAGCAGTGTAGCAGAACAGTGTACTAGAGCAGTGTAGTAGAGCAGTGTAGCAGAGCAGTGTAGTAGAGCAGTGTAGCAGAGCAGTGAAAAGGTTGCTCACTCCCAGGCAACACTCTGCAACATTAACACTGCAACACTGTCAACACTGCAATATTTCCAATATTCTGCAACATGTTAACAATGGAACGCTGTACATCACTGTCAACACTGCAACACTGAAATATTTTCAACACTCTGCAACACTGTGACCACTCAAGAGAGGTTCCTTGACGCTGGTGAGGGGCTCTTGATCTAGGGAACTGGATCTGTGACTCCGGTTCCCTCAGTTGACCCTGAATAAAATGCAACACTGTGAAACATTGTTAACACCCTGCAACACTGTCAAACATTGTTAACACCCTGCAACACTGTCAAACATTGTTAACACTCTGCAACACTGTCAAACATTGTTAACACCCTGCAACACTGTCAAACATTGTTAACACCCTGCAACACTGTCAAACATTGTTAACACCCTGCAACACTGTCAAACATTGTTAACACCCTGCAACACTGTGAAACATTGTTAACACCCTGCAACACTGTCAAACATTGTTAACACCCTGCAACACTGTCAAACATTGTTAACACCCTGCAACACTGTCAAACATTGTTAACACCCTGCAACACTGTCAAACATTGTTAACACCCTGCAACACTGTGAAACATTGTTAACACCCTGCAACACTGTCAAACATTGTTAACACCCTGCAACACTGTCAAACATTGTTAACACCCTGCAACACTGTGAAAACATTGTTAACACCCTGCAACACTGTCAAACATTGTTAACACCCTGCAACACTGTCAAACATTGTTAACACCCTGCAACACTGTGAAACATTGTTAACACCCTGCAACACTGTCAAACATTGTTAACACCCTGCAACACTGTCAAACATTGTTAACACCCTGCAACACTGTCAAACATTGTTAACACCCTGCAACACTGTCAAACATTGTTAACACCCTGCACACTGTCAAACATTGTTAACACCCTGCAACACTGTCAAACATTGTTAACACCCTGCAACACTGTCAAACATTGTTAACACCCTGCAACACTGTCAAACATTGTTTAACACCCTGCAACACTGTCAAACATTGTTACACCCTGCAACACTGTCAACATTGTTAACACCCTGCAACACTGTCAAACATTGTTAAACACCCTGCAACACTGTCAAACATTGTTAACACCCTCAACACTGTCAAACATTGTTAACACCCTGCAACACTGTCAAACATTGTTAACACCCTGCAACACTGTCAAACATTGTTAACACCCTACAACACTGTCAAACATTGTTAACACCCTGCAACACTGTCAAACATTGTTAACACCCTGCAACACTGTCAAACATTGTTAACAACCCTGCAACACTGTCAAACATTGTTAACACCCTGCAACACTGTCAAACATTGTTTAACACCCTGCAACACTGTCAAACATTGTTAACACCCTGCAACACTGTCAAACATTGTAACACCCTGCAACACTGTCAAACATTGTTAACACCCTGCAACACTGTCAAACATTGTTAACACCCTGCAACACTGTCAAACATTGTTAACACCCTGCAACACTGTCAAACATCCCTGTGAATCATCTGAGTCTTCAACTTCCAATTGTGACCACTTGTTGTGTCCCATCTCTGGCCGCCTCGTGAATTCCTCTCAAAATTTTGTATGTCGTTATCATGTCGTCCCTATCCCTCCTGTCCTCTAGTGTCGTCAGATTGATTTAGCTTAACCTCTCCTCGTAGAACATGCCCCTTACCTCTGGGACTAGTCTTGTTGCAGACCTTTGTACTTTCTCCAATTTCTTGACATGCTTTACTAGGTATGGGTTCCAGACTTGTGCTGAAGACTCCAACATGGGCCTAAAGTACATGGTGTACAGAGTCTTGAACGATTCCTTAATGAAGTGTCAGAATATTATTCTCAGGTTTGCCAGGCGCCCATATGCTTGCAACAGTTATTTGGCTGAAGTGCGCCTCGGGAGATGTGCTTGGTAATATACTCACCCCAAACAAGATCCTTTTCCTTGAATGAGGTTTGCAGTCTTTGGCCCCCTAGACTGTACGT
>NC_069407.1:34045173-34067673 GCF_026875155.1 Cherax quadricarinatus
CCCCGACCCCTTTAATTAACTTTATTAAGATTCTAATATCAAGCTAGTCAATAACCAATACTCATTATTAATCATTTCTAAACCCAAAACCTCTAACTAATCCTGTTTAAAGTCCTAACAATCCCCTCAACTGAGTTAGCAAAAACCCAACCTACCCCTGGATAAGTGAACCCATCGGCATACATGCATTCGGCCATAGAATTGTCCAGTTGTAAATTTGAATACTGCATTATCCTTACATTGTTTATATCCACCAAACAATTAATACCAATTGCTCTTGGACTCCATTCATTACCAACACCTCTTCTTGGCAAAATGCCACAATAACAGGCGCCCCCCTTCTTCTAATCATTCTATAGCTGTTCTGAACTTTCTAACTAAATCCTCACTCTCTATGCTTGCTACATCATTGCCTTCCAGCACTGAGGCAAATAATAGGATTGATCCCATTACCGTTCATGATGTTGTCAAGCCGGCTAACAATGTCCTCTATCCCAGCCCCAGGAAAGCATACCCTTTGTCTCCTACTCCTGACCTTCAAGCAGAATGCCCTATCCATGTATCTAACATGGCTATCCCCAACAACAACAATATTCTTACTTCCTTGTTGTCGTTCGTCGTGACGAATCCCAGTAGTAGACTCACAGTCGTCGGTAGCACCGAGAATGCGTTTGAGGTTTCCACGGAGTTTCCACAGCAGTCTCTTTCTTCTTCATCGTTTCTTCGCTTTCATCGTCTTCTTGATCGTCAACTTCGTCGTCCCCTGCTGTCCAGCCACTGACCACGATCCCTTCTTGACCTGAGGACTCGAAACAGGAGACTACTACGAATCCTCTTGTTTTTCCTCGTCAATCGCCGTATCTCCATCTTCGTTGCCCTCAATTCTTCCTTAAGTTGCTGGCAAAGTTGCTCGATGGAGGGCATCTTGGTTCAGTCCACGGGAGCAAACAAGACACTTCTTCACAGAGTTAAGTACAGGTCAGCACTCAAAGTACAGGTCACCACTCAAGAGCACACAAACAGGTCTTCACAGAGCTAAGTACACGTCACCACTGAGCTAAGTACACGTCACCACTGAGCTAAGTACACGTCACCACTGAGCTAAGTACATGTCACCACTGAGCTAAGTACACGTCACCACTGAGCTAAGTACACGGGATCATCTTTGTCATCCTCCTTTGTACGTTTTCCAGAGCATCTATATCCATTCTGTTATACGGTAACCAGAACTGAGCAGCATAGTCTAAGATGAGAGTAAGACACATGTGCAACATCTGGGTATCTTTATTGTAGACGTTTCGCCATCCAGTGGCTTTATCAATACAAATTCTAGGACATAACTTGAAGACAGTAGAACTATGTACAGAAGATGAGGTAATCAGTCCCTCAACCTAGGAGTAGGTGCGAACAGCACCATAGTCGTGGAGATTCTGAAGCAGAAGAAAGAATCCTGGCGCTTATATAGTAACGTCAGGTGTAGCAGACGAGGGCATATTCACTGGTAGGCGGGATTCCCCAGTGGAAGTAGGTCCTTCCCAAAGAGATGGGTTAGTTGTAGTAGTAGTTGTCGTAGTCGTGAAGGTTATGTACATGTCCTCAGAATTAAGATTCCATGATGTTGCAGTGTCTGACAAGTTGTGTACGAATGGTATACAATACCGACAAGATGAGAGTAAGACACATGTGCAACATCTGGGTATCTTTATTGTAGACGTTTCGCCATCCAGTGGCTTTATCAATACAAATTCTAGGACATAACTTGAAGACAGTAGAACTATGTACAGAAGATGAGGTAATCAGTCCCTCAACCTAGGAGTAGGTGCGAACAGCACCATAGTC
The DNA here is from genome assembly GCF_026875155.1 of Cherax quadricarinatus. Lineage (NCBI taxonomy): Eukaryota > Metazoa > Arthropoda > Malacostraca > Decapoda > Parastacidae > Cherax > Cherax quadricarinatus. The sequence goes on from NC_069407.1 coordinate 34,047,013, forward strand.
GTGGAGATTCTGAAGCAGAAGAAAGAATCCTGGCGCTTATATAGTAACGTCAGGTGTACATAACATAAGAACATAAGAAAGGAGGAACACTGCAGGAGGCCTGCTGGCCCATACTAGGCAGGTCCTTTACAATTCATCCCACTAACAAAACATTTACCCAACCCAATTTTCAATGTTACCCAAGAAATAAGCTCTGATGTGCAAGTCCCACTCAAATCCAACCCCTCCCACTCATGTACTTATCCAACCTAGATTTGAAACTACCCAAAGTCCTAGCCTCAATAACCCAACTAGGTAGACTGTTCCACTCATCAACTACCCTATTTCCAAACCAATACTTTCCTATGTCCTTTCTAAATCTAAACTTATCTAATTTAAATCCATTACTGCGGGTTCTCTCTGGAGAGACATCCTCAAGACCTTATTAATATCCCCTTTATTAATACCTATCTTCCACTTATACACTTCGATCAGGTCTCCCCTCATTCTTCGTCTAACAAGTGAATGTAACTTAAGAGTCTTCAATCTTTCTTCATAAGGAAGATTTCTGATGCTATGTATTAATTTAATCATCCTACGCTGAATGTTTTCTAACGAATTTATGTCCATTTTGTAATACGGAGACCAAAACTGAGCTGCATAATCAAGGTGAGGCCTTACTAATGATGTATAAAGCTGCAGTATGACCTCTGGACTTCTGTTGCTTACACTTCTTGATATAAATCCCAGTAATCTATTTGCCTTATTACGTACGCTTAGGCATTGCTGTCTTGGTTAAGGTTGCTGCTCACCATAACCCCCAAGTCCTTTTCGCAATCTGTATGGCTAAGTTCTACATCATTAATTTATAAGTACTAGGGTTATGGGCACTCCCAAGCTTCAGAACCTTGCACTTATCTACATTGAACTGCATCTGCCACTTTTCTGACCAAGAATAGAGTTTGTTTAAATCCTCCTGAAGTTCCCTAACATCTACGTTTGAATCAATTATCCTACCTATCTTTGTGTCATCGGCGAATTTGCTCATATCACTAGTAATTCCCTCATCAAGATCATTGATATATATTATAAACAACAACGGGCCCAAGACTGATCCCTGTGGAACGCCACTTGTTACAGATCCCCACTCGGATTTAACCCCATTTATGGACACTCTCTGCTTCCTGTCAGTGAGCCATGACTCGATCCACGAGAGCACTTTTCCCCCAATGCCATGAGCTGCCACTTTCTTTAACAGTCTATGGTGCGGAACTCTATCAAAAGCCTTACTAAAATCTAAGTAAATAATATCAAATTCTTTATTGTGGTCAACAGCCTCAAAAGCTTTACTGAAGAAAGTTAATAAATTAGTTAGACAAGACCGGCCTCTTGTGAATCCATGCTGAGTATCATTAATCAAGCTATGCTTATCGAGATGGCTTCTTATAATCTCAGCTATAATTGACTCTATTAATTTGCCTACAATTGAGGTCAGGCTTATTGGGCGGTAATTTGACGGTAACGACTTGTCCCCTGTTTTAAAAATAGGAGTTACATTAGCCATCTTCCACATATCAGACACTACACCTGTTTGAAGAGATAAATTAAAAATATTAGTTAATGGTTCACAGAGTTCCATTTTGCATTCCTTAAGAACCCTTGAAAAAACCTCATCAGGACCCGGTGACTTATTTTGCTTCAGTCTGTCTATCTGCCTCACAACCATCTCACTAGTGACTGTGATGTTACATAATTTATCTTCTTCTAGCCCACTGTAAAAATTAATTACTGGAATATTGTTAGTGTCTTCCTGTGTAAAAACTGAGAGAAAATAATTATTTAAAATCAAGCACATTTCATTCTCATTGTCAGTAAGGTGCCCATAGACGAGGGCATATTCACTGGTAGGCGGGATTCCCCAGTGGAAGTAGGTCTTTCCCAAAGAGATGGGTTAGTTGTAGTAGTAGTTGTCGTAGTCGTGAAGGTTATGTACATGTCCTCAGAATTAAGATTCCATGATGTTGCAGTGTCTGACAAGTTGTGTACGAATGGTATACAATACCGACAAGATGAGAGTAAGACACATGTGCAACATCTGGGTATCTTTATTGTAGACGTTTCGCCATCCAGTGGCTTTATCAATACAAATTCTAGGACATAACTGAAGACAGTAGAACTATGTACAGAAGATGAGGTAATCAGTCCCTCAACCTAGGAGTAGGTGCGAACAGCACCATAGTCGTGGAGATTCTGAAGCAGAAGAAAGAATCCTGGCGCTTATATAGTAACGTCAGGTGTAGCAGACGAGGGCATATTCACTGGTAGGCGGGATTCCCCAGTGGAAGTAGGTCCTTCCCAAAGAGATGGGTTAGTTGTAGTAGTAGTTGTCGTAGTCGTGAAGGTTATGTACATGTCCTCAGAATTAAGATTCCATGATGTTGCAGTGTCTGACAAGTTGTGTACGAATGGTATACAATACCGACAAGATGAGAGTAAGACACATATGCAACATCTGGGTATCTTTATTGTAGACGTTTTGCCATCCAGTGGCTTTATCAATAACAAATTCTAGGACATAACTTGAAGACATAGAACTATGTACAGAAGATGAGGTAATCAGTCCCTCAACCTAGGAGTAGGTGCGAACAGCACCATAGTCGTGGAGATTCTGAAGCAGAAGAAAGAATCCTGGCGCTTATATAGTAACGTCAGGTGTAGCAGACGAGGGCATATTCACTGGTAGGCGGGATTCCCCAGTGGAAGTAGGTCCTTCCCAAAGAGATGGGTTAGTTGTAGTAGTAGTTGTCGTAGTCGTGAAGGTTATGTACATGTCCTCAGAATTAAGATTCCATGATGTTGCAGTGTCTGACAGGTTGTGTACGAATGGTATACAATACCGACAAGATGAGAGTAAGACACATGTGCAACATCTGGGTATCTTTATTGTAGACGTTTCGCCATCCAGTGGCTTTATCAATACAAATTCTAGGACATAACTTGAAGACAGTAGAACTATGTACAGAAGATGAGGTAATCAGTCCCTCAACCTAGGAGTAGATGCGAACAGCACCATAGTCGTGGAGATTCTGAAGCAGAAGAAAGAATCCTGGCGCTTATATAGTAACGTCAGATGTAGCAGACGAGGGCATATTCACTGGTAGACGGGATTCCCCAGTGGAAGTAGGTCCTTCCCAAAGAGATGGGAATCCCGCCTACCAGTGAATATGCCCTCGTCTGCTACACCTGACGTTACTATATAAGCGCCAGGATTCTTTCTTCTGCTTCAGAATCTCCACGACTATGGTGCTGTTCGCACCTACTCCTAGGTTGAGGGACTGATTACCTCATCTTCTGTACATAGTTCTACTGTCTTCAAGTTATGTCCTAGAATTTGTATTGATAAAGCCACTGGATGGCGAAACGTCTACAATAAAGATACTCAGATGTTGCACATGTGTCTTACTCTCATCTTGTCGGTATTGTATACCATTCGTACACAACTTGTCAGACACTGCAACATCATGGAATCTTAATTCTGAGGACATGTACATAACCTTCACGACTACGACAACTACTACTACAACTAACCCATCTCTTTGGGAAGGACCTACTTCCACTGGGGAATCCCGCCTACCAGTGAATATGCCCTCGTCTGCTACACCTGACGTTACAATATAAGCACCAGGATTCTTTCTTCTGCTTCAGAATCTCCACGACTATGGTGCTGTTCGCACCTACTCCTAGGTTGAGGGACTGATTACCTCATCTTCTGTACATAGTTCTACTGTCTTCAAGTTATGTCCTAGAATTTGTATTGATAAAGCCACTGGATGGCGAAACGTCTACAATAAAGATACCCAGATGTTGCACATGTGTCTTACTCTCATCTTGTCGGTATTGTATAGCATTCGTACACAGCATAGTCTAAATGAGGCCTAACCAAGGATATGTAGAGTTGAAGAACAACCTGAGGACTTCTATTATTTATACGTCTAGATATGAAGCCAAGAACTCTGTTAGCTTTATTGCGAACACTAATGCACTGTTGTCTTGGTTTTAGATTACTGCTAACCAGAACTCCTGAATCCTTTTCGCAATCAGTACTATTAAGATCTACATTATTTAGTTTATATGTGGCATGGTTATTTACCTGTCCAACATTTAGAACTTTGCATTTGTCAATATTAAACTGCATCTGCCGCTTCTCCGACCATTGCATCAGTCTATTCAAATCATCCTGGAGTGCTCTAATGTCCTCATTAGAATGAATTAGAAGGCCTATTTTGGTGTCATCAGCAAATTTGCTTATGTCGCTATTTATTCCCTCATCTCTGTCGTTTATGTAAATTTTGAACAACAATGGGCCCAACACTGACCCCTGAGGAACACCGCTTGTGACGTGCTCCCATTCTGATTTCTCCCCATTTACGTTCGCTGTCTATTTGTCAGCCATGCATCTACCCAGGAAAAAATTTCTCCTCCTAGTCCGTGTGCCTTAAGTTTCCTCAGTGGCCTCTGATGTAGAACTCTATCGAAAGCCTTACTGAATTCCATATACACAATATCATATTCATTACCATGATCTACCTCAAATACCTTAGTGAAAAAAGTTAGTAAATTCGTAAGACAGGAACGCCCTTTTGTAAAACCGTGTTGAGATTCATTAATCAATCTATGCCTATCAAGATGGCCACGAATTGCTTCGGCAATTATTGATTCCATAAATTTTCCCACTATGGAGGTAAGGCTTATTGGTCTATAGTTGGAAGCTAAGGACCTGTCACCTCCCTTATAAATAGGTATTACATTTGCCATTTTCCACTTATCAGGCACTATGCCAGTTTGTAGTGATACGTTAAAAAGATCAGCCAAAGGTATGCTAAGTTCTTCTTTACATTCCTTTAACACCCTTGCAAACAGTTCATCAGGACCTGGGGATTTGTTAGGTTTTAGTTTCTCGATTTGTCTGAGGACCATGTCACTAGTTACCGCAATCGTGCATAGTTTATTATCATCCTGTTCTACATAATCTATTATTTCAGGAATATCGCTAGTATTTTCCTGGATGAAAACTGAGAGGAAGTAGGTATTTAGAATTTCACACATATCCTTTTCATTGTCAGTGATCTGACCAGAGTTACTCTTAAGTGGGCTAATCTTCTCCCTAATCTTACTTCTGTATACCTGAAAGAACCCTTTTGGGTTAGTCTTTGAATCCCTTGTGACCTATCCTCATAATCCCTTTTTGCTTTTCTTATTCCTTTCTTTATTTATCTCTTGAATTGAATATATTGATTTCTTAACTGACCATCCCCTCTTTTGATACGCCTATATATGCCTCTCTTTTGACCAATGAGATGTTTTAATCTATTGTTCATCCATTTGGGATCATTTTTGTTAGATCTAAGTTCCCTACTCGGAACAAAAGTTGTCTGGGCAGCTAGAACTATGCTCTGAAAAACGTCATATTGGCAACCAAGATCACTTACCTGACCCATAGTCAGGACATCCCATTTTAGCCCACCCAGGTAATTTTTCAGTCCCATGAAGTCGGCCAAGCGAAAATCTGGGAGAGAGATTTGATTGCAGTTATCTGGGTAATTCCATGATATATTGAAACTAAGTGATTTGTGATCACTTTTCCCCAAGCTCATCATTAACCTCAAGATTATTAATTAGTGAATCTTTGTTGGCAAGAACCAAGTCAAGCAGATTGTTTCCTCTAGTTGGTTCTGTCACAACCTGTTCTAAAAAGCAATCCTGAACCGTATCAAGAAAGTCACTAGACTTAAGATTTCCTGTCATATTGTTCCAATCAATTTGTCTAACGTTAAAATCTCCCATTATCACAACATTTTCATATCTAGATGCATTATGAATTTCGTCCCATAACAGCTTACTGCACTCCATATCAAGGTTTGGGGGCCTATAAATCACACCCAAAATTAATTTGTCATGTCCCTCGAGAAACTGTAGCCAAACAGATTCTGTGTTCGATGTTTCTAATCTTATATCATGTCTAAGACAACAATTTAAATTTTCTCTGACATACATCGCCACTCAACCACCATTCCTGTTGACCCTATCAGTGTGGAATAGTTTATAACCCTGTATGTTTAATTCAGAATGCATTTCTCCATCTTTCAGGTTGAACCAGGCCTCTGTTATACCAATAATATCTATGTTACCTACACTTGCAAGTAATCTTAGCTCATCTATCTTATTTCTTAGACTCCTACTATTTGTATAGTAAATCTTAAGAGAGCTAGTCACTCATTGCCCTCTACTATCTCTCTTTGTTTGTTGATCAATTGGTTTGCCATTACTAGCAACTTTATTTTGAAAATTGTCTTTTAAACATATCCCTGGGGTATCCCGGTAATAACTACTGTTTTTAACCCTAATGCTGCAGCCTGATTGTTTCCCACAAACACCCATACCTCTATAATCTATCAGTTTAAATTCCTAGACATGTCATCAATTAACCTCTCAAACAAATTGGCTAATGCAACCACTCCATCCCCAGAGAGATGAACCCCATCCCTTGCATACATATCGCGTTTGCCAAAGAATAGGTCCCAGTTATCTATGAATGGGATTGCACGTTCCTTGCAGTACCTGTCTAGCCAGCAATTTATACCAATTGCCCTAGACATCCATTCATTGCCCACTCCCTTTCTAGGCAAGATGCTACATATGACTGGGATCCCTCCCTTAGACCTAACTACTTTTATGGTAGACCTGTACTTATCCAGCAGGTCCTCTTTCCTGCCCTTCCCAATGTCATTACCCCCAGCACTAAGACAGATAATGGGATTGTTCCCATTGCCTGCCATAATATTATCCAACCTGCTGACTATGTCACCAACACCAGCTCCAGGAAGACACACTCTCTGTCTGACCTTTCTGTCTCTGTTACAAAATGCATGGTCCATATATCTTACCTGAGAATCGCCTATTAAAATATTCTTACCTTGATTAGCAGGGAAATCAGTGGTACCTTCAACCTCACTAACCACTGAAGTACACTCGTCTTGGAGAAGAGAGAATCGATTTTCTACCTTCACATCTTCTCTATTAACTCTCCTCATCTTCATTCTTCCTGAACTGTGAACCACTTGCCACTTAAAGCGGCTGCCACTATCACTGCTGGTGACCATTTCCCCCTTACCAGCTAAATCCTTCCCACACTCGCTCCCAAACTCATCTATGCGAAGCTTCAGCCTTCTATTTTCCTCCTGAAGAAGTAGAATATCCTTCTTCAACACTTGAACCTCAGATTCTAAAACACTACAACAAGCCATGGTGCTTGGTAACAGCCCACGCTAACTCCAAGAGTTTAGCAAGGTATGACCGCAGGTGACCACTGACCTCAGCGTACATGGTTCCATAACCGTAGTAACTCTTGCAGGATTTATTTCACAGCACCTCTTACAGCACCTTATACAACACCTCTTACAGCACCTCTTACAGCACCTCTTACAACACCTCTTACAACACCTCTTACAACATCTCTTACAACACCTCTTACAGCACCTCTTACAACACCTCTTAGAGCGCCTCTTACAAAACCTCTTACAACATCTTTTACATCTCTTACAGTACCTCTTACAACATCTCTTACAACATCTCTTACAACATCTCTTACAACATCTCTTACAACACCTCTTACAACATCTCTTACAACATCTCTTACAACATCTCTAACATCACCTCTTACAACATTTCTTACAACATCTCTTACAACATCTCTTACAACACCTCTTACAACATCTCTTACAACATCTCTTACAACACCTCTTACAACATCTCTTACAACATCTCTTAAACCATCTCTTACAACACCTCTTACAACATCTCTTACAGCACCTTTTACAACACCTCTTACAGCACCTCTTACAACACCTCGTACAACATCTCTTACAACATCTCTTACAACAACTCTTACAACACCTCTAACAACATCTCTTACAGCACCTCTTACAACATCTCCTACAGCACCTCATACAACATCTCTTACAACACCTCATACAACATCTCTTACAACATCTCTTACAACACCTCTTACAGCACCTCTTACAACACCTCTTACAGTACCTCTTACCTGGAGTTTACCTGGAGAGAGTTTCGGGGGTCAACGCCCCCGCGGCCCGGTCTGTGACCAGGCCTCCTGGTGGATCAGCGCCTGATCAACCAGGCTGTTGCTGCTGGCTGCACGCAAACCAACGTACGAGCCACAGCCCGGCTGATCAGGAACTGACTTTATGTGCTTGTCCAGTGCCAGCTTGAAGACTGCCAGGGGTCTGTTGGTAATCCCCTTTATGTGTGCTGGGAGGCAGTTGAACAGTCTCGGGCCCCTGACACTTATTGTATGGTCTCTTAACGTGCTAGTGACACCCCTGCTTTTCATTGGGGGGATGGTGCATCGTCTGCCAAGTCTTTTGCTTTCGTAGTGAGTGATTTTCGTGTGCAAGTTCGGTACTAGTCCCTCTAGGATTTTCCAGGTGTATATAATCATGTATCTCTCCCTCCTGCGTTCCAGGGAATACAGGTTTAGAAACCTCAAGCGCTCCCAGTAATTGAGGTGTTTTATCTCCGTTATGCGCGCCGTGAAAGTTCTCTGTACATTTTCTAGGTCGGCAATTTCACCTGCCTTGAAAGGTGCTGTTAGAGTGCAGCAATATTCCAGCCTAGATAGAACAAGTGACCTGAAGAGTGTCATCATGGGCTTGGCCTCCCTAGTTTTGAAGGTTCTCATTATCCATCCTGTCATTTTTCTATCAGATGCGATTGATACAATGTTATGGTCCTTGAAGGTGAGATCCTCCGACATAATCACTCCCAGGTCTTTGACGTTGGTGTTTCGCTCTATTTTGTGGCCAGAATTTGTTTTGTACTCTGATGAAGATTTAATTTCCTCATGTTTGCCATATCTGAGTAATTGAAATTTCTCATCGTTGAACTTCATATGTTTTCTGCAGCCCACTGAAAGATTTGGTTGATGTCCGCCTGGAGCCTTGCAGTGTCTGCAATGGAAGACACTGTCATGCAGATTCGGGTGTCATCTGCAAAGGAAGACACGGTGCTGTGGCTGACATCCTTGTCTATGTCGGATATGAGATGAGGAACAAGATGGGAGCTAGTACTGTGCCTTGTGGAACAGAGCTTTTCACAGTAGCTGCCTCAGACTTTACTCTGTTGACGACTACTCTCTGTGTTCTGTTAGTGAGGAAATTATAGATCCATCGACCGACTTTTCCTGTTATTCCTTTAGCGCGCATTTTGTGCGCTATTACGCCATGGTCACACTTGTCGAAGGCTTTTGCAAAGTCTGTATATATTACATCTGCATTCTTTTTGTCTTCTAGTGCATTTAGACCTTGTCGTAGTGATCCAGTAGTTGAGACAGACAGGAGCGACCTGTTCTAAACCCATGTTGCCCTGGGTTGTGTAACTGATGGGTTTCTAGATGGGTGGTGATCTTGCTTCTTAGGACCCTTTCAAAGATTTTTATGATATGGGGATGTTAGTGCTATTGGTCTGTAGTTCTTTGCTGTTGCTTTATTGCCCCCTTTGTGGAATGGGGCTATGTCTGTTGTTTTTAGTAACTGAGGGACGACCCCCGTGTCCATGCTCCCTCTCCATAGGATGGAAAAGGCTCGTGATAGGGGCTTCTTGCAGTTCTTGATGAACACAGAGTTCCATGAGTCTGGCCCTGGGGCAGAGTGCATGGGCATGTCATTTATCGCCTGTTCGAAGTCATTTGGCGTCAGGATAACATCGGATAGGCTTGTGTTAATCAAATTTTGTGGCTCTCTCATAAAAAATTCATTTTGATCTCGACTCTCAGTCTGGTTAGCGGCTTGCTAAAAACTGAGTCATATTGGGACTTGAGTAGCTCACTCATTTCCTTGCTGTCATCTGTGTAGGACCCATCTTGTTTAAGTAGGGGCCCAATACTGGGCGTTGTTCTCGATTTTGATTTGGCATAGGAGAAGAAATACTTTGGGTTTCTTTCGATTTCATTTATAGCTTTTAGTTCTTCCCGCGATTCCTGACTCCTAAAGGATTCTTTTAGCTTAAGTTCGATGCTTGCTATTTCTCTGACCAGTGTCTCCCTGCGCATTTCAGATATATTGACCTCTTTTAGCCGCTCTGTTATTCTTTTCCGTCGCCTGTAAAGGGAGCGCCTGTCTCTTTCTATTTTACATCTACTCCTCCTTTTTCTTAGAGGAATAAGCCTTGTGCATACATCGAGTGCCACCGAGTTAATCTGTTCTAGGCATAAGTTTGGGTCTGTGTTGCTTAGTATATCTTCCCAGCTTATATCGGTTAGGACTTGGTTTACTTGGTCCCACTTTATGTTTTTGTTATTGAAGTTGAATTTGGTGAATGTCCCTGTGACGTCTCATTTTGTCGGGGTTGGGGCTCCTCGAACATGCGAAACCCCAATTAAAAATTTTGATCTGAGTATATGTTTTTTATATGGGCATTTTTTATCAATCACATTTTAGGGAATATGAGGTCTATGGGATTTCCAGTCTAGTAGGCTCTATTATTTGGGTTAAATTGAATTTTGTGGGAGAGATTTTAAAGTCTGGAGTGTGAGTTTTATCAGGCTGCCCCCTGGGGTTTTTACTGCAACAATTTTTATTTGCATATTCTCCTTTTAGGTGCCTTAAATTTTTAAACCCCCCGGGGCAAATGTTGGTGCAGAGCTGGAAGATTTTCCAGACAGTGGTCAATTTTTAAACCTGTTCCGGGAATTGCTGGGGTGTTGCACCCAGGCTTGTAGACTGTCAAACATCTCCAAAACATCCTAACAGCCCTCTTACAAAATCTCTTTAAACATCCTTAAACTCTCTTACAACACCCCTTTCAACTTCTTACAGCACCTCACAACATCTTTACAACCCTCTTACAAATCCCTTTTTCAACACCCCTTTTCAAACTCTTTAAAAACTCTTCAACATCTCTTTCAAAACCTCTTACAACAGCTTTAAGCCCCCCTTAAAAAACAACCCCTTTCAAATCCTTAAGAAAATCTTACAAACTCTTACAACACCTCTTTCAATTCTCTTTCAACACCCCTTAAAAATCTCTTCAAAATTTTACAACATCTCTAAACACCCCTTTTAAAAAATACTTACAACATCTTTAAACCATCTCTTTCAAACCTTTCAACATTTTTACAGCACCTTACAACACCTTACAGCACCTCTTACAAAAACCTCTAAACCCTTTTTACAACATTTTACAAAAAACTCTTTAAACACCCCTAACAACACTCTTACACCCTTTACAAAAAACCCCCTACAGCCCCATAAAACTCTCTTTTCAACACCTTCAACATCCTTCAACACTCTTACAACACCCCTTACCCCTCTTAAACATCCTTACAACCCCCCAACATCCACAACTCTCCCCCAACATTTTAAAAGCCCCTCTTACAACCTCTTTCAACACTTTAAAACATCTCTTAAAACACCCTTACAAAATCTCTTTCACACCTTACAAATCCTTACAACCCCCTTTTAAAACTCTACAAAACCCCTACAACACTCTTACAAAATCTCTTACAACACTTTCAACACCTCTTCAACACTCTTTCGCACCTTCTTTTCAACCCTCTTAACATCTCTTACAGCACCTCTTAAAAAACACCAACACCTCTTACAAACAACTCTTACAAAAACCTTTCAAAACCTTACAACATCCTTACACCCCTTACAACACCTCTTTCAACACCACAAACCTTTCACATCCCTTTCAACACCCCTTAAAAAAACCTTACAACCTCTTCTCTCTTTCATCACCTCTTACACACCACAAAACACCCTTACCAAAATTCACAAATCTCTTAAAACACCTTACAAACCACAACACCTCAACCCCCACAAATCCTTACAAAAACAAAAACATCCCTTACAACATCTCTTCAACACCTCTTACAACACTTTACCCCATTACAAAAATTTTACAAAACCTCTTTCAAACCCAAAAACACCAAAACATTCTTACACACCTATACAAACCTTACACACCTTTTTCAACCCCTAAAACACCTCACAAAACCCCTTTTCAACACCTTACAACACCCTTACAAACCTTTACAACATCCTACACCTCAAAACATCTTTCAAAACCCCAAACAACACCTTACAAAATCCTTTCCAAAATCCTTTTCAACACCCCTTCCAACACCCCCCTTTCAACACTCACAACACTTTACAAAATCTCTTACAAACCTCTTACAAAACTCTTAAGCACCCTTTTCAAAACCCTTCAAAATCTTAAAAAGCACCCTTACCACACTCAAAAACACCCCTAAAACCTCTTTACAACATCAAACATCTTAAAACACCTCTTACAAAACTCTTCAACACCTCTTTTCAAATTTACAACATCTTAAACACCTCTTACAACCTCTTACACACCTCTTTCAACATCCTTAACACCTCTTACAACACTCTTACAAAACCATAACACACACCTTTACAACCTCTTAAGACCCCCAACACTTTACAACACCACAACATCCTTAAAAAACCTTAAAACCTCCCAACATCCTCAACACCCCTTCCCAAAACTTCAAAAATCTTTTACAACACCAAAACACCTCAACCCCTCTTCAAAAAAATCCTTACCACTCTTACCAAACAATTTTACAAACCTCTTACAACACCTTACACACCTTTAAAAACCTCTTACTCTCTTTCACACTCACAACCCTTTTCACACCTCTTAAAAACAACTCTTAAAAACTCTTTACAACAACTCTTCACACCCTTTCAACTCTCTTCCCACCCCTTACAAAAAATTCAAAAACATCCCCCACAAACATCTCTTACAACACCTCTTACAAAACCCCTTACAAATCCTTAACACCCCCCTTACAAAAAACTCTTAAAAAACACACCTCTTACAACAACTCTTACAACATCTCTTACAAAATTCTTACACATCTCTTACACACCCCTACAACACTCTTACAAAAATCCTTTCACACCTCTTACAAACCTCTTTCAAAAACCCCTTACAACACCCCCAAAAAAATTCTTACAACATCTCTTTTTAAAAAACATCCTTACAACACCTCTTACAACACTCTTACAGCACCTCTTTAAAAACCCCTTTTCAACATTCTTTCAGCCCTCTTACAAAACCCTTACAACCTCTTACAACAACTCTTACAAACACTTTACAAAAACTCTTTCAAAATCCTTACAACATCTCTTACAACACCTTACAAACTCTTCAATCTTAAAAAAAACCTTTTAAAAATTCTTACAACACTCTTACAACACTCTTCCCTCACCTCTTACAACATCTCTTCAACACCTTTACAACATTCTTACAACATCTCTTACAACATCTCTTACAACACTCTTACAACACCTCTTACAACATTCTTTCAACCCTCCTTACAACATCCCTTTCAACACCTCTTAAACCACTCTTAAAAACACCTCTTAAACTCCCCTTTTCAACACTCTTCACACCCCTTTCAAAACCTTTTACAAAATCCTTTACAAAAACTCTTACACACCTCTTAAACATTTTTACAACACTTTACAACACTCTTTCAGCACCTTTACAACAACTCTTACAAAAAATCTTACAAAACTCTTACAACATCTCTTACACACCTCTTAAAAACACCTCTTTCAAACTCCTTAAAAATTTTCTTTACACACTCTTTCCCCAAAACCCCTTTTTAACACTCTTACAAAATCTCTTTCACCTTATACCCCTTACAACCCCTTTACAACCCTCTTACAAATTCTTACAACATCTCTTCAACCTCTTACACCTTTTAACACTTTTTACAACACTCTTACAACATCTCTTAGAAACTTTTTTACAACATCTCTTAAAAAACAAACCCCCTTACAAAACCTCTTACAACATTCTTACAGACCCTTTTCAACTCTCTTACCAAAAATTTACAACACTCTTACAACACTCTTAAACACCTTACAACACCTTTACAAAATTTTCTTAAGCCCCCTTTTAAAACCCCTCTTAAAAACCCCCCCTAAACCCTCTTACAACATCTCTTAAAACACCTTTAAACACCCCTTACAAATCCCCTTACATCTCTCAAAAAATCCTTCCCAAACCCTTACAAAATCTCTTAACAAACCTTTACAAAATCTTTCAAAACTTTACAAATCTCTTACAACATCTCTTACAACACCTCTTACAAACCTCTTACAAACTCTTACAAAATCCTTACAACACTCTTACAACAACCCTCTTACAAACACTCTTTCACACCCACTACAAACACCTCTTACAACATCTTTTAAACACACCCTTTTCAACTCTCTTACAACACCTCTTTTCAACCCTCTTACAACACCCCCTTTTCAACATCTTAAAAACCCTTTTCACATCTCTTACACACTCTTACAACACCCCTTACAACACCCCTTTTCAACTCTTTCAACACCTCTTCAACATCTCTTAAACCCTTTACAAACCCTCTTTCAACATCTTTAAACACCTTACAACCTCTTAAACACCCCTTACAACACCCCTTACACACTCTTACAACACTCTACAAAAACTCTTCACAACCCTTTAAAAAAAATCTTACAACACCCCTTACTTTTTTACAACATCTCTTACAACATCTCTTAAACCATCTCTTACAAAACACCTTTACAACACTCTTTCAACCTCTTACAAATCTCTTAAACAAAACACCTTTTAAAAACAAACCCTTCAGCACCTCTTTCAACACCCCTTAAATTTTTTACAGCACCCTTACAACATCTCTTACAGCACCTCTTACAACAACTCTACAACATCTTTAAAACACTCTTAAACATTCTTACAACACCCCTTTCAAAAATTTTTACAAAATCTCTTTAAATACTTTACAACATTCTTACAACACCCTTACAACATCTTTTCACTCCCCTTAAACATCTCTTCAATCACCTCTTACAAATCTCTTTAACACCTCTTTCAAATTTTACAACACTTTACAACATTCTTACAACAAAATCTTACAAACCTTTACAACCTCTTACAGCACCTCTTAAACTCCTTAAACCCCTACAACCTCTTACAACTCTCTTACAACATCTTTACAACTTTACAGCACCCCTTACAACACTCTTTCAACATCTCTTCACACTCTTACAGACCTCTTACAAACACTCTTACAACACCCTTACAACATTCTTACAACTCTCTTTTCAACCTCTTACAACACCTCTTACAACACCTTTCAAACTCTTACAACACCCCTTCAAAAACTCTTTCAAAATCTTTTCAAATCTCTTACACACCCCTCAACAACTCTTACAACATCTCTTAAACAACTCTTTCAAATTCCTTTTAAACATCTCTACAACATTTCTTACAACATTCTTACAGCACTCTAAACCCTTTAAACATTTTTACAACATCTCTTACCATCTCTTCAAAAACCTCTTACAAACATCCTTTTCAAAACCCCTTACAACATTCTTCAACCCTTACAACATCTCTTAAAACTTTTTCTTACAAAACCCTTACAACACTCTTTCAACACTCTTTCAAACACCCTTTTAAAAACCCTTTTTTCAACCTCTTCAGCACCTCTTTTAAACCCTCTTACAAATCTTTACAGGACCTCTTACAACACCTCTTACAACATCTCTTACAACATCTCTTACGCACCTTTACAAACTTTTTACAAATCCTTACAACATCTCTTCACCCTCTTACAACAATCTTACAACATCCTTACAAATCTCTTACAACATCTTTACAACACCTCTTACAAAACCCCCCCTTTCAACATTCTTACAACTCCTTAAGATCTTTTTACAACCCCTCTTAAACACTCTTACAATTTTTACAAACACTCTTCCACCCCTACAACACTCTTACAAACCTCACAAATTCTTACAACTCTCTTCAACACTCTTACAACATCCTTAAACACCCCCTTACAAAACCCCTTTACAACATTCTTACAAAACCCCTTTCACACTCTTACAACACCCCTTACAACATCTCTTAAAACTCTTACAACCTTTTCATCACCCCTACAACTCTCTTACAACACCCCTTTCAAATTTACAAAAACCTTAAAAACCCCTCTTACAACACTCTTACAGCACCTCTTTTTAAACCCTCTACAACATCTCTTACACACCTCTTACAACATTTACAACATCTTTTTTACAACCCTCTCTTAAACACCTTTACAACACCCCTTACAACATCTTTTAAAAAACATCTCTTTCAGACCCCTTTAAAAAAAATCTTCCACCTTACAACACTCTTTCAACATCCTTACAACACTCACACACTCTTACACACCCCTTACAACATCCTTTCAACACTCTTACAACACCCTTACAACTCTCTTTCAAAACCCCTTACGCATCTTACAAAACCTCTTACCACCCTTTACTCACCCCTTTAACACCTCTTACAGCACCTTTACAACCCCTTTCAACACCTTACAACACTCTTACAACCCTCTTACAACACATTTCAACTCCTTACAACACTCTTTCACATTCTACAACACATCTTCAACACCCTTTTCAACACTCTTTCAAACTCTTACAGCCTCTACAACCCTCTTACAAAACCCTCTTACACACCTCTTACACACCTTTACAGCACCCTTTTCAACACCTCTTTTAACACCTCAAAAAACTTTACACACCTTTGCACCTCAAAACACTCTTACAGCACTCTTTCAAAACCTCTTTCACACTTTACAACACCTCTTACACACCCTTACAAAAAACCCCTTACAGCACCTCCCACAGCACCTCTTCCACCTCTACAACACTCTTTCAGCACCTCTACACCCCTCTTACAGCACCTCTTAAAAAAACCTCTTACAAACCTCTTCAAAACCTCTACAACACCTTACACACCTCTAAAAGCACCTCTTAAACACCTCTTACAACACCTTTACAGCACCTCTTAAAAACACCCTTACCACCCCTTCAAAACCCCTTTCAACCTTTTTTACAACACCTCTTACACACCCCTAAAAGCACTTTACAACACCTCTTACACCCTCTTACAACACCCCTTTTACACCTCTTTCAACACCCCTTACACACCCCTTACAACACCTTTACAACCTTTAAAAGCACCTCTTACAGCAATCTTACACACCTCTTAAACACCCCTTTTCAAAAACCTCTTACACATCTTACAACACCCTTACAACACCCTTACACAATTTACAATCTTACACCCTCTTACAACCCTCTTACACACCCCTTAAACCCCTCTTTTTCAACCCCCTTTCAAAAACCCTTACAGCAAAACCTCTTAAGCACCCCTTAAAAAACCTCTTAACACCCCTTACAACACCCCTTACAAAACCTCTTACAACACCTTACAACCCTCTTACAACACCTCTTTTTCACACCCCTAACAGCACCTCTTCAGCACCTCTTTCAAACACCTCTTTCACACCCCTTCAACACCTCTTACACACCTCTTACAAAAAATCTTCATAACCCCTTCTTACAACACCTCTTAAAAAGCACCTTTACAACACCCCTTAAAACCCCCCTTAAACCCCCCTCTTCAAAAACCTCTTTCAAAACCCCTTTCAACCCATCCTTAAACATTTCTTACAACACTCTTACAACATCTCTTACAACACCCTTACAAAATCTCTACAACATCTTTCAACACTCTTACAGCACTCTTACAACCTCTACAACATCTCTTTTAAAAACCCCCTTTCAACACTCTACAAAAAAAACCCCTTTTTCAACACCCCTTACAAAACTCTTTCAACACCTCTTACAACAATTTTTACAGCACCTCTTACACATCTTTACCATCTCTTACACCCTCTTACAACACCTCTTACAACTTCTCTTACAACATCTCCCCTTTCAACATCTCTACAACACCTCACAACATCTCCCCTTTCAAACACCCTTACAAAATCTCTACAACAAACCCCTTACAAAACCTTACAAACACTCTTACAACACTCTTCAACAATTTTTACACACCTCTTAAACACTCCTACACACCCCTTTCAACATTTTTTACAGCACTTTAACCTCTACAACACTTTACAAACCTTAAACACTCTTTCTCACCTCTACAAACATCTCTTAAACACCTCTTTCAAACATATCTTACAACACTCTTTCAAATCTTTACAAACCCTTTAAACCAACACCTCTTTGACCTCTTACAACACCTTTACAACACCTCTAAAAAAACTTTACAACACCCCTTTCAACACCTCTTTCAACATCTTACAACACCCTCAACACTCTTTCAACACCTCTTTCAACACCTCCCCAACCCCCCTTTTACAACATCTTACAAATTTAAAACCCCCTCAACACCCTTTTCAACACCTTTACAACACCTCCCCAACCCCTTACCCCTCTTAACACCCTTCAAACCTTTACACACTCTTACAACACCTCTTACAAACTCCCACAAAACCCCTTCAACACCCCTTTCGCACCCCTTTTTCAACACCCCCTACAAACCTTTACAAAACCCTCTTTCCCCCTTTACAAACCCCCTAAACACCTTTCAAAACCTCTACAACACCTCCTACAACCTCTTTCAACACCCTTACACACCCTTTCAACACCCCCTAAAACCCCCTTTTCAACACCCCTTTTCACACCCTTACAAACCTTTACAACACCCCTTTCAAACCCTTACAACACCTCCCTACAACCCTTTACAACCCTCTTACACACCTTTTCAACACCTCCACAACACCTTTACAACCCTCTTCACACCTCTTTAAACACCCCCTACAAAACCTCTTACCAAAATCTTACGCACCTCTTTAAAAACCTTCAACACCCCTTACAAATCTTACAACACCTCCACAAAACCCCCCCCCCAACACCTCTTACAGCCCTCTTACAACACCTTTACAACACCTTTCAACACCTCTTACAACACCTTTTACAACACCTCCTACAACACCCCTAAAAACACCTCGAATACACTGACGGGAAATTTTTCTCTCAGTGTACATAAACTGAGAGGTTACATTTTAATCCACATTTTAGGTATTAAGTATTCTTGCCCGTATGAGCAGGCCCCGACACCGAAATGATCCTCTTTAAAATTAAAATTCAAATTCAAAGTTTATTCCTTAAGGATTAAAATGTTGTTTACAGAAATTTGGTTATTGTGGGGTTTAATTTGAAAATAGTGTTTAAAGGGATGTACCACTAAAAACGCTTAGCATGGAGGATTTCGGGCGGACTTGTTTTATTTTAATGAAAAATATTACAAAATGAGGAAATTGGTTTTTATGCTAAGTGATAAATATAGTTTGTGATTTTAGAAATTGAATGCTTTGTTTTGGCACAGTCATGTTTCAGTATTGGAGTATCACAAGACTTTTTTATGATTGGTTTATATTTTGTTTAGGGTCAAATGATGAGTGAGGGGGTAAGTGGAAACCCCACCAGGGGGTTTTTCGTGTAGTTTAGTTGCGGGGTGTATCAGTTAGTAAGATTTTTCTAAGGGATTTTAAAGGGTGATGAATGTTAGCTTTTGTGAGTTTCAGGTGGGGTATTAAATTTTTTAGGGCCTTTGACATACACGTTTTTTTGTAAAGGTTAGTCGGACAGGGGGAATCGTAGAGATGTTTTTGTTGGGTTATCCCTGTGGTTCTGCAACTATCAAGAAAGCGTTTTAGGTAAGGTTGATTTAGATTTTAAAGGCCCCTTAATGTAGATTGCCAGTAGTAAGGTGGATGTAGAATGGGGTAAGTTTGGGTGTTGAAGGGGGGGGGGTTTTCCGGGGAGGGGGTTTATGATTATTCTTCTGCAGCTTTTTTTTGGGGTTATTATGGTTTTAGGGGGTGTTGTGCATTTGTCCCCAAGCAAAAATAACTAGGTGGGGTATGGATAAAATATGAGGGGATGTGCGGACGTAATATCGTTTTTGGAGGGGCCCCAAACCTTTTTTGGATACTTTTTTTTTTATATCCTGGATAGGGGTGCTAAAATTCGGGTTGTTGTCAAGGAATTTGCCTAGAATTTGCCCCTTTATTTCGGGTTTTTTGGTGTTGTCTTTTAATGTTAATTTTGCATCCCCTGCCTGCTGCTAAACATAATAAGAAGTTTTTCAGTGTTAAGCGAAAGTTTAGGGGCTGCATCCAAGTCGATATTTTGATCAGCTCCTCATTCACAATGGTGTTGAGGGTGGCAAGATTAGGGTGAGAGATGACATAAGTCGTGTCGTCAGCAAGGAGAATGGGTTTCTTGTAGTCGATAGGCTTTAAACCCCGTTAATCAACCAATAGTACGCAGTATTACAGGTGTTTATTTAGTAACTTCACGCAGTAAAGTGCCTTTGGCCTTTTAAAAGGACTCTTTCTCATGCACAATTCCATTAGTTGTTGCTCTTTTTTCACGTGATGAAATTTTATTAAATTCTCGCGTTAGTTCTGAAACAAAAATGTGAACAATAATTTGCATAACAAATCAAAACTTTTGAGTCTACTGTATGTAGTTTTCTTTAATTTATTTTTTTTAACTCCAGTGATGAAAAAAAAACTATTTATTTTTTGAATATTGGTTTTTGGACATTATACTTAATAAGTTTTATGAAGATTGGAAATTTGGCGGATAGAAATTATCATGAACAATACTACTATACTATACTATTACTGCTACTACTATGCTTACTACTACTACTAAT
>NC_069407.1:34069988-34084988 GCF_026875155.1 Cherax quadricarinatus
TTTTCCCGCCAAAACCCATGCACGTGGCATGTACATCACTACTTTTCCTATTTATGCTTCCCCTGTCAAAGAAAGTGTTCTTTCCCCCTCTTTCTCGTGCCATCCGCATCTGTGATCCTCAGTTCCTTCCAGCAGAAATTTCCACTCTTCATAATTCTTTTTTCCCGTCTTGGCTCCCCTTCCCATTTCATTGCTCTGCCCTCTCACGTGCTATCGTAATTTCTTCTCTCCCAAACTCTCTTCTCCTGGGAACTCTTCTATCCTCTGCCTTCCCTACATTTACGGTCTTTCTAATCTCAACAATTCTCTCCGCCCCTTAGACATCAAGCTTAACTTCGCCAGACTAACACTCTTCGCACTGATCTCGTTCATACCTCTCCTCCCACTACAGATGTTCCTGGTGTTACTCTATTTCTTGCTCCTCCTGTCCTTTCAATACTTCGGAAAAACTGGTCGATCTCTTTCTGACAGACTTAGGGAACCAAAAGTAGTGTTAGGCTTGCCGACACTAACAATGCTCTTTTCTGTCACGTCAGAGATCATAGCCATCCTATTGACGGGTCTTCTGCTAAAACTGTCTTCCTACTTCCAACTCGAACAGTCGCCGTCTAGTTGAATCCTCTCAATACGCAACTTTCCTTGTATGAATCTTAGTCCTGGCTTCGTCTCTGTAGATGCCTTCCTCTCCCACTACATTGTAAAATGCCTCGAAACTTCAGAACTCCGTGATTTAACCTGATTCCTCATTTTTTCTTTTTCCTTTTTCTTTTTCTCCTCTTCCCCTTTCCTCTTTCCTATTTTCCTCTGGGTTGTCTTTCTCTTTTTCTGTTCGTGTTTCTGTTCCTTCTTCATTTTTTTTCACCACTTCCCCTTTCACGCACTTCTGTGTGCTTGCTCTCCCTCTGTGGGACCTAGCTCCCTTGCATTTGCTCCCCTTCCTTTCTATTTGACGGGGCTCGTCCCTCCTTATTCCCCATTTTCTACTACTCCCACTACCTCTTCTTCTTCTACTACTATACTACTACTACTGATGAAATTAAGACACATTGGCGACGTCTGGGTGTCTTGTTGTGGACGTTTCGCCATCCAGGGCTGGCTGGATGGCGAAACGTCTACGATGGGGATGCCGGGGTGTTGCGCATGTGTCTTAATTTCATCTTGTCGGTATTATATACCATTTTTGTATACTACTATACCACCCCTCTTCCTGCTATTTATAGCCGTCCTGCTCCACTTTGGTTAGTGTGGACTTTGTAATGGTCCAAGTCGGACCGAAACGTCGTCGTAAGCTTCTCTCTTTATGTGGGGGGTTATTTGTGTACGTTCCAGTCACGGTATTGTGCCTTTTTTGTTATTTCGATATATGTTGTTACTACGCTGAGATACAAGGCCACACTGTGGCATAAAAAATTAAAAGTTTGATGCTATTGTCAACCTCAAAGTTAGTTTTGGGTTCCCAAAGACCAGCCATCTGAGGTCAATGGCGTCTTTACGGCCCACTCACAGTTACTCTATGAGGATTTCCTGAAGAGAAACCTTTAAATATAATTAAGTCTTCCTCTTTGAACGGCGTCAATACGTAATGTTGATGCTTTCTTCGGAATCGTTGGGTTAAAATTACAAAACGTTTGCACTGGAGTGATGTCACTGAACGATGAATGTTGTCATTGAGTCTTAAAGACGAGTGATGTCACTGAGTCTTAGATAACTATGAGTGATGTCACTGAGTCTTAGATAACGATGAGTGATATCAAGTCTTAGATAGTGATGTGTGAGTCTTTGATAACGATGTGTAATGTCACTTATGCTGACATTACTGACATACTGAATAGAAACACATACTATATAGAACACCCAGGTACCTACTTAATGCTAAGTGAACAGGAACAGCAGGTGTAAGGAAACGTTCTCGTGGATCGATCTCCGCATTATATAATTATTATAATTATTATTATTAGTTTGTCACGTGGAGGCCAGTTTTTGATGCTCTCCCGAGGTTCATGTGTCCGTCTGTGTCCCCTCATTGATTTTGCATCTAAGTATTCCCCAGGTTCATGTGTCCAGGAGTCCATCTGTGTCCCCTCAGATATTCTCCCTTCCACACTTCTGTCCTTTATTCTATCTCCCCTTCCCCCAGGTTTATTGTGTCCAGGAGTCCATCTGTGTCCCCTCAGATATTCCCCCTTCTCCACTTCCTGTCTTTTCTATTTTTACCTTCCCCAGGTTCATTGTGTCCAAGAGTCCATTTCTGTCCCCTCAGATATTCTCCCTTCCCCACTCCCCACTTCCTGGCCTTTCTACCCAAACCTTCCCAGCTTCAAGTGTCCAGGAGAAACATCTGTGTCCCCTCAGATATTCTCCCTTCCCCACTTCCTGTCCTATTCTATCCTACCTTCCCCGGGTTAATGTGCCAGGAGTCCAATCTGTGTCCCCTCAGATATTCCCCTTCCCACTTCCTGCCCTATTCTATCCTACCTTCCCCGGTTCATGTGTCCAGGAGCCCAAATTTCTATCCCCTTCAGATATTCTCCCTTCCCCACTTCCTGGCCTATTCTATCATACCTTCCCCGGTCATGTGCCGGAGTCCATTTCTGTCCCCTCAGATATCCTCCCTTCCCCACTTCCTGTCCTATTCTATCCTACCTTCCCCGGGTTCATTTGTCCAGGAGTCCATCTGCTGTCCCCTCAGATATTCTCCCTTCCCCACTTCCTGTCCTATTCTATCCTACCTTCCCCAGGTTTATGTGTCCAGGAGTCCATCGGTGTCCCCTCAGATATTCCCCCTTCTCCACTTCCTGTCCTATTCTATTCTACCTTCCCAGGTCCATGTGTTCCAAGAGCCCATTTCTGTCCCCTCAGTTTATTCTCCTTCCCCACTCCCCACTTCTGGCCTATTCTATCCTTACCTTCCCAGCTTAAAGTGTCCAGGATCCATCTTTTGTCCCCTCAGAAAAATTCTCCCTTCCCCACTTCCTGTCCTATTCTATCCTCCTTCCCCAGGTTTCATGTGTCCGGAGTCCATCTGTGGTCCCCTCAGATATTCACCCTTCCCCATTCCTGTCCTATTCTATCCTACCTTCCCGGGGGTTTCATGTGTCCAGGAGTCCAATTCTATCCCCTCAGATATTCTCCCTTCCCCACTTCCTGGCCTATTCTATCATCCCTTTCCCCCAGGTTTCATGTGTCCAGGAGCCATTTCTGTCCCCTCAGATATCCCCCCTTCCCCACTTCCTGTCCTATTCTATCCCTACCTTCCCCAGGTTCATTTGTCCAGGAGTCCATCTGCTGCCCCTCAGATATTCTCCCTTCCCCACTTCCTGCCCTATTCTATCCTACCTTCCCCAGGTTCATGTTTCCAGGAGTCCTTCTGTTTTCCCCTCAGATATTCTCCCTCCCCATTTTCTTCCTATACTATCCTACCTTCCCAGGTTCATGTGGCCAGGAGTCCATCTGTGTCCCCTAAGATATTTTCCCTTCATCACTTCCTGTCCTATTCATCCTACTTCCCCAGGTTTATGTGTCCAGGAGTCCATCTGTGTCCCTCAGATATTCTCCCTTCCCACTTCTGTCCTATTTCTATCCTACCTCCCCGGGTTCTGTGTCCAGGAGTCATCTGTGTCCCCTCAGATATTCTCCCTTCCACACTTCCTGTTCTTTTCTATCCTACTTTCCCCAGGTTCATGTGTCCAGGGTCCATCTGTGTCCCCTCAGATTTTTCTCCCTTCCCCACTTCCTGTCCTATTCTGTCCTACCTTCCCCAGGTTCATGTGTCCAGGAGTCCATTTCTGTCCCCTCAGATATTCTCCCTTCCCCACTTCCTGGCCTATTCTATCCTACCTTCCCCACGTTCATGTGTCCAGGAGTCCATTTCTGTCACCTCAGATATTCTCCCTTCCCCACTTCCTGTCCTATTCTATCCTACCTTCCCCAGGTTCATGTGTCCAGGAGTCCATCTGTTGTCTCCTCAGATATTCTCCCTTCCCCACTTCCTGTCATGTTCTATCCTACCTTCCCCAGGTTCATGTGTCCAGGAGTCCATCTGTGTCTCCTCAAATATTCTCCCTTCCACACTTCCTGTCCTATTCTATCCTACTTTCCCCAGGTTCATGTGTCCAGGAGTCCATCTGTGTCCCCTCAGATATTCTCCCTTCCCCACTTTCTGTCCTATACTATCCTACCTTCCCCAGGTTCATGTGGCCAGGAGTCCATCTGTGTCCCCTCAGATATTCTCCCTTCCCCACTTTTTGCCCTATTACTATCCTACCTTCCCAGGTTCATGTGGCCAGGAGTCCATCTGTGTCCCCTAAGATATTTTCACTTCCCCACTTCCTGTCCTATACTATCCTACCTTCCCCAAGTTCATGTGTCCAAGAGTCCATCTGTCCCCCCTCGATATTCTCCCTTCCCCATTTCCTGTCCTATTACTTTTCCCTTTTCCCCCCAGGTTCATGTGTCCAGGAGTCCATCTGTGTTCCTCAGATATTCTCCCTTCCCCACTTCCTGTCCTATTCTATCCTACCTTCCCCAGGTTCATGTGTCCAGGAGTCCATCTGTGTCCTCTTAGATATTCCCCCTTTCCCCCACTTCCTGCCCTAATCTATCCTACTACCCAGGTTCATGTGTCCAGGAGTCCTTTCTGTGTCCCCTCAGATATTCCCCCTTTCCCCCACTTCCTGTCCTTTTCTATCCTACCTTCCCCAGGTTCATGGTCCAGGAATCTACCCGTGGGCCCCGGATGTCTTCCTTCCTCTGTAGCCTTCGAAACTCTATACGTATTTTTGATGCCTAACCCAGTCCCATCCCCAAGATCAGCAGTCCCAACCCAGGTCCGTGGTTCCAAGTGTTCATCCATACACCCTTCACCACTTCCCTGAGGTCAGCAGTTTTAACCAGCCTTGAAGTACTGTCCATATATATTACTACACAAGTGTATTAATTTTCAGTATACAGAGGAAGATGTTATTACAGAGGAGGACACGCAGATAATCTGCGATCTGTAATAACATCCTCCTGGGGCAGACTCGAACGTCGACTACCTGAGACAAGAGAGATCCTATCACAGTTTCGTCCACCAAGGACTTTTTACTAGTGAAAATTTGGAACATTTTATTTTATATTTAATATGTACCTATGGTAATTATTACATTATTCAATTATTTATTCGAATAAATGTATTTGTTAGCTTTTTATGTGCGTAAATTATTGTCGGTGTGTGAAGCTTTGTGTTCCCTGCACGATAAAAATGTAATTAATTGTTATTAGTTTTCGTTTTTTCTTGTTGATCTTTTTTGGCATGGTATACTAAGGTTCTAAAGCTCACACTCTTTTATTCACTAAATTCTGGTTTTTACATTTCAAATCCTACACACACATCACACATACGAAAGCACGAATAAAGCAACACACACACAAACACAATCTCGGTATCTAACATACACGTAATTTATTCAACAATTTTATTTTTATCCTCTCCTTTCGGTAAATTACTAGTATATAAAAAAAATACACACGCACCTACACCTCACACTTCTTCCTCTACGCTACACACACACACACACGCACGCACACACACGCACACACACACACGCACCTACACCTCACACTTCTTCCTCCACGCTACACACACACACACAGGCACACACACACACACGCACACGCACGCACACACACACACACACACGCACACATGTAAGTCACGTGTACAAACATGGACGCACCTTCAGGAGACAGTGCGGGTCACCACCTGGAAAGATTGGTGTCAGGACGTAGTTCCTGCTGATTATAGTATCATCGTCATTATTAAACTGTTAAGTTTCCTTGTTACTAGTTAATGGTCCAAAATTTAGTGAAAAGTATTCCTACGAGTCAGTCTCGTATGTGCGGGTTATTTATGTATGTATTAATGTATAGTTTTTAAATTATACATGTATTTTATGAATATTTGAGCATCTCTATACATATGAAAAATTCTATAATCATGGCTATCATCACCAAGAACAACATTCATGTTCACTATTTGAATGAACACATACAAGAACAATATTCATGTTCACTATGTTGAATGAACACATACAAGAACAACATTCCCTGTTCACTATTATGAATGAACACATACAAGAACCCAAAATTCATGTTCACTATGATGAATGAACACATACAAGAACATTCATGTTCACTATGTTGAATGAAAAACCCTACAAGAACAACATTCATGTTCACTATTTTGAATGAACACATACAAGAACAACATTCATGTTCACTATGATGAATGAACACATACAAGAACATTCATGTTCAATATGATGAATGAACACATACAAGAAAAAACATTCATGTTCACTATAGAATGAACACATACAAGAAAAAACATTCATGTTCACTATGATGAATGAACACATACAAGAACATTCATGTTCAATATGATGAATGAACACTACAAGGAACAACATTCATGTTCACTATGATGAATGAACACATACAAGAACCCCATTCATGTTCCCTATGATGAATTTAACACATCAAGAACAACATTTTATGTTCACTTGATGAATGATCACATACAAGAAAAAACATTCATGTTCACTATTATGAATGATAACATACAAGAACACATTCATGTTCACTATGATGAATGAACACATACAAGACAACATTCATGTTCACTATGATAAATGAACACATACAAGAACAAAAATTTTATGTTCACTATTATGAATGATAACATACAAGAACAACATTCATGTTCACTATGATGAATGAACACATACAAGAACAACATTCATGTTCACTATGATGAGTGAACACATACAAGAACAACATTTCATGTTCACTATGATGGGAAAGAACACAACCAAAAAAACAATACTGATTTTTCATCTTCACATTAACAGTCAACACTGACATGAACAACACTGACATGAACAACACTGACATGAACAACACCGACATGAACAACACCTACATGAACAACACCTACATGAACAACACTGACATGAACAACACTGACATGAACAACACCGACATGAACAACACCGACATGAGCAACACCGACATGAACAACACTGACATGAACAACACTGGTACATGAACACTGGTACATGAACAACACTGGCATGAACATCAACATGAACAACACCGACATGAACAACACCGACATGAACAACACCGACATGAACAACACTGACATGAACAACACTGACATGAACAACACTGACATGAACAACACCGACATGAACAACACTTGTTATTGCTGTTCTTGCTGCTGAACAGCGGTTTAGTGCCGATGAAGGTAGCATAGGTAGCAATGATACGGCCGTGGACTAGTTTGGCTTTAATTGGATAGGAGTGAGTACACAACGGGCAGTGTGAGGGAGTGACCGCAAGCCAGTCCGTCGAGGGGGAGCACTTGTGTCTATCAAGAGGGTCGGCCTAGGAGTGAGAGCGAATGGGCTGAGCCTCCCACTGACCTGGGTGAGCCTACAGAGGGCAGCACCTAAATGCTGCGAAATATGAACTAGTCAGAGCAGACGGCTAGGCTGTGTGTTCTGACAGTACAGGCTGTCTACATTTGCTCGGCCACGCACCTCGCGTCATCCCGAAGCGACAATTACTGGTGGGCCCGTAGGAAATAAAGGAATTACACTAGCTACCCCAGAGAGGGACTGGCTTTCGCTCACTAGTAAATCAAAAATGGACATAAAAATGCAACAGGCAAAAAAAACTCTCCCATCCAGGGGAAGAGAAACGGGGTTGCCTGCGCTGTTTCATCGAGGAGAGAGTCCGGAGACGTCAGCATTTGGAACTAAAATCTTCTATATACAGGTTGTCCGCAGGGCTGAACATCAGTTGACCACTCGTCTACGAACGATGTTGCCCCCTCACATCTGCAAACAATGACTGACAGTAGTATTTTCCCCAAGGGTTTGTGACATGTGACTCAGAGGGCAGCACTGCCCTGACCTTTAATACAGGCTCTTTTTTTTTTATATAAAAACACTGGGTGCACAACCTACAATAATACTATATCCATGGAATTCATTACACTCTGGGTACCCTTCTAAAAGTATTTTACATAAATTACATGATGTTGTCCACTCTGACTCCATTATCGACTAGCTATACAATGTGTGCGCATTTATAACCCAATTTCTGCAAGCAAAACAATTAGCATAACTAGCGTAGGAGGTCGGGACAAGTCAGTGGGTTTACGTCAATGTCACAGAAATGTACTGTTGTCCGGGGTCGCAGGCCATAAGTATGGAGCTTACTGGGCCGTCTTCCGTACCAGTAGTAGTGGAAGAAGGGATGGGACGGGTTGTCCCTAGCAATGGTCTGATTGTGGGTTGCAACGCACGCAAACTCCAGCTCTGCTTCGGCCTGCACATGGTCCACATACTTCATGTGATCAAGGTGAGCTTCCTTAATAGTTCCCGTAGCAATCTCCCTCACCTCGAACTTATTTGCCACGGAGCTGTCGTAGGACAGGGTTTAAGGACCCACGAATTTTAGGACAAGTTTGTGCATACCTGGGGTCTGCGCTGGGTTGAGCAACATAACTTTGCAACCGGGTTTTCCACTTTGCTTTCCTTGGCGCGGGCATTGCACTCAGACGTGAACCTATCAGTAGCTTTTTAAGGTTCTCTCTTTCCCCGCTGGAAGACAAGCTGGGGTTGTCCTCATCTTTACTACACTGGGGTTATCAGTATCGTAAGTAGGTCTAGGTAGAGCAAACAGAATTTCATATGGTAAGCGCTTGTCATACCCCATACAAAGCAAAATGAGGTGTCTCACCGATCGAGCTGTTGAGGGAGGAATTTAATGTACACTGAAATCTGGGATAGCCTCACCCCATGTAGTACAACTTTGGTTAACGGTTACCTGACACCTCCAGGACTTTGCGATTTGTACGTTCGGGCAGACCATTACTCGCAGGGTGGCGTGGAGCTACTGGCGCTTGGTGAATGTTGAATCTGGAGCAAAGATCCTGCATTATGCCATTTATAAACTCAGACCCATTGTCTGACAGAAGGACATGTGGGCAAGTATGACGAACAACATGCTCACGGAAAGCACTAGCGACCGTTTCGGCGGTTTTATCAGGAATGGGTACTAATTCACTTTTTCCGCGTCAAGTTATCTACCATTACAAGCAGGTGCTTATTTCCCTTCTCCAAGGTCGAGAAGTTCGTCAACAGGTCGAAAGAAGTTCTCTCCCAGGCTCCTTTGTAAGGGGATACTTTAGAATGGGGTTAGGCCTGTAATGGTACCCTTGTGCTGTAGGCAAACAACACACTGGTGTACATGCTTGGCAATGTCCGCTGCCATCTTAGGCCAAAAATTTATTTCATTCGTGCCTGTTTGATACTGCGGTCCTTCCCCGGGATGCGCTACACCTGGGACATTGTGGATAAACCTAAGAGTAGCGGGAAATCATGGACTCCGGTATCACCAGTTGGTTAATGGTTCTGCCGGGGTCCACCAGCTGTGCAACATGGCCACAGTACTCCTTGGTTGACCACCAAATCCTTCAGTGGAACGGGAGACTTGACCTGTAAGTCAACCCGCCTCCTTGGTCAGGAAACGAAGGACGGGGAAACCACACAGGGTCCTGTCGT
This sequence comes from Cherax quadricarinatus, assembly GCF_026875155.1. Lineage (NCBI taxonomy): Eukaryota > Metazoa > Arthropoda > Malacostraca > Decapoda > Parastacidae > Cherax > Cherax quadricarinatus. The sequence continues at coordinate 34,079,603 of NC_069407.1, forward strand.
TGGGCTCTCTCGAGATCCTCAAAAAGAGAACGAGTTGCCGACACTCACGAATGCTATATGCCTCGACAGGGCATCAGCTAACATTTTGCTTACCTGGGAATAGCAAATTTCGGGGTTTTGTAGTCATTGAACGTGAGCGACCACCGAGCATGCTTTCCCGAGAGTTCTTATTCGCAAAAAGGGGCCCAATAAGGGTAAAATGATCTGTGTAAATCTTGACAGGATAATGATAGATGAAATCCCGAAAATGACTCAGGGCCCATACAATGGCTAAAGCTTCTAGCTCTGTCACTGAATAATTGACTTCCGCTTTAGTAAGGACACGGCTAGCATAGGCAATAGGCTGTTGCTTACCATTAGATTCCTGTGACAAGACTGCACCGATGCCAACTTTGCTGGCCTCAGTCGTCAAGGTAAATGCCTTGGTGAAATCAGGGAATCTAAGGGTTGGGGCTGATGTTAACTTGTTCTTAAGAGTGACAAAAGCTCGTTCCTGATCACATATCCACTCAAAAGGGGCATCCTTCTTGAGTAAGCGTGTCAGGGGTGCAGCAATGGTGGAGAAACCTGTGATAAAGGTGCGGTAGAAACCCACCAGGCCTATGAAGGACCGGACTGCATCCGCCGTCATGGGTCTGGGGAATTTCTGCACCACCGAGATTTTAGACTCGTCCGTCTTTATGCCATTCTGAGTCACTACGTGACCCCGAAATTTTATTTCCTTCCTGAGGAAATGACATTTGGAAAGCTTTACCTTAAGGTTTGCCTGAGCTAGCCTGTCCAATACCCTGTCAAGTTTCTCGAGATGTGACGGGACATCTTGCGACATGACTATGAGATCATCTAGGTAGACCATGAGCGTGCCACCTAGGAGGGTACGGAAAATTGTCGTCATCAAACGACTAAACGTGATTGGGCTTCCTCACAAGCCGAAGGGCATCCTCCTGAACTGGTAATGACCCGTTGGCATAGAGGGAAAACTGTCAACTCTTTGCTCTCATCATCGAGGGGGATCTGTCAGAACCCTTGAAGAAGACCCAAAAGTTGAAGAGACCTTATTATCGCCGATGTTCTGCAACAGGTCGTTCAGAACTGGCAACGGAAAGCGGTCTGGGATGGTACATGCATTCAGTTTCCTGTAATCGATAACAGGGCACCAGGTTCCGTCCTTCTTGGGGACCAGAATAAGGGGAGCATTCCACGGGGAAGTGGAACCTCAATAACTCCATCACGGAGCATCCGTTTTTAATGAGTTCTTCGGCGAAGACTCTTTGGCATGTGGCAGGCGAAAACGCAGGTTTCATAAATGGGTTTAGTACCTTTGTCAAGTGGGAAAACGGTTTAGAGATCAGTGGGGTCAAACCCCTTGACTCACCATCTAGTGCGACTGCAGAACGTGCACGATTGAGAACCCGGAGAAGTTTTGGGACCTCTTCAGGATAGTCTGTCAAAGCTAGATCACTTCCTGCCACTGGCGGGTGTTGGAAGAGTCAGCAGAGACTCGCCTGGGGAACTGCACTCACGAGGAAGTTAGCTGGGGCTTCACCCTCCACTCTCACCGGGAGAGGGAATCTGACAAGGTCGCAAGTGAGGTATTCTTCCGCAGGGGAAATTCTCGACTGTGCTTGTTGACAACAAGGACTTGCAACTTACCAGTTGCACTGTGTGCAAGGAAGGTTCAAGGGAGAGGCCCTTGACTCGGTACGTATCGTTGTCACCAGCACATGGTCTCCTTCAAAGCTCTGCTCACGTTTCACCGTAACAGGAGTGAGCGAGTTAGCTGACAAAGTGACGTCATACTTTGTACAAGCAGTAACTCTGCTCGCTGATGCCAATGACACGAGTCAGATAGTCGCCTGCCGACAGGGATATGCAGCTTGACAACTGCTGTTCTCTACAACAGTGTCAGAGTTAGAGTGAAGGTTAGACGGGCGTCCCCAGACTGGGTTTCACTGGTAACTAAGGCTGATGGGCAGGAGGTGACGGGCAACGAGCTCTACTACGAGGTCGATCAGGACAAGAGACCGACCCCGGGGAGAATGTGCTACGGAAACCACCCGGGTTTTCCCAACGATTCCCGGCACTGTGCATACTCTGAGACAGAGTAGCACGTAGTGGATCCTAAGCGCACACCCAGAAGGGCACATCCACTCCGTGAATTCTGCTTTCCACTCGGCTGGATCTAAGCGGATCCTAAGGTCTGCCATGGTTTTGAACCCTATGAGCAGGTCACCATGGAAAACAATTACTATCTACGACCAAGAATTTTTGCGGACAGCTTGTGACCCTGGACCGCAAATTCTAACGTTGTACGACCACGAACCGTCAGCGGGATTACCTGAGACTCCTCTCAAGGTCTGAATGACAGACGGGCTCTGTCAAATGGCCACGTGAAGGCCAATGTCTCGGAAAAGAGTGGAAATGGACAATGTTAACCACCGAACCTGTATCTAGGGAAAAAACTGGACAGGCTTATGGTGGACAGTGGACTCGATGAGCGGTCCACCGGGTTGTCATACCGAACATGAAGGCATGACAGGCCGACGAAATCCCCGGAGTCACAGCTGCTTGAGGCTCGACACTTGTTGATGAGGTTCGACCTGGAAGGTACGGTAAAGAGTCTCGGCAACAACGTCAAGACACACTGTTTCCTCACTGTCGGCAAGCGTATCATGCCCAGGGCGGCGAATGCATTGCGGACAGGGACAGAATACAGCGACTCCGACAGGGTTACTATGTCTTTCGCTGGTTTCGCGGACGCACCTCTTCCCCCGAACTAGTGGAAGGGCTTCTATAAGCATGTGCATTGCGCGACGACTGCTTGCTCCACTCAGCTGACAGCATACTTCACAGCTTGTGACACTCATGGGAGGTATGACTGGAAGTATTGTGGTACATACAGACTCCCTCGTGAGACTGAGCATGGGGACGGTGACGGTTACTTTGATACTGAGCGTGGGGACGGTTAAGGTTACTTTGATACTGAGCGTGGGGACAATTACGGTTACTTTGCGGGGACTTAAGTTTGTAACACTCCTATCGGTAGTGCCCGCGTTTGCCACAGTTGAAACAAGTCACTACGCGCTTAGCAGGTGAGGTTGGAGGTGGTGTTTGCTGGCGACGTTCTGCCTTGGTCCAGGAAGTCGATGACTGCTTTTTTGTACGAGACTGACTGTTGTTACTGTGGTCAATATTTTTACTTGGGCGAGTGTTAGTGGGATTGGGGTTAGAAACTTTGTGGGCTGGCTGTCTGACAGCAGCGGCAAAAGTGACTTCCGGCTGCACCCGAGGGGTCACTGTGGACGGCGCCGGAAGGATGGATATAGGATCATCCGCAAAGCGACAAACCTTGCCTTGCTCGGCCGGCGGCTTGATCACGTCAATGGCATCATATGCACCCAGGACGTCGTGCTGAGGGCCGAGTCCTAGCGCATCAATGACACCTCAGAGGTTAGGGGGGGCATCCCTCCGCATGATGCCTACAGCCAGCATGGGGATGATGTCTTTAGCTTTAATAGAGTTATCACCATTCACCCACTTAGTGGAGCTGATGGCATCAGTAAAGTCTTTGGCGGCTTGCTCAAACCGGCAAATGCAAGCCAGGGGGCTTTCGTGCCGGTATTGACATTCGGCCAAGATGCTGGTAACGATGTCAATGTAATGGCGTTGGCGACTACGCCGAAAATAACGCCTAAATTCCTCCTTAAGCTCGTCCCAAGACTGAATCTTACAACGCGATTGAGCTGTCACAAAGGCACCTATAGTATCCTGGGTGAGATCCACTGCTGCCAACGGATCAGCAACTAATGTAACGTGACGTCCGTGGGATATCAATAGGCCTTAACAGTCGTCTCGAACTGCTGCAGACCATGGCTCTAACCTATTTTAGAAACGACCGTCAAAAATAAGGGCGGGAAGGACGAAGAGCCGCCCACTGGTGGTCGAGGCTTGAGACCACAAGTTGACGCAACTGTCCAGGGCTTCAGTGCCCTGCCGCGTGTTTCACGCTGGCCTGAGGCACCATTGCTACACCTAGCATGATCTGGGCTAACGGTATGGCCACTTGCGTGTCTTAGTCATCGACGTCAATTGTTTCAAATACAAGTAAGGTTCACGAAGAGGTAAACAGGTTCAGAGCAAGAAATGGTATGCACTGGCTTCAATTCAACAACAGAGTCAGAGAGAACTCAGCACCACTGTAAGGGGGGGTGGGGGGCTAGGTAAACTCTTAGTGATGGAAATAATTTGAGCAAAACAACAACAAAAACAGAAATAGTGGTACACTCTGAAACACAAAATAAGAGAGTATGCAAGTGAAGAACTACAGGGACGTGGGCACAAAATTAACTAAGTGGTGGTCAAAAAATTCACCAGGAGTCTGGCAACAAAATTTATGACAAAGGAGTGAACTGTAAACTCCTGTAGCAAAAAAATGCACAAAATTTGAAAAAACATCAGGTACTAACACAACACTAAACTGTGCTGCAAGCACAGTTTAAAAATATTGCCGGTGCTAGCAGTTGCAAATAGGAATGCAAAAAAAAGAAATTCACTTGCACAAAGTGAAGTTGACACAGCAAAGATATCAGAGAATGGGATTGTGCCAAAAATCACAGAAAAAAAAATACACTGTATCAAGGAATAGCTATATTGCACACAAAATCAAATTAATAAAAATGCAATTATTAAATTTTCAAGAATAGGTTAAAGGTTAAACTGGTGTTAGCAGGGTGTACACACGTGGTGTTAGCAGGTGTACACTGGCAAAACAAAAATTACACAATCTCAAGGACAAAATTATGAACTTCACAAGTAATTTTGGGTAATTAATGGTAAATAAGGCTGGTTTCCCAAAAATAACCTCAATGCTAGGGTATACAAAATAGCAAATTTAATGCACATAGGTGAATATCACAAGATAAAACATAGAAGAATTAGAGCAACTAAATGGGGGAAACAGGAGAAAAGTGTAAATGGCTAGCACAGATTGATTCACTGCAGGAAGAATAAACAATCCTTATAAGACTTGAAGATTAACACTTATTAAAAAGAAAAAAAAACAAACAACACAAAACAGTGCAGAGGGTGTCAACAAATCTGTGACAACTTGCAGGTTGCAACAAAACAAAATATAACAGCACACAGGAATTAACTTGCAACTGTATGGTGGAAGGTAATTGGTATAAAATGGTATAACACTGAACAATTTAAAATCAATAACTGAGGTGCCACCGAAGCAGAATAACATCCTGGAATTTAAAATGTAGGAGTGCAAAATAAATTTACAAAATTTAAAAAAGCTGAGGTAAGTGGCAGAATGTGCACTGATGACAAACTGAACAATTTACACAGAAGTAATGGCTTCGTCACTGTAACTGTAATGGTG
>NC_069407.1:34089988-34099988 GCF_026875155.1 Cherax quadricarinatus
TATCGCAAATTTTACAAGGAATCTTATAGACACATCCGTCAACATTTTGGGGGGAATTCTTTATCAAAAGTTTTTTTTACTGTATCAAGATTTTTAAATACAACTTTAATATTAAAAGTCTTAAGAAGAGAAGGCATATCAACCAAGTTTTCATGGTAAGGGAGAACCAACATATTTTTAGTTGAATAAGGTTGGTTGTCCCTTTTTGGGTCGTAAAAAGTATTTCTAGCAGTTTTAAATGATTTATCAATTACATTCCTCCGGTATTTCAGATCATTGGCTATTTCATAAATTTTGGATATTTCTTCATCTATGAACTCTGGACTACAAATACGTAAAGCTCTCAAAAACATTGATGAGAAAACAGACAGTTTAACTCTATCTTGATGGGAAGAATGATAGTGTACATAGGAACAATTATTTGTAGGTTTTCTGTAAATTTTAAATTTGAATTCATTATTACTCTTAATAATTAAAACATCTAGAAAAGGCAATGAGTTATTTTCCTCAAACTCAACAGTAAAGTTTATAGAATGGGCTAAGCTATTTAATTTGCTAAGGAAATGGTGTATATCTACATTCTTGGGCATAAGACATAAAATATCATCGACATATCTGAACCATTTTGCTCTATTAGGGAGGATTGTGTTAATCTTGTTTCAAAAAATTCCATGTATAGATTACTAAGAACAGGTGAAAGAGGATTCCCCATTGCCATACTAAATTTCTGAGTGTAAAATTTATCATTAAATACAAATTTTGCATCAACAATGCAAAGTTTAATAAGTTTACTGATGGTAGGAACTGGTAATGGTAAATCATAATTAAAGAGTTCTTCAGATAAGAAACTTAATAAATCATCAACAGGAACTTTCGTAAACAAGGAAGTAACATCAAAACTAACCATGTTAAAATCACTTAAGTCAGTCAAGGAGCTTAATTTATCAACTAAATCTAAGTTGTTTTTAACATTGAAGTTAGAAATTTTACCAACAATAGGGCTCAAAATGTCAACAAGCCATTTGGGTAATTTTTACGAAACTGATCCTATAGGATCCATAGGATCTATGTTCTTATGGGAAGGCAGCTTGTGTTGGTGAAAGTTTCTTATTTGGGTTATTCTACTTAGTGGACAAAACAGCTTAGGAGTTTTAAAAATAGCAAAATACACTTTAGGGAAAGTCTAAAATGTTTATCAGGCAGATAAACGGAATGAGTCATGTGCAGTAGGAATAAAAAGTTATACGCGATAACGAGAAACTAAGGGTGCCCCAGTTCCAAATTATATAATACAGAGCTATATATATATATATATATATACACACACACACACACACACGCACACACACACACACACACACACACACACACACAACACACACACACACACACACACACACACACACACACACACACACATATATATATATATATATATATATATATATATATATATATATATATTTTATATAAAAATATATTATATATTATTATGTCGTGCCAAATATGTAAAACTGGTCAATTAGCAAGAACTCATTTAAAATTAAGTCCTTTCTAAAATTTTCTCTTATACGTTTAAAGATATATTTTTTTCATTAATGTTAATGTAAAAAATTTAATTTTGCTCCAAAAGAATCTTAGGAAACTTACCTAACCTTATTATACCAAGAACAATTTATTTTACCCTAACCCAACTAAATATATTTTAGATTTGTTTACAATAATTCAATACTAAACAAACACAATTAAATACATTTTTTTCGTTAGGCTCAGAATGATTTTGGCGAAATTATTGCATACACAAATTTTCGCTTGTCCTATATGGCAAGATGAGCGTTGCTATTTAAGCCAAGATCGCAAGTTCTGCCTATTCGGCACGACATATATATATATATATATATATATATATATATATATATATATATATATATATATATAAAATATATAATATATATTGAAGAATTGAGAATTGAGGTTGGCGAATATGGAAATTCGGCGACTGACCGAGGAAAACAAAAAGATTCGGAGTAGTCCTCCTGTTTTGAGTCCTCAGGTCAAGAAGGTAAACTGGTCAGTGGCTGGACAGCAGGGAAAGAAGTTGACGATCAAGAAGACGAATGGAAAGGTAGAAACGATGAAGAAGAAAGAGACTGCCGCGGAAACTGTTGTGGAAACATCCAATACATTCTCAGTGCTACCCGACGAATGTGAGTCGACTACTGGGAACGACACGACGAAAGACATTAAGGAAGGTAAGAATATTGTTGTTGTTGGGGATAGCCAAGTTAGGTATATGGATAGGGCGTTCTGCTTGAAGGACAGGAGTAGGAGACAGAGAGTTTGCTTTCCTGGGGCTGGGATGGAGGATATTGTTAGCCGTCTGGATGACATCATGAGAGGTAATGGGAGTAATCCTATTATCTGTCTCAGTGCTGGAGGCAACGATGTTGGCAGACGTAGGAGTGAGGACCTGATTAGCAGGTATAGGTCAGCAATAGAAATAATTAGGAGTAAGGGTGGGAACCCTCTCATATGTGGTATTTTGCCAAGGAGGGGAGTTGGAAATGAATGGTTGTCCAGGCCAATTGGTGTCAATTGCTGGCTGGACAAATACTGTAAGGAAAATGCGGTAACATTCATTGACAACTGGGACCTCTTCTATGGCAGAAATGACATGTATGCTAGGGATGGGGTTCACTTATCTAGGTGTGGGGTGGGAGCACTGGCAACTGCAGTGGAGGGAGCAGTTAGGACTTTAAACTAGAAATAGTTAGTGATATGGGTTTTGGCAGGAAAACAGTGAAGTCCCAGTGTAGTAATATTACGAGTTCTAGGGGAACTAGTAATTATAAGAACGAGATAGATATTGAAAAGCCAGGGACCTTGGGTGATAAGGACAGTAATAGGTTTAGTAGAAAAATAGAAATGAGCAGGAAGGGTAAAGAGAAAGGAGAGTCTTTCAATGTTTATTATGCTAATAGCCGTAGTGCTAGGAATAAGATGAACGAGTTGAGATTAGTTGCTAGTGTAGGTAACATTGATGTATTTGCCTTAACTGAGACGTGGTTTTAATTCAAAAGTCGGGACATGCCTGCGGAATGTCATATTCAGGGTTTTAAATTGTTCCAAGAAGATAGAAGTATTGGGAGGGGGGTGGGGTGGCATTGTATGTCCGAGATCGCTTGAACTGTTGCATAAAAAACGGGTATTAAGTCTGAAGTAACACATACAGAGTCTGTTTGGATAGAATTTCAGAGGGGCATGAAAAACTGATTTTAGGAGTGATATACCGTCCCCCAAACTTAGATAGGGACCAAGGGAAACTACTATGGGAGGAAATTGTTAAGGCCACAAGGCACGATAATGTAGTAATTCTAGGAGACTTTAACTTTAGTCATGTTGATTGGAATTTCTTGACTGGGAATTTAGAATCATACGACTTCTTAGAAGTATTTCAGGATTGTTTTTTGAAGCAGTTTGTGACAGAACCTACAAGGGGAAATAACCTGCTTGACTTAGTTATGACAAACAATGAATCCCTTGTTAATAATTTAGAAATTTCAGAGGAAACTGGGTGCTAGCGACCACAAATCAATTACATTTAGCATTGAATGGAAGTTCGATAGTAGCGATAACTCAGTAACAGTCCCAGATTTTCGCTTAGCAGATTACGATGGGCTTAGAGAACACTTATCATCTGTTGACTGGGGTAACAAAGAGAGCTATCAATATGACAGTTTTCTGAACACTATACATGCTGCTCAAAGAGCGTTTATCCCATATAAAGAAATTAGATCAAATAGAAATGACCCAAAATGGATGAATAATAGGCTCAAATATCTACTAGGGCATAAGAAAGGAATTTATAGGCGTATCAAAAGAGGTGAGGGTCATCTTATGAATCAGTATATTGACATTAAGAGGGACATTAAAAAGGGGATAAGAAAAGCTAAAAGGGACTATGAAATTAAAGTTGCTAGGGATTCTAAAACTAACCCAAAAAGTTTTTTCCAGGTCTATAGAACAAAAGTTAGAGATAAGATAGGTCCCCTTAAAAATAACTATGGGCACCTTACTGACAAAGAGAATGAAATGTGCTTGACTTTAAATAATTATTTTCTCTCAGTTTTTACACAGGAAGACACTAACAATATTCCAGTAATTAATTTTTACAGTGGGCTAGAAGAAGATAAATTATGTAACATCACAGTCACTAGTGAGATGGTTGTGAAGCAGATAGACCGACTGAAGCAAAATAAGTCGCCGGGTCCTGATGAGGTTTTTTCAAGGGTTCTTAAGGAATGCAAAATGGAACTCTGTGAACCATTAACTAATATTTTTAATTTATCTCTTCAAACAGGTGTAGTGTCTGATATGTGGAAGATGGCTAATGTAATTCCTATTTTTAAAACAGGGGACAAGTCGTTACCGTCAAATTACCGCCCAATAAGCCTGACCTCAATTGTAGGCAAATTGCTAGAGTCAATTATAGCTGAGATTATAAGAAGCCATCTCGATAAGCATAGCTTGATTAATGATACTCAGCATGGATTCACAAGAGGCCGGTCTTGTCTAACTAATTTATTAACTTTCTTCAGTAAAGCTTTTGGGCTGTTGACCACAATAAAGATTTGATATTATTTACTTAGATTTTAGTAAGGCTTTTGATAGAGTTCCGCACCATAGACTGTTAAAGAAAGTGGCAGCTCATGGCATTGGGGGGAAAAGTGCTCTCGTGGATCGAGTCATGGCTCACTGACAGGAAGCAGAGAGTGTCCATAAATGGGGTTTAAATCCGAGTGGGGATCTGTAACAAGTGGCGTTCCACAGGGATCAGTCTTGGGCCCGTTGTTGTTTATAATATATATCAATGATCTTGATGAGGGAATTACTAGTGATATGAGCAAATTCGCAGATGACACAAAAATAGGTAGGATAATTGATTCAAACGTAGATGTTATGGAACTTCAGGAGGATTTAAACAAACTCTATTCTTGGTCAGAAAAGTGGCAGATGCAGTTCAATGTAGATAAATGCAAGGTTCTGAAGCTTGGGAGTGCCCATAACCCTAGTACTTATAAGTTAAATGATGTAGAACTTAGCCATACAGATTGCGAAAAGGACTTGGGGGTTATGGTGAGCAGCAACCTTAAACCAAGACAGCAATGCCTAAGCGTACGTAATAAGGCAAATAGATTACTGGGATTTATATCAAGAAGTGTAAGCAACAGAAGTCCAGAGGTCATACTGCAGCTTTATACATCATTAGTAAGGCCTCACCTAGATTATGCAGCTCAGTTCTGGTTTCCGTATTACAAAATGGACATAAATTCGTTAGAAAACATTCAGCGTAGGATGACTAAATTAATACATAGCATTAGAAATCTTCCTTATGAAGAAAGATGGAAGACTCTTAAGTTACATTCACTTGTTAGACGAAGAATGAGGGGACCCCTGATCGAAGTGTATAAGTGGAAGATAGGTATTAATAAAGGGGATATTAATAAGGTCTTGAGGATGTCTCTCCAAGAGAGAACCCGCAGTAATGGATTTAAATTAGATAAGTTTAGATTTAGAAAGGACATAGGAAAGTATTGGTTTGGAAATAGGGTAGTTGATGAGTGGAACAGTCTACCTAGTTGGGTTATTGAGGCTGGGACTTTGGGTAGTTTCAAATCTAGGTTGGATAAGTACATGAGTGGGAGGGGTTGGATTTGAGTGGGACTCACATCAGAGCTTATTTCTTGGGTGGCATTGAAAATTGGGTTGGGCAAATGTTTTGTTAGTGGGATGAATTGTAAAGGACCTGCCTAGTATGGGCCAACAGGCCTCCTGCAGTGTTTCCTCCTTTCTTATGTTCTTATATATATATATATATATATAATATATATATATATATATATATATATATATATATATTATATATATTATATTATATATATATATATAATATAGGAGGTGGTAGGAGAAGAAATATTCAAACAGCTCTGGTAGAACCTTGCGTTTTCCTTGAGGTACATTTATTGTCTTCTCTGAGGATGAGGGTCCCAGTCCAGCTATAGAGGTGGGTACTTCCCTTATATATATATATATATATTAATATATATATATATATTATATATATATATATATATATATATATATATATATATATATGCGAATAATCCTCCCAGAAGTCTCTACTACCACTCCGTCCAACAGTACCCTCTTGGGAGCACCGGTGGGTTACCAGGCCATCGACACTGTCCTCAAGGACAAATTGAATGACCTGATGAGAATGGAGGAGAGAATAAGCAATCTTGATGCCCATGATGCTCTGTATGTCCTCACAAGGTGTCTTACCATGCCAAGACTCACTTCCTGAGGTTTGCACCCACTTTTGACAACCCAACACTCGACGAATATGAGGCACACCTGAGGTCAACCTTTAAGAAGGCACTGAACCTGTCACTAGAGGATCAGCAATGGGATCAGGCAACCCTCCCAGTGTGACTTGTAGGTATAGGGGTGCACAGAGCAACGTGGTAGGAGTGCAAGACCCCAGGTTTACTGAAGCAGCGATTCGGTGGGACACCCTTACAGATTCCTCCAGTAGACCAGCTTCTCCCAAAGAACACAAACAGTCCCACTGGAACAAATCGATCATGGAAAAAACCGCCAACACAATGCTCTCCAACGCCTCAGGAAAGGACAAAGCTCGTCTCCTATCAGTTAAGGCACCACACTCAGGAGATTTCCTGTTAGCTGTTCCCAATTCCTCCTTGGGCACTCGACTAGACCCACAGGCCATTCGGATTGGTGTTGCTCTTCGCCTAGCCGCCCCCAATCCTCACCGAACATAGGTGTATTTGTGGCAGGGCGACAGCTGATCAATTTGGACTTCATGGTCTCATGTGTCACACAGCAGAAGGGAAGTATGCCAGACATGAGGAGATCAACAACTTCATAAAGAGAAGCCTCGCCACAGTCCGTTGCCCAGCTCAACGGGAACCCCAAGTGCAGAGGTCTAACGGAAGTCAAAAGCGTCCTGATGGAGCCACTATGCTACCTGGGAAGGATGGAAAGCAGATTGCCTGGGACTTCACCTGTGCTGCCACAGGGGCAGACACCTACTTGCCATACTCCGTAGTGGAAGGAGGTGGACCTGCTAGCCACAAAGAGACCCAGAAGATCCGCAAATATGAAGACCTTCCTCCTTGCTATAACTTCATCCCAATAGGGTCGGAGACCCTTGGAGCATGGGGCAAGTGTGCCCTAAAGTTCCTCAAAGAGCTGAGTGAAAAGCTCATCATAGAAACCAAGGACCACAGGGCGACCAGCTTCCTCTTTCAGAGACTCAGTGTTGCGATCCAGAGAGGAAATGCCTGCAGCATTCTGGGCATGCGGCCCACTGCCGGGGAGCTGGACGAAGTATTCGAGATGTAGCTCTGAGTTACCTATATTGTTTTACTTTCTATTGTATCTTTGTGAATGTTTTTAGTATTTAGATAAAGGTAGGGAAGTTTTTATAACATTTATGGATTTAGAAAAGGCATATGATAGAGTGGATAGGGAAGCAATGTGGCAGATGTTGCAAGTATATGGAATAGGTGATAAGTTACTAAATGCTGTAAAGTTTTTAAGAGGATAGTGAGGCTCAGGTTAGGGTGTGTAGAAGAGAGGGAGAATACTTCCCGGTAAAAGTAGGTCTTAAACAGGGATGTGTAATGTCACCATGGTTGTTTAATATATTTATAGATGGAGTTGTAAGAGTAGTAAATGCTAGGGTGTTCGGGAGAGGGGTGGGATTAAATTATGGGGAATTAAATACAAAATGGGAAGTGACACAGTTACTTTTTGCTGATGATTCTGTGCTTATGGGAGATTCTAAAAAAAATTTCAAACGTTAGTGGACGAATTTGGGAGTGTGTGTAAAGGTAGAAAGTTGAAAGTGAACATAGAAAAGAGTTAGGTGATGAGCGTATCAAATGGTTTAGATAAAGAAAAACTGGATATCAAATTGGGGAGGAGGAGTATGGAAGAAGTGAATGTTTTCAGATATTTGGGAGTTGGCGTGTCAGCGGATGGATTTATGAAGGATGAGGTTAATCATAGAATTGATGAAGGAAAAAAGGTGAGTGGTGCATTGAGGTATATGTGGAGGCAAAAAATGTTATCTTTGGAGGCAAAGAAGGGAATGTATGAAAGTATAGTAGTACCAGCACTCTTAATATGGGTGTTAAGCTTGGGTCGTAAATGCTGCAGCGAGAAGGCGGTTGGAGGCAGTGGAGATGTCCTGTCTAAGGGCAATGTGTGGTGTAAATATTATGCAGAAAATTCTGAGTGTGGAAATTAGAAGGTGTGGAGTTAATAAAAGTATTAGTCAGAGGGCTGAAGAGGGTTTGTTGAGGTGGTTTGGTCGTTTAGAGAGAATGGATCAAAGTAGAATGACATGGAGAGTGTATAAATCTGTAGGGGAAGGAAGGCGGGGTAGGGGTCGTCCTCGAAAAGGTTGGAGGGAGGGGGTAAAGGAGGTTTTGTGGGCGAGGGGTTTGGACTTCCAGCAAGCGTGCGTGAGCGTGTTACATATGAGTGAATGGAGACAAATGGTGTTTGGGACCTGACGAGCTGTTGGAGTGTGAGCAGGGTAATATTTAGTGAAGGGATTCAGGGAAACCGGTTATTTTATATAACCGGACTTGAGTCCTGGAAATGGGAAGTACAATGCCTGCACTCTAAAGGAGGGGTTTGGGATATTGACAGTTTGGAGGGATATATTGTGTATTTTTTATACATATATACTTCTAAACTGTTGTATCCTGGGCACCTCTGCAAAAACAGTGATTATGTGTGAGTGAGGTGAAAGTGTTGAATGAAGATGAAAGTATTTTCTTTTTGTTTTTTTTTTCCTTTTTGGGTCACCCTGCCTCGGTGGGAGACGGCCGACTTGTTGAAATATATTATATATATATATATATATATATATATATATATATATATATAATTTTATATATATATTATATATATTTATTTATTTATTTATTATCACACTGGCCGATTCCCACCAAGGCAGGGTGGCCCGAAAAAGAAAAACTTTCACCATCATTCACTCCATCACTGTCTTGCCAGAAGGGTGCTTTACACTACAGTTTTTAAACTGCAACATTAACACCCCTCCTTCAGAGTGCAGCCACTGTACTTCCCATCTCCAGGACTCAAGTCCGGCCTGCTGGTTTCCCTGAACCCCTTCATAAATGTTACTTTGCTCACACTCCAACAGCACGTCAAGTATTAAAAACCATTTGTCTCCATTCACTCCTATCAAACACGCTCATGCATGCCTGCTGGAAGTCCAAGCCCCTCGCACACAAAACCTCCTTTACCCCCTCCCTCCAATCTTTCTTAGGCCGACCCCTACCCTGCCTTCCTTCCACTACAGACTGATACACTCTTGAAGTCACTCTGTTTCACTCCATTCTCTCTACACGTCCGAACCACCTCAACCCTTCCTCAGCCCTCTGGACAACAGTTTTGGTAATCCCGCACCTCCTCCTAACTTCCAAACTACGAATTTTCTGCATTATATTCACACCACACATTGCTCTCAGACATGACATTTCCGCTGCCTCCAGCCTTCTCCTCGCTGCAACATTCATCACCCATGCTTCACACCCACATAAGAGCATTGGTAAAACTATACTCTCATACATTCCCCTCTTTGCCTCCAAGGACAATGTTCTTTGTCTCCACAGACTCCTAAGTGCACCACTCACCCTTTTCCCCTCATCAATTCTATGATTCACCTCATCTTTCATAGACCCATCCGCTGACACTTCTACTCCCAAATATCTGAATACATTCACCTCCTCCATACTCTCTCCCTCCAATCTGATATCCAATCTTTCATCACCTAATCTTTTTGTTATCCTCATAACCTTACTCTTTCCTGTATTCACTTTTAATTTTCTTCTTTTGCACACCCTACCAAATTCATCCACCAATCTCTGCAACTTCTCTTCAG
>NC_069407.1:34107488-34108921 GCF_026875155.1 Cherax quadricarinatus
GGAGAGAGAGAGATTTTGGGAGATGTTAAGTGAATGTATAGGAGCCTTTGAACCAAGTGAGAGAGTAATTGTGGTAGGGGACCTGAATGCTAAAGTAGGAGAAACTTTTAGAGAGGGTGTGGTAGGTAAGTTTGGGGTGCCAGGTGTAAATGATAATGGGAGCCCTTTGATTGAACTTTGTATAGAAAGGGGTTTAGTTATAGGTAATACATATTTTAAGAAAAAGAGGATAAATAAGTATACAAGATATGATGTAGGGCGAAATGACAGTAGTTTGTTGGATTATGTATTGGTAGATAAAAGACTGTTGAGTAGACTTCAGGATGTACATGTTTATAGAGGGGCCACAGATATATCAGATCACTTTCTAGTTGTAGCTACACTGAGAGTAAAAGGTAGATGGGATACAAGGAGAATAGAAGCATCAGGCAAGAGAGAGGTGAAGGTTTATAAACTAAAAGAGGAGGCAGTTAGGGTAAGATATAAACAGCTATTGGAGGATAGATGGGCTAATGAGAGCATAGGCAATGGGGTCGAAGAGGTATGGGGTAGGTTTTAAAATGTAGTGTTAGAGTGTTCAGCAGAAGTTTGTGGTTACAGGAAAGTGGGTGCAGGAGGGAAGAGAAGCGATTGGTGGAATGATGATGTAAAGAGAGTAGTAAGGGAGAAAAAGTTAGCATATGAGAAGTTTCTACAAAGTAGAAGTGATGCAAGGAGGGAAGAGTATATGGAGAAAAAGAGAGAGGTTAAGAGAGTGGTGAAGCAATGTAAAAAGAGAGCAAATGAGAGAGTGGGTGAGATGTTATCAACAAATTTTGTTGAAAATAAGAAAAAGTTTTGGAGTGAGATTAACAAGTTAAGAAAGCCTAGAGAACAAATGGATTTGTCAGTTAAAAATAGGAGAGGAGAGTTATTAAATGGAGAGTTAGAGGTATTGGGAAGATGGAGGGAATATTTTGAGGAATTGTTAAATGTTGATGAAGATAGGGAAGCTGTGATTTCGTGTATAGGGCAAGGAGGAATAACATCTTGTAGGAGTGAGGAAGAGCCAGTTGTGAGTGTGGGGGAAGTTCGTGAGGCAGTAGGTAAAATGAAAGGGGGTAAGGCAGCCGGGATTGATGGGATAAGATAGAAATGTTAAAAGCAGGTGGGGATATAGTTTTGGAGTGGTTGGTGCAATTATTTAATAAATGTATGGAAGAGGGTAAGGTACCTAGTGATTGGCAGAGAGCATGCATAGTTCCTTTGTATAAAGGCAAAGGGGATAAAAGAGAGTGCAAAAATTATAGGGGGATAAGTCTGTTGAGTGTACCTGGTAAAGTGTATGGTAGAGTTATAATTGAAAGAATTAAGAGTAAGACGGAGAATAGGATAGCAGATGAACAAGGAGGCTTTAGGAAAGGTAGGGGGTGTGTGGACCAGGTGTTTACAGT
>NC_069407.1:34109421-34124736 GCF_026875155.1 Cherax quadricarinatus
AAGGATGTTGCAAAGCCATATCAGCAACTTTTTACTGTGACAGAGTCTTGCCAATTTTAGGGAATTTTTAAAAGGGAGACGCCAGAAACAGAGCTCTCTGCACAGTTATTTTGCGAGACAGGACTCCAGTGACTCTCAAGCTGGTCCTAGTGGCATTAAAAACAGAGAAAAGAAGCAACCCAGAAAAGCAAATGGTACCTGAGGTGTTGCTGGAAGGGGATTCCCCTTCCAAAAAATTAAACAATCCACTCTCTCCTCCTCCCCCAGTCTCCCATACACTAAGAAGAATCTCCAATAAAGGTAAGTGTTATGTGTTAATGTTTCATTCATCATTTCCCATTGTTTTGTTTATTTTCTACATGAATATTTCATGTAAAAAATTTTTTTGTTTTAATACTTCTGGGTGTCAGGAACGGATTAATTGAATTTACATTATTTCTTAGGGGGAAAATTGATTCGAAAATTCGACCATTCGATAATCGACCGGCTTCCAGGAACGGATTACCGTCGTTAATCGAGGGACCACTGTATATGTTTATATATATATATATATATATATATTATATATATATATATTTATTATATATATATATATTATATATATAAAATATATAAAATATATATATATATTTTTTTTCAACAAGTCGGGCCGTCCCCACCGAGGCAGGGTACCCAAAAAAAAGAAAGAAAATCCCCAAAACGAAAATACTTTCATCATCATTCAACACTTTCACCACACTCGCACTTTATCACTGTTTTTGCAGAGGTGCTCGAATACAACAGTTAGAAGCATACACATTTTAAAGATACACAACATATCCCTCCAAACTGCCAATATCCCAAACCCCTCCTTTAAAGTACTTCCATTGTACTTCCCATTTCCAGGACTCAAGTCCGACTATATGAAAAAACCCGGTTTCCCTGAATCCCTTCACTAAATTTTTACCCTGCTCACACTCCAACAGATCGTCAGGTCCCAAGTACCATCGTCTCCATTCACTCCTATCTAACACGCTCACGCACGTTGCTGAAGCCCAAAGCCCCTTACCCACAAAACCTCCTTTACCCCCTCTCTACACCCTTTCGAGGACGACCCCTACCCCGCCTTCCTTTCCCCCTATAGATTTATATGCTTTCCATGTCATTCTACTTTGATCCATTCTCTCTAAATGACCAAACCACCTCAACAACCCCTCTTCTGCCCTCTGACTAAACTTTTATTAACTCCACACCTTCTCCTAATTTCCACACTCCAAATTTTTCTGCATAATATTTACACCACACATTGCCTTAAACATGACATCTCCACTGCCCCCAAACCGCTCCTCGCTGCGCATTTACCACCCAAGCTTCACACCCATATAAGAGTGTTGGTACTACTTACTTTCATACATTTCCTTCTTTGCCTCCATAGATAACGTTTTTTTGACTCCACATATACCTCAACGCACCACTCACCTTTTTTCCTCATCAATTCTATGATTAACCTCATATATATATATATTATATATATAATATATATATATATATATATATATAATATATATATATATATATAAAATATATATATATATTATATATATATATATATATATATATATTTAATTATATATTTTTTTTTTTTTTTTTTTTCAACAAGTCGGCCGCATAACGATGGCATCACATAGGATTAATCCGCATACCGTTGCTTTAAATCGCAAAAATTTTGCCGCCATACCGATTAAAAACCCGCTCACCGATTTTCGTCAGAGACGCGCCCCAATTTTGCGCCCTCAAGCCAGCTCACATGTGCCGCCCGTGCCATTGTTTACCAGCCAGCCTCCGCGGTAACATCCAAGCATACAATCGGAATATTTCGTATTATTACAGTGTTTTCGGTGCTTTTTCTGGAAAATAAGTGACCTGGGCCCCAAGAAAGCTTCTAGTGCCAACCGTACACCAATAAGGGTGAGAATTCCAATAGAAATGAAAAAGAGATCATTGATAAGTATGAAAGTGGAGTGCGTATCGCCGACCTGGTCAAGTTGTACAAGAAACCCCAATCAACCATCGCTACTATTGTGGGCACCAGAAAGACAATCAAGGAAGCTGTTCTTGCCAAAGGTTTAACTGTGTTTTCGAAATAAAGATCGCAGTGATGGAAGATGTTGAGAGACTCTTATTGGTGTGGATAATGAAAAACAGCTAGCAGGAGATAGCGTCTCTCAAGCGATCAAGTGAAAAGGCTAGGAAGTTGCATGAGGATTTAATTAAAAAAATGCCTGCAACTAGTGATGATGTGAGTGAATTTAAGGCCAGCAAAGTTGGTTTGAGAGTTTTTAGAAGCGTAGTGGCATCCAAAGTGTGATAAGGCATGGTGAGGCTGCCGTTCGGACCACAAAGCGGCTGAAAATTATGTGCGGGAAATTCAAGGAGTAATTGACAGTGAAGGACTGAAACCTGAACAAGTGTTTAAAATTGTGATGAAACAGGCCTGTTTTGAAGAAAATGCCAAGCAGGACCTACATTACTCAGGAGGAAAAGGCACTCCCAGGACATAAGCCTATGAAAGACAGGCTTACTTTTTTGATGTGTGCCAATGCTAGTGGTGATTGCAAAGTTAAGCCTTTATTAGTGTATCACTCGAAACTCCCGAGCGTTCAGGCAAAAGAAAGTCCTCAAGGATAATTTGTGGGGTGTGTGGAGGGCAAACGTAAAAGGGATGGGTCACTAGGGACTTTTTCTATAACTGGTTAACCATGCATTTGCCCCCAATGTGAAAGATTACCCAACTGAAAAAAAATTAGAACTTAAGTGCCTCCTGGTGTTAGACATGCCCCTGGTTTATCCTACAGACGTGGCAGAGCGACTTTATGGGGACATGAGCTACATTAAGGTGAAGTTTTTGCCTCCTAATACCACTCCTCTCCTGCAGCCCATGGACCAACAGGTTTTTTGCAAACTTCAAAAATGTACACAAAAGCTCTGTTTGAAAGGTGCTTTGTAGTGACCTCAGAAACTCAACTGACTCTAAGAGAGTTTTGGAGAGAGCACTTTAATATCCTCAAATTTTGTAAACCTTATAGGTAAGGCTTGGGAGGGGGTGGACTAAGAGACCTTGAACTCTGCTTGGAAGAAACTGTGGCCAGAATGTGTAGACAAAAGGAATTTTGAAGGGTTTGAGGCTAATCCTGAGAGGATTATGCCACTTGAGGAATCCATTGTGGCATTGGGAAAGTCTTGGGGGTTGGGGGTTAGGGGGAGGATGTGGAAGAGTTGGTGGAGGGGGACAATGAAGAAAACTAAACCATGATGAGCTGATAGATCAACTTCAACAGCAAGGCCGACCCGAGGAAACTGGGTTTAGAGGAGGGAGAGAGAAATTGAAGAATTGCCTACTACAAAGATTAAGAAATCTGTGCAAATGGCTTGAAGTGCAAACCCTTTATGGATGGGAAAAACACCCTCACACAGCTATTGCAAGCCGTGTTGGCAACCTGTACACTGACAATTTTTGTGAAACACTTTAGGGAAGTCATAAAGGAACGAGAGGTACAGGCACATATGGACAGATAAAGTTGTGCGAAGAAGTCCAGTTTACTCTGAAGCTGGTCCTAGTGGCATTAAAAGAAGAAGGGAAGTAACCCCAGAAAAGGACTTGACACCTCAAGTCTTAATGGAAGGGGATTCCCCTTCTAAACACTAACACTCTCTCTCCCTCCTCCCATCCCATCAATCATCACCAGATCTTCAATAAAAGTAAATGTCATGTAAGTGTGCATGCCTTTTTTCAGTTTGTGTGTATTAAAATTAACATTTCATGTGGTAAAAAATTTTTTTTTTCATACTTTTGGGTGTCTTGCACGGATTAATTTTATTTCCATTATTTCTTATGGGGAAAATTCATTCACATACCCATTATTTCGCAAACAATTACCCGTCTTGCACGGATTAAAACGTTAGCGGGGGGGCCACTGTATATATATATATATATAATTATATATAAATATTATATTTTTATTATATAATTATTATATATATATTATAGGGGGATAAGTCTGTTGAGTGTACCTGGTAAAGTGTATTGGTAGAGTTATAATTGAAAGAATTAAGAGTAAGACGGAGAATAGGATAGCAGATGAACAAGGAGGCTTTAGGAAAGGTAGGGGGTGTGTGGACCGGGTTTGTTTACAGTGAAACATAAAGTGAACAGTATTTAGATAAGGCTAAAGAGGTCTTTGTGGCATTTATGGATTTGGAAAAGGCGTATGACAGGGTGGATAGGGGGGCAATGTGGCAGATGTTGCAAGTGTATGGTGTAGGAGGTAGGTTACTGAAAGCAGTGAAGAGTTTTTACGAGGATAGTGAGGCTCAAGTTAGAGTATGTAGGAAAGAGGGAAATTTTTTCCCAGTAAAGTAGGCTTAGACAAGGATGTGTGATGTCACCGTGGTTGTTTATATATTTATAGATGGGGTTGTAAGAGAAGTAAATGCGAGGTCTTGGCAAGAGGCGTGGAGTTAAAAGATAAAGAATCACACACAAAGTGGGAGTTGTCACAGCTGCTCTTTGCTGATGACACTGTGCTCTTGGGAGATTCTGAAGAGAAGTTGCAGAGATGGTGATGAATTTGGTAGGTGTGCAAAAGAAGAAAATTAAAGGTGAATACAGGAAAGAGTAAGGTTATGAGGATAACAAAAAGATTAGGTGATGAAAGATTGAATATCAGATTGGAGGGAGAGAGTATGGAGGAGGTGAACGTATTCAGATATTTGGGAGTGGAGTGTCAGCGGATGGGTCTATGAAAGATGAGGTGAATCATAGAATTGATGAGGGAAAAAAGAGTGTTGGTGCACTTAGGAGTCTGTGGAGACAAAGAACTTTGTCCTTGGAGGCAAAGAGGGGAATGTATGAGAGTATAGTTTTTACCAACGCTCTTATATGGGTGTGAAGCGTGGGTGATGAATGTTGCAGCGAGGAGAAGGCTGGAGGCAGTGGAGATGTCATGTCTGAGGGCAATGTGTGGTGTGAATATAATGCAGAGAATTCGTAGTTTGGAAGTTAGGAGGAGGTGCGGGATTACCAAAACTGTTGTCCAGAGGGCTGAGGAAGGGTTGTTGAGGTGGTTCGGACATGTAGAGAGAATGGAGCGAAACAGATGACTTCAAGAGTGTATCAGTCTGTAGTGGAAGGAAGGCGGGGGTAGGGGTCGGCCTAGGAAGGTTGGAGGGAGGGGGTAAAGGAGGTTTTGTGTGCGAGGGGCTTGGACTTCCAGCAGGCATGCGTGAGCGTGTTTGATAGGAGTGAATGGAGACAAATGGTTTTTAATACTTGACGTGCTGTTGGAGTGTGAGCAAAGTAACATTTATGAAGGATTCAGGGAAACCGGCAGGCCGGACTTGAGTTCTGGAGATGGGAAGTACAGTGCCTGCACTCTGAAGGAGGGGTGTTAATGTTGCAGTTTAAAAACTGGTAGTGTAAAGCACCTTCTGGCAAGACAGTGATGGAGTGAATGATGGTGAAAGTTTTTCTTTTTCGGGCCACCCTGCCTTGGTGGGAATCGGCCGGTGTGATAATAAAAAAAAAAATAATATATATATATATATATATATATATATATATATATATATATATATATATTTTCTTTTTTTTTCAACAAGTCGGCCGTCTCATGAAATCGTTATGACATGATTGCAAACCATACCCCGGCCGGGATTGAACCCGCGACGGGCTGGAGCTTTGAGACTCTCTGACCGCGGGTTCAATCCCGGCCGGGGTATGGTTTATATATATAGGTAGTAGGTTGGTAGACAGCAACCACCCAGAGAGGTACTACCGTCCTGCCAAGTGAGTGTAAAACGAAAGCCTGTAATTGTTTTACATGATGGTAGGATTGCTGGTGTCTTTTGTCTGTCTCATAAATATGCAAGATTACAGGCATGTCTTGATACTTCTACTTACACTTAGGTCACACTACACATACATGTACACGTTTATTTATACACACTCATCTGAGTTTTCTTTGATTTTATCTTAATAGTTCTTGGTCTTATTACTTTTCCTTTTATATCCATGGGGAAGTGGAATAAGAATCTTTCCTCCGTAAGCCATGCGTGTTGTAAAAGTCAACTAAAATTCCGGGAACAATGGGCTAGTAACCCTTTTCCTGTAAAGATTACTAAAAAGAATAAGAAGAAGAAAATTGTCAAGTGGGAAGTCTGAATGTGCGTGGATGTTGTGCAAATGATAAGAAGAGATGATTGTGGTATGTTATGAATGAGAAGAAACTGGATGTCCTGGCTTTAAGTGAAACATAGCTGAAGGGGGTGGGAGAGTTTCAATGGAGAGGAATAAATGGGATTAGGTCAGGGGTTTTCAAATAGAGTTAGAGCTAAAGAAGAGTAGCAATAATGTTGAAGGATAAGCTATAGCAGGAAAAGAGGGACTACAAATGTATAAATTCAAGGATTATGTGGATGTAAATAAAGATTGGATGTAAAAAGTGGATTATAGTAAGCGTGTATGCACCTGGAGAAGAAAGAAGTGTAGAGAGAGAGAGAGATTCTGGGAAATGTTGAGTGAATGCGTGGGAGTTTTGAATCAAGTGTGAGAGTAATGGTGGTTGGGGATTTCAATGCTAAAGTGGGTAAAATGTTATGGAGGGAGTAGTAGGTAAATTTGGAGTGCCAGGGGTAAATGTAAATGGGGAGCTTTAATTGATTTTATGTGTAGAAAGAAATTTGGTAATAAGTAATACATATTTATGAAAAAGAGGATAAATAAATATACAAGGTATGATGTAGCACGTAATGAAAGTAGTTTGTGAGATTATGTATTGGTGGATAAAAGGTTGATGGGTAGGCTCCAGGATGTACCTGTTTATAGAGGGGCAACTGATATATCGGATCATTATTTAGTTGTAGCTACAGTTAGAGTAAGAGGTAGATGGGAAAAGAGGAAGGTGGCAACAACAAGTAAGAGGGAGGTGAAAGTGTATAAACTAGGGGAGGAGGAAGTTCGGGCGAGGTATAAGCGACTATTGGCAGAAAGGTGGGCTAGTGCAAAGATGAGTAGTGGGGGGGTTGAAGAGGGTTGGAATAGTTTTAAAAATGCAGTATTAGAATGTGGGGCAGAAGTTTGTGGTGGAATGATGAAGTAAAGGGTGTGATAAAAGAGAAAAAGGTAGCTTACGAGAGGTTTTTACAAAGCACAAGTGTTATAAGAAGAGCAGAGTATATGGAGAGTAAAAGAAAGGTGAAGAGAGTGGTGAGAGAGTGCAAAAGGAGAGCAGATGAAAGAGTGGGAGAGGCACTGTCAAGAAATTTTAATGAAAATAAGAAAAAATTTTGGAGTGAGTTAAACAAGTTAAGAAAGCCTAGGGAAAGTATGGATTTGTCAGTTAAAAACAGAGTAGGGGAGTTAGTAGATGGGGAGAGGGAGGTATTAGGTAGATGGTGAGAATATTTTGAGGAACTTTTAAATGTTGAGGAAGAAAGGGAGGCGGTAATTTCATGCACTGGTCAGGGAGGTATACCATCTTTCAGGAATGAAGGAGTGAAGAATGTAAGTGTGGTGGAGGTACGTGAGGCATTACGTAGAATGAAAGGGGGTAAAGCAGCTGGAACTGATGGGATCATGACAGAAATGTTAAAAGCAGAGGGGGATATAGTGTTGGAGTGGTTGGTACTTTTGTTTAATAAATGTATGAAAGAGGGGAAGGTACCTAGGGATTGGCGGAGAGCATATATAGTCCCTTTATATAAAGGGAAAGGGGACAAAAGAGATTGTAAAAATTATAGAGGAATAAGTTTACTGAGTATACCAGGAAAAGTATACGGTAGGGTTATAATTGAAAGAATTAGAGGTAAGACAGAATGTAGGATTGCGGATGAGCAGGGAGGCTTCAGAGTGGGTAGGGGATGTGTAGATCAAGTGTTTACATTGAAGCATATATGTGAACAGTATTTAGATAAAGGTAGGGAAATTTTTATTGCATTTATGGATTTAGAAAAGGCATATGATAGAGTGGATAGAGGAGCAATGTGGCAGATGTTGCAAGTACATATATGGAATAGGTGGTAAGTTACTAAATGCTATAAAGAGCTTTTATGAGGATAGTGAGGCTCAGGTTAGGGTATGTAGAAGAGAGGGAGAATACTTCCCGGTAAAAGTAGGTCTTAGACAGGGATGTGTAATGTCACCATGGTTGTTTAATATATTTATAGATGGGGTTGTAAAAGAAGTAAATGCTAGGGTGTTCGGGAGAGGGGTGGGATTAAATTATGGGGAATCGAATTCAAAATGGGAACTGACACAGTTACTTTTTGCTGATGATACTGTGCTTATGGGAGATTCTAAAGAAAAATTGCAAAGGTTAGTGGATGAGTTTGAGAATGTGGTTAAAGGTAGAAAGTTGAAAGTGAACATAGAAAAGAGTAAGGTGATGAGGGTATCAAATGATTTAGATAAAGAAAAATTGGATATTAAATTGGGGAGAAGGAGTATGGAAGAAGTGAATGTTTTCAGATACTTGGGAGTTGACGTGTCGGCGGATGGATTTATGAAGGATGAGGTTAATCATAGAATTGATGAGGGAAAAAAGGTGAGTGGTGCGCTGAGGTATATGTGGAGTCAAAAAACGTTATCTATGGAGGCAAAGAAGGGAATGTATATGGATGTGAAGCTTGGGTGGTAAATGCAGCAGCGAGGAGACGGTTGGAGGCAGTGATGTCCTGTCTAAGGGCAATGTGTGGTGTAAATATTATGCAGAAAATTCGGAGTGTGGAAATTAGGAGAAGGTGTGGAGTTAATAAAAGCATTAGTCAGAGGGCAGAAGAGGGGTTGTTGAGGTGGTTTGGTCATTTAGAGAGAATGGATCAAAGTAGAATGACATGGAAAGCATATAAATCTATAGGGGAAGGAAAGAGGGGTAGGGGTCGTCCTCGAAAGGGTTGGAAAGAGGGGGTAAAGGAGGTTTTGTGGGCGAGGGGCTTGGACTTCCAGCAAGCGTGCATGAGCGTGTTAGATAGGAGTGAATGGAGACGAATGATACTTGGGACCTGACGATCTGTTGGAGTGTGAGCAGGGTAATATTTAGTGAAGGGATTCAGGGAAACCGGTTATTTTCTTATAGTCGGACTTGAGTCCTGGAAATGGGAAGTACAATGCCTGCACTTTAAAGGAGGGGTTTGAGATATTGGCAGTTTGGAGGGATATGTTGTGTATCTTTATACGTATATGCTTCTAAGCTGTTGTATTCTGAGCACCTCTGCAAAAGCAGTAATAATGTGTGAGTGTGGTGAAAGTGTTGAATGATGATGAAAGTATTTTCTTTTTGGGGATTTTCTTTCTTTTTTTGGGTCACCCTGCCTCGGTGGGAGACGACCAACTTGTTGAAAAAAAAAAAAAATATATATATATACACACAGTGGTCCCTCGATAATCGTCGGGCTCAGTAGTCATCCTTTTTGGAAATCGTTGTTATTTTCGTCCAAACATTGGCTCGCAAATGGTCGGTTCACTCGCTAATCGTCGTTCGTCCTGGACGTGTACTCACGGCTCTGAGCTGCCTCAGCCTCCCTTCCCAGCCAGTGTGCCATTCTTTACCAGTGAGCAACGGTCCCGTCACACGTTCATATGAAATATTTCATTTATTCCATTCATTTTAGTGCTTGCAAGTGCTAAATAAGTTACCATGGCTCCAAAGAAAGCTCCTAGTTCCAAGCCTTTGGTAAAGAATGTGAGAAATCCGATTGAATTAAAGAAAAACATCATTGAACAAAATGAAAGTGGCGTACGTGTGGACAAACTGGCCAGGATTTATAACAAATCCCATACAACCATATCTTCCATCGTGGCCAGGAAAAAAGAAATCAAGGAAGCTGTTGCAGCAAAGGGGGTAAATATGCTGACAAAAATGAGATCACCAGTACTTGAAGATGTTGAGAAGTTATTATTGGTGTGGATAAACGAGAAACAATTAGCAGGAGATAGTCTTATGATGTCGATTATTTGTGAAAAGGCTAGGCAGTTGCATGACGATCTGGTAAAGAAATTGCCTGCAACGATTACTGATATTTGTGAATTTAAGGCCAGCAAAGGTTGGTTTGAGAGATTTAAGAACTGTAGTGGCATACATAGTGTGATAAGGCATGGTGAGGCTGCCAGTTCGGACAAAATTGCAGCTACAAAATTCCTAAGTGAATTCAAGGAGTACATAGAGGCTGAAGGACTGAAACCTGAACAAGTGTTCAATTGTGATGAAACAGGCCACTTTTGGAAGAAAATGCCTAAGAGGACCTACATTACTCAGGAGGAAAAGGCACTGCCAGGACACAAGCCTATGAAAGACAGGCTGATGCTCATGTTCTGCGCTAATGCTAGTGGGGATTTCAAAGTGAAGCCATTACTAGTGTACCATTCTGAAAATCCCAGAGTGTTCAGGAAAAACAATGTTATGGAGAGTAAATTGTGTGTGTTTCGGAGATCTAATAATAAGGCATGGGTCACGAGGGAAATTTTCGTCGAGTGGTTCAATGAAGTGTTTGGCCCTAGTGTGAAGAATTACCTCCTGGAAAAGAAATTGGATCTCAAGTGCCTCCTAGTAATGGACAATGCACCTGCTCATCCTCCAAACTTGGATGGCCTAATTCTGCAGGAGTTTGGGTTCATCACAGTAAAGTTCTTGCCTCCGAATACCACTCCTCTCCTCCAGCCCATGGACCAGCAGGTCATTTCAAACTTTAAAAAACTCTACACCAAAGCAATGTTTGAAAGGTGCTTTAATGTGACCTCAGACACTCACTTGACCCTAAGAGATTTTTGGAAACAACACTTCAGTATCCTCCATTGCATAAGCCTTATAGGTAAGGCTTGGGAGGGAGTGACTACCAGGACTTTGAACTCTGCTTGGAGAAAATTGTGGCCAGATTGTGTCCACAAGAGGGATTTTGAAGGGTTTGTGGCTGACCCTGATGAGCCTATGTTAGTTGTGAATTCTATTGTGGCATTGGGGAGTTCCATGGGGTTGGATGTGAGTTTGGAGGATGTGGAAGAGTTGGTGGAGGACCACAATGAAGAGCTAACCAATGAGGAGCTGCAAGAGCTTCAGCAAGAACAGCAACAGATCACAGCTCAGAATCTTGCTGCAGAGGAGGAGGAAGAGAGATGGAAGAAGGTGCCTTCTTCAGAAATTAAGGAGATTTTTGAAATGTGGGGTAGGATGGAAAGATTTATGGAGAAACATCACCCTGAGAAGGATGTTGCAAGCCATATCCGCAACTTGTACAGTGACAGAGTCTTGGCCCATTTTAGGGAAGTTTTAAAGAGACACCAGAAACAGAGCTCTCTGGACACTTTTTTAGTGAGAGGACTCCAGTGACTCTCAAGCTGGTCCTAGTGGCATTAAGAAACAAAGAAGAGAAGTAACCCCAGAAAAGGACTTGGTACCTGAGGTGTTGATGGAAGGAGATTCCACTTCCAAACAGTAATTCAATGTCTCTCCTCCTCCAGTCTTCCATACACTAAGAAGAATCGCCAATAAAGGTAAGTGTTATGCTGTTAATGTTTCATTCATCATGTCCCACTGTATTGTTTATGTACTATATCTATATTTCATGTAAAAAAATTTTTTGTTTTAATACTTCTGGGTGTCAGGAACGGATTAATTATATTTACATTATTTCTTATGGGGAAAATTGATTCGAAAATCATCTATTTCGATAATCGTCGCACTTCCAGGATCGGATTAGCGACGATAAACAAGGGACCACTGTATATATATTTCTTTTTTCAACAAGTTGGTCACCTCCCACCGAGGCAGGGTGACCCAAAAAGAAAAATTCCCAGGATTTTCTTTTACTCTCCATATACTCTACTCTTCTTATAACACTTCTGCTTTGTAAAAACCTCTCACAAGCTACCTTTTTCTCTTTTATCACACCCTTTACTTCATCATTCCACCAATCACTCCTCTTTCCTCCTGCACCCACCCTTCTAGGGCCACAAACTTCTGCCCCACATTCTAATAATGCATTTTTAAAACTATTCCAACCCTCTTCAATCCCCCACTACTCATACTTGCACTAGCCCACCTTTCTGCCAATAGCTGTTTATATCTCACCCTAACTTCCTCCTCCCTTAGTTTATACACTTTCATCCCTCTCTTACATGCTGTTGTCATTTTTCTTTTGTCCCGTCTACCTCTTACTCTAACTGTAGCAAGACCTAAATAATGATCCGATATATCAGTTGCCCCTCTATAAATAAATACATCCTGAATATAGAAAAGCCTTACCTTGTACTTGGATGTGAGCTACAGCATCAACCGAGTCTTCTCTATTTTCTGCTCGACACATGTATGTGCCTCCATCTTCTTCTTTTAATCCTATGATCTGCAAGCTTCTTGTTGTGCCAAAAAACAAGAATCGAGTGTCCAGATCACTGCAAAAAATATCTATGACTTAACTTCACATGATAAGAAAGAGAATTTATACAATAAGGAAATATTAAAATATGGAAACAGTACCACATGATAAATGTGTGCATACAACTTAGTGCAAAAGTCTTGCATAAGAGATAATGTTGCTAAATTAAGAGATGAAAGTGACATATTGGATAGCAAGAATACAATTACTGCTCAAAACAGCAAGACCCTAAGATGTAAAAATTACATACGCAGAAACCTATGATAAAAAGATTCCTCTACATAAAATAATCAAATAATGCAATGACTGATCTACACACAAGGACCATGTGATGGAAAACCTCATCTACACAAAAAGATTCAAAGATACAAAAAAAAAAAATAATTCAAGTAGAAGGACCACAGGATGCAAAGATGGATTTATACATAGGATGCATAGATTGTTCTGAGAAGAAAAACCCAACAATGCATAATACAGATAAACTCTGCTTACTAAGATCATGGAGCAGAAGGACCAAGTTTTCAAGGATAACATTGTACATACTCATACCCTAATGGAAAAAAAGAAATTACTAACAATTAATGAGGGTTTTCCTGGATATTTTTGAGGAGATACTTGTTAAAGAAAGAGAAACAGTGCCCCAGTGAGCGAGTTTACAAGAAAAGTAAAGCTCCATTAAACCCCTGAACTCCCACAGTCATTCAATCCCTCCTTCACAGCCCATTTCTACCATCTTCCCATTTCCCATCCCACCAGCAGTAAGCTACCCAGTCCCTTAGAAAAAAAAAGTGACCAACCATCCCATACACTCTCACTCTATAAATACCACTATTAGCATTACTATATCCTCCTTAAAAATAAAATGTAACACCCTAGTCATCTCTTTCTGCAAACTTCCTCCCCAGTGCCCCTAATTAGGCTCTTAACCTGCCCTTATCTCACACACATCTTTGTCCCAACCTTCACTCCCATGTCTCTTAATTTCTCCACCACATCTCACCCCACATCTCTTGTCACTGTTCCTCCAAAGCCAATACCCATTTCAAATTCTTCTTTTCCCCCACTCCCACCTGCTCTCCGTCCCTCTATCTTCACCAATTCAGCCTCTTGACACAGGAAGCAAATAAGAAATGCGGTACCTAAACTGGATTTACAAAGAAATAAAATAATGATAAAAATATAGATAAGAAAGATCTCATGGAAACAGTAGTAATAAAAACAAAATGCCAAACTTTCAAACTATGAATTAAAGTGATGGAGAAAGAACAACAGAATGCATTTCTTCACTGTTGCGACCCCTGAATGGGTCACAATGTATATAATGTATATTACCTGTTCATATAATTTTATATTGCTTATATTTGCGATATTAGCTATATCGTAAATATATTGCTTTATATTATTATTTGACTTAGTTATATTATTAGGTAGGATGTAACATTTATATATTATTCAGTGCTCATAGTTCGTGTTAAGTAGCTGATGGCCTTGTCTAACTACTGCTCCACTTGCTTTGCTGCCGGCTTCTCTGTGTTGCTGGGCAGCAGCAGTCCACAGAGAGTCACATGATCAGGATGGGGTGATCACACCTCACCTGGGTGAGAGACTGCCTGGCCTGCGCTCGCGCTCTTTCTGGTTGACGTTGCTTCCGACAAGACATCCCTCTCCAGCTCTCCCTTGCTGGCCCTTGTTGGAAGATCGTTTCTGTTGCTTTCTTCTTATAGGTTCTGTGTAACTCTGTTCACAGAGCATAGCCTAGACTTAGTGATTTTCGACACTGTACTGAGATTGTATCTCACATAGACACTGAGAAACTCAGGTCCTGAGCTGTAGCGTCTGACCTAATTTGTACTGGTATCTGTGTACTGTCACAGTCGGGGATTTTCTAATGCTGAACTTAGATTCAGTAGTATGGGAGTTTTGTGACTTTTGTGGAGGATCTGCAGATGGTCCCTACCTAGTGTTGTTATATTATCTCCTTGTTCCTGATTCTGTGTCGCTGTTGCTTGTTATATTGCTGTTTGGCTTATCAGTCGTTTTATTGTTGACGCAAGCTGTTCTGATTGCCAGGTTGGTCAAGAAGTTGGTTTATGTGAGGACTTTTAGTCAGTCACTGGTTAAGTCTAGTTGAGTCTTGAGGTATAGCGAACTACTTTGAGCACTTACACACATACACACAAACTTACTTGTATATATTAGTATTATGTTATTAAATGCTAACAATGTACCAGACGGTACTTAAAAGCCATAAAGATGTGATATGTGCCTTCAGCACTATACAACTGTACACAAGAGAAGTGTAGGAACTTGTATCCTATATTATATTCAATTGATTACTTTAATTTACTTTGATATTATACACCTAGACAACTTTATTGTTATTAATAAACTTATTAAATTTTAATTTCTTTAGTTAGTAGCCTACCAGTTTTAATCCTGAAGCACTATTGAATCTTACTAAATTCTAATGGATAATTGGACCAGGATACTGACTACTTGTTACAAAAACCCAGTAACAGGCTGGATGCTAGAAGGGCAGTCCTTTCTAGTATTCACTGGAGATCTCTGTCATTATTAGATATCGCATTTTTTGTAACATTCATCATGTCAAAGTGACTAACCCTCTCAGGGTTTCGGCCGTACTAGTACGGCTTACGCACCAGGGTTTTTGACGTACTAGTACGCCTAAATTCTAGCGCCCTCAAATCTAGTGAGAGAAAGCTGGTAGGTCTACATATGAAAGAATGGGTCTATGTGGTCAGTGTGCATGGTATAAAAAAAATCCTGCAGCGCACAGTGCATAATGAGAAAAAAAACTGACCGTGTTTTTGGATTAAAACAGCGAATTTGCACTGTATTTTCGTATGGTATTTATTGTTGTATTCTAGCTTTCCTGATCTCATTTTATAGAAT
>NC_069407.1:34125236-34141008 GCF_026875155.1 Cherax quadricarinatus
TAGTGACCCATGCCTTTAAACTGTTTGCCCTCCACAGCACACACAAATTAGCCTTGAGGACATTGTTTTTCCTGAACACACTGGGAGTTTCAGAGTGATACACCAATAAAGGCATCACTTTGCAATCACCACTAGCATTGGCACACATCAACAGAGTAAGCCTGTCTTTCATAGGCTTATGTCCTGGGAGTGCCTTTTCCTCCTGAGTAATGTAGGTCCTGCTTGGTATTTTCTTCCAAAACAGGCCTGTTTCGGCACAATTAAACACTTGTTCAGGTTTCAGTCCTTCACTGTCTATGTACTCCTTGAATTCCTGCACATATTTTTCAGCCGCTTTGTGGTCTGAACTGGCAGCCTCACCATGCCTTATCACACTATGTATGCCACTACGATTCTTAAATCTCTCAAACCAACCTTTGCTGGCCTTAAATTCACTCACATCATCACTAGTTGCAGGCATTTTTCTAATTAAATCGTTATGCAACTTCCTAGCCTTTTCACATATGATCGCTTGAGAGATGCTATCTCCTGCTATCTGTTTTTCGTTTATCCACACCAATAACAGTCTCTCAACATCTTCTATCACTTGCAATCTCTGTTTCGAAAACAAAGCTGCACCTTTTGCAAGAACAGCTTCCTTGATTGCCGTTTTCTTTGCCACAATAGTAGCGATGGTTGATTGGGGTTTTGTGTACAACCTGGCCAGCTCGGAGACACGCACTCCACTTTCATGCTTAGCAATGATCTCTTTCTTCATATCCATAGTAATTCTCACTCTTTTTGCTGTTGGGTTGGCACTAGAAGCTTTCTTGGGGCCCATTGTGACTTATTTTGCAGGTGCAATCACTAAAAAGGCTGTGATAATATGAAATGTTCTGATTGTATGCTTGGAAGTGACCTCGGTGGCTGGCTTGTAAACACTGGCACCCACGGAACAAGTGAGGCAGGCTCAGGCCGCACGTGGATGCGTCTCGAACGAATCGCGTTGAGCCAGTTTTTTAGCGCTAGCCGAGGCAAAATTTTTGCGTTAAAATGTATCGCTAGGTGGATTTAACGTTATGCGATGTTTTCATTAGGCGAGGGTCCACTGTATACTTTTAACCCTTTCAGGGTTTCGGACGGACTAGTACGGCTTAAGCACCAGGGTTTTTGACGTACTAGTACTCCTAAATTCTAGCGCCCTCAAATGTAGTGAGAGAAAGCTGGTAGGCCTACGTATGAAAAAATGGGTCTATGTCGTCAGTGTGCGCAGTGTAAAAAAAATCCTGCAGCACACAGTGCGTAATGAGAAAAAAAAACTTTGACCATGTTTTTGGATTAAAACAGCGACTTTGCACTGTATTTTTGTATGGTATTTATTGTTGTATTCTAGTTTTCCTGGTTCTTATTTTATAGAATGGAAGACACATTACAGAAATTGAGATGATTCTGACTGGTTTTACAGTGAAAAGTACCTTGAAATTGAGCTCAAAGTAGCAGAAATGGTCGATTTTTACCAAAGTTCAAAAGTAAACAAATCATGCTACGCGTCCGATACACTTCAACTGGTGAGTCTAATATTCTTTCACAAGTGCGCTGATATTATTTATACCATTTCTACACTAATGCAGTAGTCTACATAACATAAATCTTCTATTTTTTGTGAGAATAAAAATTCAAAGTGGAAAGCAAAAGAATGTAAGAGGGGCGTGGGAACGTGACTAATGAACAGAGGAAATGTTATTTTAGTGCCAGGAATGTCTTTCTTGTTTTATTCTGGACCCTATTCAGAAATTGGCATCTTTTGAAATTTGTGTGAAATTGGCAAAATTGCTAAATTCTGACCACTTTATTGGATAGCTGAAATCGGTAAATGGGTGGTTTCTTGTACTCATTCGATAGCAAAAATGGAGTTCTAGCGAAATAGTTATGATTTTTGTCGACTTGTACACTGGAATTGGCTGAAAATGGGGCTCAAAGTGGGCAAAATCACCGATGCGTAAACATCGAGACCGCTAACTTCGCGAGAGCATAATTCGTAAGTTTTCCATCAAATTTCATACTTTTGGTGTCATTATGATCAGGGAAAAGATTCTCTGTCTTTTCATAAGAAGAATTTTTTTTTTTTTTTTTTTTAAATTTGGCGACCCTGAGAACAAGCCTCGGAGAGGACCTGGTGACCCTGAAAGGGTTAAACTGTTGTATTCTGAGCACCTCTGCAAAAACAGTGATTATGTGTGAGTGAGGTGAAAGTCTTGAATGATGATGAAAGTATTTTATTTTTGGGGATTTTCTTTCTTTTTGGGTCACCCTACCTCGGTGGGAGACGGCTGACTTGTTAAAAAAAAATATATATACAAATAAGAAATATTTACATTTTAATTTATAAATAAGTTTATTCAGGTATACACAAATACAGTTACGTACATAGATTATCATACATAGCAGCATATGTGTAAAGTACCTAGGATAACCCAAAAAAGTCAGAGGGGTCCTTTTTTTTATATTTACACTTTTATATTTACACTTACCTTGGAGATGTTAGTTTAATTAGTTTGATGGAGATGCTGGCAGAGGTTTAGAGTGGTGGAAGATATTGCTTACTCGCTTAACTTACTTCCTACACTGTTAATTCTACACTTTGTTGCTGGCTGACACTATAGCCTTTATCAATACCTGCTGCTTTAGTATCGTATATATCGTAGAATCACTGAATCACTGCAGAAGGCACATTCATCCCTCTCTCTTCCTCCTCCACTTCGATACTTTGTTACGAGTTTTTTCTTGAATTTTTTTTTGTGTTTCTTTTCTAATATGCAGTCATGAATGGGTTGATGTTATTTATACAATTATTACAGTATTGCAGTAGTCTGCATAACAGTAAATCTTCTATTTTTTGTTTGAATAAAAATTAAAAATAGAAAGCAAGAGTAATATCAGAGGGGCTTGGAGACATGACAGATGAACAAAGAAAATGTTATTTTAGAGCCAGGAATGTCTGCATTGTTCATTCTGGACCGTATTTTGAAATTGTCATATTTTTTAATTTTCATGAAATTGGCCAAATTGCAAATTTCTGACCACATTATTGGGTAGTTGAAATCAGTAAGTGGGCAGTTTCTTGTACTCAATCGATAGAAAAAATGGAGTTCTAAAGAAATAGCTATGAGTTTGGTCGACTGGAACAATGGAATTAGCCGAAAATAGGGGTCAAAGTGGGCGAAATCGCCGATTTGTAAATATCGCCGAGGTCGCTAACTTCGCGAGAGTGTAATTCCGTCAGTTTTCCATCAAATTTTGTGTTTTTGGTGTCATTACAATCGGGAAAAGATTCTCTATCATTTCATAAGAAAAAATAATTTTTTTTTTTTTTTTTTAAATTTTGTGACACCAGGAGACACTTCAGGATTGGGGGTTGTGACAGTCTAGGGGTTAATGCTGCAATTTTATAACTGTAGTGTAAGCGTGCCTCTGGCAAGACAGTGATGGAGTGAATGATGGTGAAAGGTTTTCTTTTTCAGGCCACCCTACCTTGGTGGGAAACTGCCAATGTGTTAAAATAAAATAATATATGCTTCAATGTAAATACTTGATCTGCACGTCTCCTACCCATTCTAAAGCCTCCTTGTTCATCTGAAATCCTGCTCTCTGTCTTACCTCTAATTCTGTCAATAATAACTCTACCATACACAATATTATATGTTGTTCAGACGCAAGACTGTCACATTGAAATTAGGATATTTGGCCGCCTTACCAATACACCACTGTTACAAAAACCACGATATCTAGTAATGATAGAGATCTCCAGTGAATACTAGAAAGGACTGCCCTTCTAGCATCCAGCCTGTTACTGGGTTTTTGTAACAAATAGTATCCTGGTCCAATTATCCATTAGAATTTAGTAAGATTCAATAGTGCTTCAGGATCACAACTGGTAGGCTACTAACTAAAGAAATTAAAATTTAATAAGTTTATTAATAACAATAAAGTTGTCTAGGTGTATAAGATCAAAGTAAATTATAGTAATCAATTGAATATAATATAGGATACAAGTTCCTACACTTCTTTCGTGTACAGTAGTATTGTGCTGAAGGCACATATCACATCTTTATGGCTTTTAAGTACCGTCTGGTACATTGTTAGCATTTAATAAAATACAAATACAGTGGACCCCCGGTTAACGATATTTTTTCACTCCAGAAGTATGTTCAGGTGCCAGTACTGACCGAATTTGTTCCCATAAGGAATATTGTGAAGTAGATTAGTCCATTTCAGACCCCCAAACATACACGTACAAACGCACTTACATAAATACACTTACATAATTGGTCGCATTCGGAGGTGATCGTTATGCGGGGATCCACTGTATATACAAGTAAGTTTGTGTGTATGTGTGTAAATGCTCTAAGTAGTTCACTATGTCTCAAGACTCGACTAGACTTAACCAGCGACTGACTAAAAGTCCTCACATAAACTAACTTCTTGACCAACCTGGCAATCAGAACAGCTTGTTTGAACAATAAAAACGACTGATAAGCCGAACAGCAATATAACAAGCAACAGCGACACAGAATCAGGAACAAGAGATAATATAACAACACTAAGTAGGGACCATCTGCAGATCCTCCACAAAAGTCACAAAACTCCCATACTACTGAATCTAAGTTCAGCATTAGAAAGTCCCCGACTGTGACAGTACACAGATACCAGTACAAATTAGGTCAGAAGCTACAACTCAGGACCTGAGTTTCTCAGTGTGTCTATGAGAGAGACAACCTCAGTACAACGCCGAAAATCACTAAGTCTAGGCCATGCTCTGTGAACAGTTACACAGAACCAACAACAAGAAAGCGACAGAGACGATCTTCCAACAAGGGAGAGCTAGAGAGGCACATCTTGTTAGAAGCAACGTCAAACAGACAAGAGCTAGTGCAGGCCTGGCCGACTCTCCCTCCAGGTGAGGTGTGATCACCCCACCCTGATCACGTGACTCTCCATGAGCTACTGCAGCCCAGCAACACTCCGCTTGTTTTGCTACCGGCAAAACAAGCGGAGTGAAAATTACAGTAGTTAGACAATGCTGTCAGCTACTTAACACTCGAGCTATGAGCACTGAATAATATATAAATGTTACATCCTACCTAATAATATAACTAAGTCAAATAATGATATAAAGCAATATATTTACGATTTAGCTAATATCGCAAATATAAGCAATATAAAATTATATGAACAGGTAATATACATCATATACATTGTGACCCATTCAGGGGTCTCAATACCCCCCAGCACGACAAACGGTCGCACTAGGAGTTGCATTAGTGTCTTTCGCATGATTACTGTGATATCTCATGTCACTTTAACCCTTTGACTGTCACAACCCCCAATCCTGAGGTGTCTCCTGGTGTCGCAAAATTTAAAAAAAAAAAAAATTTTTTTTCTTATGAAATGATAATCTTTTCCCGATTGTAATGACACAAAAAAAAACGAAATTTGATGGAAAACTGACGGAATTATGCTCTTGCGAAGTTAGCGACCTGGGCGATATTTACAAATGGGCGATTTCGCCCACTTTGACCCCCTATTTTCGGCTAATTTCATTGTTCCAGTCGACCAAACTCATAGCTATTTCTTTAGAACTCCATTTTTTGTATCGATTGAGTACAAGAAACTGCCCATTTACCGATTTCAACTACCCAATAATGTGGTCAGAAATTTGCAATTTGGCCAATTTCATGAAAATTATAAAATATGACAATTTCAAAATAAGGTCCAGAATGAACAATGCAGACATTCCTGGCTCTAAAATAACATTTTCTTTGTTCATTCTGTCATGTCCTCCAGGTCCCTCTGGTATTACTCTTGCTTTCTATTTTGAATTTTTTATTCAAAAAAAAATAGAAGACTTACTATTATGCAGACTACTGCAATACTGTAATAATTGTATAAATAACATCAACCCTTCATGACTGCATATTAGAAGGCTAGTTGGACATTTATTGGACAATGACATAAATTTGTTTACTTTTGAACATTGGCAAAAATCAAAACATTTTCCCTACTTTGAGCTCCATTTCCAGGTTCTTTTTATAGTAAAATCATCAAAATCACCTCTACTTCTATAATATGTTTTCCAAATCTATCAAAAGAGCCCAAAGAAAATGAGAATACAACCATAAAACTAAAACGAAAATAGACCACAAAGTCAGCATTTTAATTAAAAAAAATGGCCGGAGTTTTTTTTTCTCATTATGCACTGCGTGCTCCAGGATTTTTTTTATATGGTGCACACTGACCACACAGACCCATTCTCTCACATGTGGGCCTACCAGCTTTCTCCTGCTTGATTTGAAGCCGCTAGAATTTATGAGTATATATGCGTCAAACACGGTACCTCGTAAGACATATATATATGGCCGCGACAGTCAAAGGGTTATTAACACAATTTAGAGTCACTCTTGTGCCAGGCAGTTCTTACATTTTACAATGTCTATTTCACTATAAGTTATTCCCCTCGTACTAGGGCAGTACACAGCGTATCTTATCTCTGCATACTCGTGGTTATGTACATCAATGTAGACAGGATAGCGTAGACAAGAATGACACGTTGTGGCTTGATCATAGTAGTGGAGACTGTATATTAGAACAGCAGTCAGTGTGATAGACAGGAGACGACATTCCACTCTTAAGTAGTGGTAGTGGAATGCGAGGCAGTATGAACATCTGCGTATGAGAAAGCTAGAGTGCAGTAACTTAGGTGTGTAGAGAGGGGGGGGCTCCGGCAGGACTGTGTTCCGCCACTCGGTAATTAACATTGCTCACACAACACTCGACACACTCGTCACTCAGTTTCTATCTCCAACTGTCTCCTTCCCACACCAACATATATCACCACTACTGTGAATATATAAATAGAATAATTAGACATGAGTATACATAGTTAACATGGGCTTGATAGATTACGTTACCTTACTAAATTTGACGTAGCAAGTAACAAAGGTATTTGGGCATAAAATTACGTTAATTTAAATGTAACAATGATAATTAAGGACGTGACAGAGCGTCAGCAGTTACATTACAATGACCACTGATATGTTGTATACTAATAGAGTATGGCTGGATTCTGAGAGCCCACCTCATGATCCTAGCATTTTTACTCTTCATTGTGTTTATGTAGGTGAGTGGATTGTGGTCTGAAAAAAACGTTAATTTTAAATTGGGAAGTACCCAAATACACGTCAAAATGTTCCAAGGACACCACAAGAGCTAGAGCCTTTTCTCAATAGTGGCATAATTTTTCTGGTGTCGCTTGAGCTTAGATGAATAGTAACATATAGGATGGAGAATGTCAGTGGATGTTGACTGTTGGAGCAGCACAGCACCCACTGCATAACCACTCGCACCTATATGAAAAAGAAGGGAAGATTGAAATTAGGACTCCTCAATACAGGAGCAGAGGAAAGCAGATACTTCAACCTTGTAAATGAGTCTGAACAATCCCTAGTCTAGATGAACTGAACTTTGCTACTAGTGAGCTCAGTGAGAGGTGGAGGTGTGTGTGCTGGCTTGCCTGTCACTTGATAGACGTGGCAATGTTGCACATGATCAGCTACTGTTTCCTTCATTTTTGGCCAAGTAAAATGTTTTGCCAGTTTACCGAGTGTCTTCTTGACACCCAAATGTCCTCCAATGGGACTATTGTGAGCCAAATGAATGGCTTGTTCATTAAATGTAACTGGTAACACTATGAGATGCTTGACTGTGGTAGAAACACTATCAGCTGACAACTTGCATGTATTTTTCTCCATCAGTACACCATTACTATAATAGTAACAATTATCGAGATCCTTTGCTTCACTCTCAGTAACTGTGACTGATCAACAAACTGATCCTTGATTAAATCATCATGAGTTAGAAATTTAACGTCAGTTGTGTCCTGACTAGGTTGATGACGGAGGAGTCAGTGTTAATGATCCTGGGTGCAGAGCATCACTAAACAACATATTCAAGCCCAAATCATTGTCATCCACTAACTCAACAGGAGACAAGGATGGTTGTTTTATCTTTGGCATAGCTCTAGTAATTGCGCTGAGAGGAAATAAAATAGGCTTCTCTCTACAAGCTTCAATGGCATAATTATCATCAGTGGTATTATCAGTCAGGATCACAAGTGGTTCCTTACATATACCAGCATGAAGGATATCGTTCCCTATCAACAAGTCCACTGACCTGATGGGAAATACACCACTGGATATACCCACTGAAATATCACCAGTATAATAGATTGTTTCAATGTAAACTTTGTGCAGAGGTACTTTTATAACAGCCCCACCATAGGCTTCTAACAATACATCTATCTTCCAATAGGTATCATCAGTTATGGGCAGTACATCTCTCAATAACATGAGATAACTGCCAGTGTCTCTGAAAGTAATTATCTCAGCTAAATGTGATTCATCAAGTCCTACTTTGCCTCTCGATAAGTAAGGACTCATCGCTGAACGAATCTTTTCATCAGATACACTTTCTGACGCTAGTCATCTATCCTGAGTAATATTATCTAAAACAGTGGGATCAGAGGTATTACTAGGATTTTGGTGACTTTATTGCACGGAAGAAGATACAATGTGTGGGAGCGCCAGCCGCACGACCGCTTCTCGTATCTCTTTCTAACTTATAGCAATACTCTCTAGCATGTCCTTTTCTGTTACAATAGGTACATTTAACTTTCTTCTTCTCGGTATCAGATTTCTGTCTAACCACAGAGACAGATTCAGGATTGTGAGTTTTCCTGGTAAAGGTACGAGAAATTACAGTTTACAGTAGCAGGTACATCACGCCGGCACTGATCAGCTGATTTAGGTTGCCAACTTCTAGGACAATTTTTAGTTACCTTGTTTCTCTGTGTTTTAGTACATACAAGTTTGTGAGAAATCTCGTAATTGTCTGCTAATGCTGCAGTTTCCAGAATATCCGAGGCAGTATGATCGATCAGATATTCTTGTATGTCAGCAGACATACAG
The DNA here is from genome assembly GCF_026875155.1 of Cherax quadricarinatus. NCBI lineage: Eukaryota > Metazoa > Arthropoda > Malacostraca > Decapoda > Parastacidae > Cherax > Cherax quadricarinatus. The sequence goes on from NC_069407.1 coordinate 34,134,239, forward strand.
TTGTAAAACTCCTCATGAAGTAACAACTGAACCAGACTGTCAAAATTATTGCACTTAGCAGCTCTGCACCACCTCTCAAATGCAACTTTTTTCTCACGAGCAAACTCTACACAAGTTTGATCTTGTGGTCGTTGTAATGTACGAAATGCACGTTGATAACTTACAGGTAACAAGTTATATGTCTAGAATAGTTTCCTTGGCAGCGTCATAACTAATGTATTTGGCAAATGGTAAAGTAGCAGTACAAGTTTGAGCTCTTCCTGTCAAAGCTGTGTGCAACAAGGTAGCCCAGTGCTTACGTGGCAGTTCATAGCACGTGCCTGGTTCTCAAACACATCAAAATAGGTGTCTAAGTCACTCTCAAAAAACTTAGGAACCATTGAGGCAGCTTTCTGCACATTAAATGTGTACTGTGTTGTACTAACAGGTTTATCAACTTTGTCAGATCTGTTAGTCTGTTGTCTTCCGAGATGAACATTTTCTCTCTGGAAATCTTCTTCATTAAATTTCCTCTGTGCCTCTATTTGTGCAGTCTGCAACATAATGAGGCATTCCATCCTCTCAAATTGTTCCTCAGAGATAGGACCAATAGGTAACAGAGGAGTGGGGAAATTAACATGTCTTTCTGGACGGTCCTTAGGTCGGACACCTTGTCCAGCCATCCCTAGAGAGTCTATATCTGGTCTAGGATAAGTAGATACAGGTGTAGCATACATGGTACTAGTATGAGGCTGAGTCATACTACCAGCTACACTCTGTACTATCGTGTTAGTCAGGCGGGAAGGTGTGAGTGTGAATGGAGTTACACTAGGCTCAGACATTTTGCCATAGTTGCTCCCTCTTCTACGCCACCCAATAGAGTCATACTTCCTAATAGAGACACTAGGCTCTCTGCATCTGAATCATAATCAGACATCTCTGCATGAGCAGGAAACAATATATCTTTAATTAACGCTCTGACAGTTTCTGCGGTGTAATTCCTGTTATACGTCACACCGAGATATTTGGCTACTTGCCAACATGTCTGAAGTTTTAAAGTTCTCAACTTCGACAAAGTCAGAGTATCAATTAACTGTTTCACTTTGACGTACATCACGAAAATAAGTGCACTAGGAGAGAGTGATTATGGGAAACTATAATCCTAATAGGAATTTTAGTGTTGGTTGTCTTAGAGCTAGAGCTCATAAACAGTATTTCCATCTCCTTGGGTCAAGAGAATCAGTCAAGTACATACATCCACGTATTATGTTGTATAAGACTAAACTCGAAATCTTCAGATTAGGAAAGCACTCAAAGTGTTTGGCCATAGTTACTAGTATGTCAGACTGGACAATTTCTCCAACACCTTGGATCAAAAGCCTCCCAGACAGGCCCCCATTTGTTACAAATACCTCTTCAAGGGGGGGGGGGCTCCTTGTTGTGGTGAAGAGGCTCTTGGTCTGAGGAATTAGACCTGTCGGTCTCCTTCCTCAGACTGAGCCTAATTACCCCCCAATCCCCCCTTCCCTATCCCATCCTCCCCATCCTCCCCTTTTTCCTTTCCTCCTCCTCCTCCCCACCCCTCCCTTTTGCCCTTCCTTTTTGGCCTTTGGGATTTTTTCCCACAGGCACGCTAGTTCCTAGGTAGGGGAAAGGGTACCGGGGTCCATCCCATTCCAGTGAGGTTCTTGGCAGTGGCGTAGTTTGCCGTAGAATCTGGCTTGCCTGGGGATGTCCCGATCGCTCTCCGGTATCCCGGAGGGTGGCTTTGGGTGTCTCTCGGGCAACGGGTGTATCTCTGGAAGCCACCTTTCGGATTCCGGGGGTGGTGGCCGAAGGAGGTATGCTTTGTGGCGGATATCCAGCCGCCCTCTCTTTTGTCCACCGATACTCGGGATGTGATTTTGCTACCCGGATTGTGGTTTACTGGCATGATGGGTAGGGTAGGGCCCGGGGTTTCCATGCGCACTACGCTACTTGCGGTGCTGAGGTCCTTTTGGGGCAGGGGGGAGTTTCTGGCCCTTTCATTCCCCCTTTGGAACACCCCCCCGACCCCCCTTTTTTTTTATTTTTTTTTTATTTTTTTTTTTTTTTTTATTTTTTTTTTTTAAAAAAACAAAAAGAAAGAAGTAACCTAACCATGGAAAACCCCAATCCACAACCTCACCCCCCGGGCCCCCTTCTGATACTCACCCTTTTTCTGATCCCGCTCTCTTTCGCCCACTCTTCGGACACTCCCAGCCTCTGTACCTCTTGCGGTGCTGTTCCCCCACCCACTCAGGACTGAGCCCACTGCCCCCCTTTCGATTTATCTGACCTCCTCCCCTTATATGTTTCCCGGCCTCTCCCTCTATGGTGCGGAATTTTCGAATTCCCGGGCCCGTTTCACTCAGACCAACTTGGCCCCACGCCTAAACCCCAACGAAAATTACCGTGGATACTTCTCCCCTTTTCCTTTCTTTCAAAAAGATCGACCGCCCTGCACCCCTTTCCACGCTCATTTTTCAGAATGCACAATGGACTAAATTCTTCATTTTACGACCGTTTCCTCTACGCCTATTTTTCCAACCACAGTTTTGGAAAGGACTCCTATCCCAGGGGTTGTAAAGATTTTTCTTTTCATCTTTTAAAGGGCGTACGGGGCATCATCATGTACAGAAGCACCCAGCTCATGTCTTTGCTTCTTTCCCAATAATATTTTCCTGTCACTATTGAAAAACATCTTTCCCCTCATTTGTGGGGTCCCGTCTTCTCCCCCATACCATAGTTCAAAAAAATTTCCAACATGGGGCAATGACATTCTTGAACAGCTGGAACCCCAAAGACCCCAATCCTAAAGGTAACACTTATGTTCTTCCGCCCGGGCGGAGACAAACCCCCGCAATGTGGGTCTTTTAACTTTTGACGCCGTGAACTCCTGTCCCAGTTTTTATGCAGGACATCGTTACAAGTTCGAAAGGGGATTCCCCACACCGCAACAGTGTAGGGAAATTTCTGGGATTTGGTCCCTTTCTTTTTTTAAAATTTTTTTTTTTAAATTTTGGTTTTTTTTTTTTTTTTTTTTTTTTTTTTTTTTTTTTTTTGGGGGGGGGAGAAGGGCTCCCTTTTGCCAATGGCAGTTTTCTCATCTCCGCCTCCCAAGGGAGTTACCTCGGTTTCTTATTCCCGTTTTTTTTTCCCCAAAACGTTTTTTTCCCCCTTCTGGGGCCCTCTTCTGAGCCCCCTCTGTGGTTCCTCCCCATAGTCCTCCTGTATCTAATTCTTTACTGTCCCCAGGTCAGTCTTTTTCTCGCTTCGTGTTCTCCCCCCCAAGCCCAGTATCGAGAAATCTAATGACCCTCCTCCCCAAACGTCCCCCCTTTCTTCTCAAAGTCAAAACAAGGTCCTTTAAAACCCCTCCTTTCCCCCTTCCCCCTCCTCTTTTACTTTCCCTGTCTCTGTACCGGGTTCTTCCCCCCTCAATGGCTTTTTACAAGTTAAGGTTCACCCTCCTCCTCGTACTATACCTACCTCCCCTGTTCCCTCCCCAAATTTCTTCCTCTTTTGCCACCTCCCAGGTTTTTTGCCTCTTCTGTCCCCCCCCACACTTCCCTCCCGTTCCCTCCACCCTTTTGCCCCCCCCCTACCTTGGTACAGTCCATTCAGTTCCAATCTTTACTCATCCCCCCCCTACCATCTCCAATATTGTCTCCCAACACGTCTCTGAATTCCGAAAAACTTGAAACAATCCGAATATATGCAGAGACCAAACCACAATGGACACGATCCCCCTCTTTCCTTCTCTTCCTCTCCTCCTTGCGCAACTCCTTTCTTCACAGCGCACCGTTCCTTCCTGCTTTAACATTTTCCGCGCCTCCCCCATGGGACTTTTCTAACCCCCCTTTGTTGTAGGAACCCTTACCTGCAGATTTCAGGTATCTTTTCATTGCCAATCATGCCTATTTACAGTGGAATATATGCGGCCCAGGGGTAATCGGGTGAGCTTCAGATGTTACTCTCCCATTTTTTCCCCCTGTTGGTGTTTGCTTACAGAACCAAAATTACACTCTGCTGTTATCTCTCCCATCTCAGGCTATAATTTATTGTATTCATCAGATCCTTTTTCTGATGGGACCTTTAATGAAAGTGTCCTTCTTCTACGCACTGATATTCCGTACCATTAGCTATTTGTTCGTACTTCGCTGCATTAGACAGCAGCCTGTATCCACTTGCATAGGTGGTATACGCTCTGTTCTTTATATCTCTCTCCTTCTCAGCCATTATCTGTTCTGGATATTGCCTTTCTTGTTTCATCATTACCGCCACCGATTTTGTTACTTGGTGATTTTAATGCCCATCATTTCCTCTGTGATTCCCGTGGCATTCAGTTAGAGGCTTTTCTTGCCACCTACCCCCTCCATGTTTTAAATACAGGTACTCACACCCATTTTGATTCTCAGACTCACACTCTCTCTTGCATCGATCTCTCAGTCTGCTCTTCCTCTGCCGCATAAGACTTCACCTGGTCTGTTCTCCCAGATTTACATGACAGCGATCATTTCCCAATCATTTTTACTTCCCCTTCATATTCACCACCTCTTCTTATCCCACGCTGGCAATTTGATCAGGCAAATTGGAACCTTTACTCACAACTAACTGTTTTTAGTGAGGTTCCTTCTTCGTCCTCCATTGATGAGCTTTTACACCTCTTCTCGTCCTCCGTTTTAACCGCAGCTTCTCATTCTATACCCTAAACTTCGGGCAGGCATTCTCAGAAATGCACGCCTTGGTGGTCTCCTGCTTGTACTCGTGCAGTACATTTGAAACACGCTGCATGGGGCAGGTACCGGTACAATAGAACCACGGAGAGACTTCTTGATTTTAAGCAGAAGCGTGCGATCGCTCGCCGTGTCATCCGTGATGCTAAACGCACTTCCTGGCAAGATTATGTCTCCGCCATCACTTCTGCTTCCTCTATGAGGTAAATATTCTCCTGACCCGGCTCCTGTTCTGCGGGTTGCCGGTGTTGATATAGCAAACCCACTAGATGTTGCCAATGAAATTGGCAATCATCTGGTCCGTATTTCTCGGGGAGCTCCATCTATGCCCCTCATTTCTTTCCTCAAAGTCTGCCAGAGAGTTAGCACCCTTGGACTTTTCTTCTCTCAGAGAAGAACAGTATAATGTGCCTTTTACACTTTAAGAACTGGAGGCAACACTCTCAGCTTGCCGATCATCGGCAGCTGAGCCCGACGACATTCATATTCGTATGCTACAACATTTACATCAGTCAGCCCTTTCAGTCCTATTATGCCTTTTCAGTCTTATTTGGTCACAGAGTTCTTCCACAGCTGTGGAAATCTGCCATTGTTCTCCCTTTCCCCAAACAGGCACTACGGGACATGAAGCCTCCCACTATCGTCCCATTGCTCTTACCAGTGCAGTTTTGCAAGTGATGGAACGCCTGGTAAATAGACGTTTTAGTGTGGTATTTAGAGACACACAACGGTCTCCTCCACTCGTCAATATGGCTTTCGTAAGGGGTGTTCTACCATAAAACCCCTTACTAAGCTTGGATACGTATGTTCGTAATGCCTTTGCGAATAACCACTCGTTTTTTGTCATATTTTTTGACCTTGAGAAGGCATATGACACAACTTGGAGGTTAATAATTTTTGGCCCAAGCCCACTCCTTAGGCCTCCGAGGCAATCTACCATCCTTCCTTAAGAACTTTTTAACTGACAGGCATTTCCGTGTTCGGGTTAATAATGTGCTCTCCCCGGACTTTATCCAAGCTGAAAGGTGTCCCCCAGGGATGTGTTCTGAGCACAACACTTTTTTCTCCTTGCTATAAATGAATTGGCCTCTATCTTCCATCAAATATTTGGTCATCACTCTGTGTTGATGACTTCGCTATTGCCTGTTTCAGGCGCTGACCTGTCACCCTCATTACAGTTTTTTCTCTCCAGCATGCGGTCGACCGTGTTTCCCAAATTTGGGGCCAACACATGGGTTTAAAATTTTCCAGCGCCCCAAGACTCGCCAAATTACTTTTACTAGACGCTCTGTCCCCTTCTCCGATCATCCTTTGACCTCTATGGCTCCCGTAAACCCTGAACGTGATACAGTCAGGTTTCTGGGCCTCTTCTTTGACCGAGGTTATCCTGGAAACCTCACATTACCTCTCTGAAGGGGAACTTGTCACAGCCGGCTGAGCCTTCTTAAAACCCTTGCTCATCTTTCCTGGGGAGCTGATCGTCGAACTCTCCTTCGCCAACATTCCACCCTCATTTTATTTGAAACTTGATTATGGTGACCAGATCTATTCAGCGGGGCCCCTCCGCTACTCTCTCTAGCCTTAACCCCCCTTCATCACTAAGGATTACTTTATGCTTGGGCTTTCGCTCTTTTTCCCTTCCGTTTAGAGCCTCTATGCAAAGCGAATGTTCCATCCTTATCCAATCGCCGTGATTTCCCATTGCCTTCGCTACTATGTACGCTTTCATGATCTCCACAATCCTTCCATTTATAGAATGGTCACTGATATTAGTAGACATTCTTTATTTGTTCGCCGCCCCTGTTTACTCCGTACCTTCTCTCTTCGCTTACATTCGCTCTTGTCTTCTCTTCAATTACCACCTTTCTATGTTCATGTAGCATCTCACTTTCCCTACACCCCTGGGAAGTTCCAGCTGTTCGAGTCTGTTCTTTCTCTCTCCCCTTTCTCGAAAGCCCAACTGCCTACGGTCGCTTCCCGCTCTCTTTTTCTTGACCACTTCCACTCTCATTTCAGCCATTTGGGCAGTGGTTT
>NC_069407.1:34141508-34213322 GCF_026875155.1 Cherax quadricarinatus
ATGCAAGGAGGCAGTGGAAAGGATTATTCCCAAGGGCAACAGAAACAATAGGAAGACCAGAACGAGCCCCTGGTTTACCCGACGGTGTAAGGAGGCAAAAACAAAGTGCAATAGAGTATGGAAAAAGTACAGAAGGCAGAGAACACATGAAAATATGGAGATCAGTTGCAGAACCAGGAACGAGTATGCACAGGTAAGGAGGGAGGCCCAGCGACAGTATGAAAATAACATAGCATCGAAAATCAAGACTGACCCGAAACTGTTGTATAGCAACATCAGGAGGAAGACAACAGTCAAAGACCAGGTGATCAGACTGAGGACAGAAGATGGAGAACTCACAAGAAATGATCAGGAGGTATGTGAGGAGCTAAACAGGAGATTTAAGGAAGTTTTACAGTAGAGACAGGAAGGGCTCTGGGAAGACAGCACAGAAGGGAACATAAAGAGGGAATATACCAACAAGTGTTGGATGACATACGAACAACCGAGGAGGAGGTGCAGAAGCTGCTAAGTGACCTTGATACCTCAAAGGCGATGGGACTGGACAACATCTCCCCATGGGTTCTTAGAGAAGGAGCAGAGATGCTGTGCGTGCCCCTAACCACTAATCTTCAACCCATCCCTTGAAACTGGGCAACTAACTGAGAAATGGAAGACAGCAAATGTAGTCCCCATATTTAAGAAAGGAAACAGAAATGAGGCACTAAACTACAGACCTGTCTCTCTGACATGTGTTGTGTGCAAAGTCATGGAGAAGATTATCAGGAGAGTGGTGGAACACCTGGAACAGAACAAGATTATAAATGAAAACCAGCATGGGTTCATGGAAGGCAAATCCTGTGTCACAAAACTTCTGGAGTTTTATGACAAGGTAACAGAAGTAAGACACGAGAGAGAGGGGTGGGTTGATTGCGTTTTCCTAGACTGCAGAAAGGCCTTTGATACAGTTCCCCACAAGAGATTAGTGCAGAAGCTGGAGGATCAGGTGCATATAACAGGGAGGGCACTGCAATGGATCAGGGAATACCTGACAGGGAGGCAACAACGAGTCATGGTACGTGAAGAGGTATCACAGTGAGCGCCTGTGACGAGCGGGGTTCCACAGGGGTCAGTTCTAGGACAAGTGCTATTTTTGATATATGCGAACGACATGATGGAAGGAGTAGACTCTGAAGTGTCCCTATTCGCAGATGATGTGAAGTTGATGAGAAGAATTAAATCAGATGAGGATGAGGCAGGACTGCAAAGAGACCTGGACAGGCTGGACATGTGGTCCAGAAACTGGCTTCTCAAATTCAACCGTGCTAAATGCAAAGTCATGAAGATTGGGGAGGGGCAAAGAAGACCACAGACAGAGTATAGGCTAGGTGGACAAAGACTACAGACCTCACTCAGGGAGAAAGACCTTAGGGTGACCATAACACCGAGTACGTCACCAGAGACACACATCAACCAAATAACTGCTGCAGCATACGGGCACCTGGCAAACCTGAGAATAGCGTTCCAATACCTTAATAAGGAATCGTTCAAGACACTGTACACTGTGTATGTTAGCCCCATACTGGAGTATGCAGCACCAGTCTGGAACCTACACCTGCTCAAGCACGTCAAGAAGTTAGAGAAAGTACAAAGGTTTGCAACAAGGCTAGTCCCAGAGCTCAGGGGAATGTCGTACGAGGAAAGGTTGAGGGAAATTGGACTGACGAAACTGGAGGACAGAAGGGTCAGGGGAGACATGATAACGACATACAAGATACTGCGGGGAATAGACAAGGTGGACAGAGATAGGATGTTCCAGAGAGGGGACACAGAAACAAGGGGTCACAACTGGAAGCTGAAGACTCAGACGAGTCACAGGGACGTTAGGAAGTATTTCTTCATTCACAGAGTCGTCAGGAAGTGGAATAGCCTAGCAAGTGAAGTAGTGGAGGTAGGAACCATACATAGTTTTAAGAAGAGGTATGACAAAGCTCAGGAAGCAGAGAGGGAGAGGACCTAGTAGCTATCAGTGAAGAGGCAGGGCCAGGAGCTGAGTCTCAACCCCTGCAACCACAATTAGGTGAGTACACACACACACACACACACACACACACACACATACACTGAGAGGAATTGACAAGGTGGACAAAGACAGGATGTTCCAGAGATTGGACACAGCAACAAGGGGACACAGTTGGAAGTTGAAGACACAGATGAATCACAGGGATGTTAGGAAGTATTTCTTCAGCCACAGAGTAGTCAGGAAGTGGAATAGTTTGGGAAGCGATGTAGTGGAGGCAGGATCCATACATAGCTTTAAGTAGAGGTATGATAAAGCTCACGGTTCAGGGAGAGTGACCTAGTAGCGACCAGTGAAGAGGCAGGGCCAGGAGCTTGGACTCGACCCCTGCAACCTCAAGATGAGTACACACACACACACCACACACAAACACACACACACAAACACACACACACACACACATGCATGGTTAGGCATTATTTACAGCTAGCAAAGTCAGGGTATTTCTCCAGAATGGTCTGTAATATACCACTGTGGATAAAATACTTTGCCATTTCTTGAACATTTCTGAGTGAGTTGTCTCTAAATTCATTAATTTGATCACACTCCAGTACATAATGACACAAGGTGTGACAGTAGTCCATCTGGCAAAGTTTACATTTCATTTGGTCTACATTTGGTGGTGGTGATTTAACCTGCCATAGATACTTGTAACCCAGCCAGAGCCGGGCGGTAGTGACATCCAAGAGTCTGCTTATCTTGTTGGATGCACCATAGATATGTGGCTCCTCCTGCATGATGGAATGATGATAGATGGACTGACTTGTGTCAATCTCCCTAAGTCTTAAGTCAATAAAGTTCAATTGAAGATCTTTTCGTATTATTGTTCTCAAACTGCTAACTGACAACCCAAGATTGTAATCTACCCCCCTCTTTGAAAGCATACAGCTTAGCCAATTTATCAGTTCTATCATGCATCTGAAGATCAATGTGAGATGGAATCCACAGCATGTGCACTCTGACTCCACTGTCCACAATCTTACCATACCTATGTCTGGCTTCTGACACAAGCATGCCACAATTTATTCTTAATGAGTTGAGAGCATTTATGGATGACAGAGAATCAATTACAATTAAAGTATCAACCTTAGATACATGGACGCATTTGAGTGCAAGGAGTATGGAAACAGTTCTATTTGAAGGGTAGAGGCCCAATTACTGATGCGTGCTCCAATTTCTTCATGAGAGCCATCACTCTGTATAACAGCAGCTCTACCAGCTGCACCAGTGGACTGGTGAACAGAACCATCAACGTAAATAATTTGTGAAAGAGTGTTCTGTGTGATTAAGTTATCAGTACAGCTTAAGGCATCATGTTTGGCTTCAAGACGAAGCTTTGGTTGTGATTTAAGAAGAGTTTTGGGGGAAATGGAGGAATGGTAGTTTGGAATGGGGTAATATCCCATGGAGCAGGGAAGTGTCTCTGTTGTCTAACTTGACATAGATCATGTAGCCGGTTCATGTGGGGGTCGGTTCCAGTTTTTTCGATCCATCTGGAAGGATGTTCACCAGTGCTGAGGAAAGTTTGGAGGGCTTCTGTGCAGGGGTTTGAATGGGCTAACCTAAGCATATTGACCCCAATAAGGATATTTCTTTCAGTAACACAATCTCTAATGCTTGGAATATTAAGTTATTTCCGCATATTTAAAATTTTGGCAGTACGAGGGCATCCTAGGATGATCCTCATTGCTTCGTTTTGCAGTTTTTCCAGCCCTCCAAGCTTCCAGTCAGACACAAATGCAAGTAGTGGCACCGCATAATCAACCAATGATCTAATATAAGCAAGATACATCATTTTCACAATTTTAACATTAGCTCCATACCTGGGATGAAAACCTGCCACAACTCTAAGTGCTCTCAGCCTTTCTTTGTATTGGCGACAAAGTCTCGTTACAACGTCCAAGTAGTGGAACCTCAAAGCCTAGATACCTGTATCTGCTTACATATTCTAGAAGAAACCCATCATGCAACTGGATCTGACGAACTGTGCATCTCTGTCGAGGAGGACGCCTGTTGAGTATCTTTGTTTTATCCCCTGAGATTAACCCCAGGTCCTGACACGAGGCTAGTACATGATTAAGAATGTTTTGGGTGTTGGAGAATCCGGTGGTGTGAATCATCATATCAGCAAAACTAACCACATAATGATGGGGCTGGCTAGGCATAGCATTAAGTAAGGCATTAATCAGAATATTGAAAAGGGTGGGACTAAGCACACCTCCCTGTGGGGTTCCTAATTCAAAATCTTTAGTTACACTTCTATGTCCCTGGAACAACACAGACAACTTTCTGCTGGACAGGTAACCTTTAATCCAGTGGAGAAGCCATCCTCCAACATCCATTCTGGCAAGTTCACTAATGATTACATGTCAGTTGGCTACATCAAAAGCGGATTTAAGGTCAAGGAAGGTAGTGTATGAGCTGTCAGTGTGCAGAGTGAGAAAGGTGGTAATGCAATGATGCACACTCCTTCCATGCATGAAGCCATGCAACCGGGGAGACAAGAATTCCTTAATTCTGTGCATAAGACGATTAAGAATCATCCTTTTGAATGTTTTACACAAGCAGCTAGTAAGGGATATTGGGCGAAATGAGTTTTGTTGATTGGGCTTCGGAATGGTAATAATGAGGCTGTTGGTCCATGATTTAGGGAGCTTCCCAGTGACATAGCTCATTATATAATTCAAGTAAAGGATTACCTGGTACTCAACACAGCAATCTGAGTATGTTGTAAGTAATACCATCCTCACCAGGTGACGTGGAGTTGCCCTTAGTTAGTGCTGCATCAAGTTCATAATTAGAGAAAGGAATGTTGCAGTCATCTGTTTTGCTGGGCATAAAGCAAACAAGTCTCTCCCTTGCATCATATTTGTCATTTAATTTTGCCTGTGTGGTACTAGGAAGATTGTCATAGCTAGATGTAGCAGCCCAAGCACTGACTAACTCATTCGCCCAATGCAAGGGATGAGGGTGCGCGATCTGCCCAGTTCTGTTACCCTTAATTCTATTTATGTCCCTCCATGCCCGGCTAAGTGGGGTGTGAGCATTGAGACCATTGACAAATTGTTCCCAGTCTGTTTGCCGCAGCTCTGTCATACACTCTCTGGCAGCAGCAAGGGCAGTTTGGAAGAGGCTCAGCATTTCAGGGGTACGATGGTTTCTATAGGCTAGGCCTAGTCTGTGAGCAGTACGTTTCAATGTTTGAAGTTTAGAATCATTGTAATAGGTATGGTTTTTATAAGACTTATGATTATTATGGAAGTCATTTGGATTTAGAGTAGTAGGAGGTTTCAGAGGCGGCTCTAAGAAGTTCTGAATACTGCTCACAAGGTCATTGTTAAAAGTCTCGACTGAGGTACACTCATAGGAATTATACCAGTCAGTCACATGTGCAACAAAGTCATCATGCTGATCAGGGGGAACATTAAAACGTTCCTGTTTGAATATCTCACCAGGGAGGATAGTACGTATTACCAATATCTAGGGAGGTTAGCCTTGGGAAATGATCTGATGATATATCTGTTACAATGGAAGACTCACAGCTGGCAGAAGTAATGTTGAAACCCAGGCACAGATCAAGGATGCCTCCATAGATATGTGTGGGTTCAAGGTCACCTACAATTTGTACATTATCATGACTGTTTAAGAGTGACAACAGTTGATTACCATTACGATTACCAAACTGAGAGTTTCCAATGATTTTGTGTCTTGCATTATAATCACCAATAATAAGAGTAGGTTCATACTGAGCACAAGTTGGGAGCTCCAAGTAATTAAACTTATCAGCAGGAGCATACAAGTTAAATATGTTGGCAGCAGAGCTCCCAATATAAATCCTAACACCGTGATACTGTAGCCCCTCTGTTTTCTTATGTGCAAGAAGTTGATGGGGAAGTGATTTTTTAATATATAGAACACAAGAGTTAGTAGATTTGAGGTTATAAGCAACAAATGATGGCAATTTAGGGGGTTGGGATTTTTCAGGGACTCTGCACTCTTGTAGACACACAATACCAATGGATTCAGTAGTTACTTTATGATGAAGGTCAGAAAATCTTTTTCTGCACTCTTGTAGACACACAATACCAATGGATTCAGTAGTTACTTTATGATGAAGGTCAGAAAATCTTTTTCTAAGTGACGCAATATTCCAACTTAAAATGGATAGTTTATACCAGTTTGGTTGCATTATAAAAGTCCAGGGATAGAATTCAATTTCTCAGCAAAATGAAAAAACTTACTAAATAGCAAACAGACATAATCAATATCAATATCATCAGTATTATCCTTATCCATGAGTTTCTTAAGTGCACTTCCACTATGGAGACCTCTTGGGAGTCTTTGTTTACAGAGGTCACGGCATTCTTTGTCTGTGAATGTATGGAAGGTGACACTATCCCTCGCACTCACCTCTCCACTTTTATTACACTCATCACTATCATCGCATGTACCACTTCCCTCATCATTATGACCAGTGATGCATACACCATTATCGACAACCGGGTCATCCACACTCAGTATCTATCAATACATTACACTCATCAATTTGACTATCATGATGGTCTTCACTGCCCTTATCATCTTCACTGTGATTGTAAACGCCACTATCAGATTCATCATTTTTGTAATTACTAACACCACTGCAATCATCAGTTTGTTCATCATCACCACACTCATTTTCATAATGGCTGACAATCTGTGGGTTCATGTACTCATTTGCAACCTCTAAGTTTTTCCTCGTGGTGCTCAAGTTGTTGTTTCAAACACCATTGTTGCTTCTCCAGTACTGTTATGGGCAGCTGCATGTTGTGTACCACTCCAGCAAGACTAGCTTCATCTGGAGGTATGAAGTCCCGGTCAGCTGAGCCAGGTGGCTGACTGACAGCTGACTCAGCCAGACAGGTGGTGTCAACACCAGCAGCATTACTAGTGTTGATAGCAGACATGATCGTGCTCTGTTGATGTACTCCCAGGGTGACTCGCTCAACCACATTGTCTGAAATCAGGCATGGGTGAATATTCAGACATGAAGTATCTCGTAGGCCTACTGCCTCATCATGGGGAGTGATGGGTGAGGCGGGAGCCCTGCGGCTGGCGATGTGGGCAGCTTTCACTCTGCTCAGCATGAGCAGCTGTGACTCCTGGAGTCTTACAATTGATACATTGTAATGCAACGGTCTGGTGTTTCTTGATCATATCATAGCACTGGTGAGAAGGATGGGCCTTGGCATACACTGCACACCAGTGTGGCTTAGCTGGGCATTTCCAAGCAATGTGACCCCAGCGCTGACACTTGTAGCATCTACAGTGAGGTGGTTTGTACAAAGCTATTTCGTAACTCCTGTTAAGCGCTGCACGAGAGTAGATATATGATGGTGGAGTCCCTTGGCCAATCCACTCAGCCAATATCAGATCATTTGGAAGTCGACGAGAGTTTGCAACTTGATCTGACAATAGGAATTTAGGATCCAAGTACTTATTGACATTGTGGATAACAATAAGCACTTTAGGTGATCTTGGTGGGGCAGCTTGGAGTTGGATTTACATATTATATGGTAAGAAGTTTTTTCTATGAATGCTGGGTAGTTAGTAACAAAAATGTAATTATCCTTGTCATGACGAAAGCGAATCCGAAGGTTTTCTTCTGGGTTGTCTAGTGTAGCTTCGTAAAACCATCTAAACTTGACCTCAAACTCACTGTTAGCAGGGAAATCAAGCGTAACCGTTCTGCGATGGCTGTTGTTGCTCTTGTTGTTTCTTGCAGCAAGCCTCCTTTGAAATCCTTTTTCTTTTTTCAAAGCATCCTTACTTCTATAACGTTCGAATTTGCCTTCACCACCATTTACTTCATTCACATCCATAGGTCACTTCTAGTTCAGCTGCTGACAGCAGGAATGGATTAATTGGATTTCCATTATTTCTTATGGGGAAAATTAATTCAGCTAACGATAAAATCGGTTAAGGACAAGCTCTCTGGAACGGATTAAAATCATTCCACTCGTTGTACACAACACAATAACCACACAACCATTACCATTATACTGTTTACAAAACTTGGTTACACAAACCAGCAATAAAAAAAGTTGTCTATTACTATTGTTCTATAATAATATATATATATGGATATACATACAGAGTCACTGGACATGTTCCTAGAAGTGCTGCAGCTTGTGGAACTCTTTGAAACAATGTGTTATGCACAGCACTGTTTTACACTCTTCACACACAAAATGAGTGTATCTGCATTTTTGTGGGCATTTTGTTGTATGTGCACAGACAGAACACCTCTTCTGAGCAAATTTCTTCTTAGTAGGAGGCAGATGAATTAGGTAGTCATCACCAGGCCTCAAACAGGATGGCATTTGGTGATAATTTCATGGGCGGTTTTTTATTGCAGGTGTTGTTACTTGGTGCTTGAATATTATTTGTCTGATGACAGACAAACAAAATTTGCCATATGGTGGTTTGTTGCTGGTCCTCATACATATTATAAACATTGAGCATGGAAATGTTCAGAAGATGGAAAAAGAGTTTTATGTACCACTTATATACTCTTGCGAACACAATCAGCAAACCCAATTTGCATGCCACATTTGTCCACTGAGTGCATATTGAGGGTGTAGTCCATCACAGCTGAAGGTTTTAGAATGGGTTCATTCGGAGGTGTGGAGTTACTAAAAGTATTAGTCAGAGGCCTAAAGAGGGGCTGTTGAGGTAGTTTGGTCATTTAGAGAATGGAACACAAATAACCCGCACATAAAAGAGAGAAGCTTACGACGACGTTTCGGTCCGACTTGGACCATTGACAAAGTCACACTAACCAGAGGTGGAGCAGGACGGCTATATATAGGCAGGAAGAGGTGGTGGTAGTAGTAGTAGTAGTACAAGAATTGTATATAATACCGACAAGATGAAATTAAGACACATGCACAACACCCGGGCATCCCCATCGTAGTTATCCTTGATCGCGAGGATTACCTCCGTAAAGCTGATGTCTTGCTCTCTGACTCACGCATCTACACTCCTCTCGTTTCCAACCCTCTTGATCGCATCAAGAGAACTTTCAACAAAAAACTAAGGACTCTCTCCGACCTCTGTCCTCCTGACTTTGACCTTGTTCAACGGTTTCGTGTCATCTGTCCCTCTCTTCCCTATTTCTATGGCCTTCCCAAAACTCATAAACCTGATATTCCTCTTCGTCCTATCATATCCTCTAGAGGTTCTGTCTCTTATTCTCTTGCTTCTTGGCTGGCCAAAACCCTCACTCCCTTTCTTGGTACTTTTTCTCCTGCCCACCTCCGTCACTCTCAAGACTTCATTGAACGGGTTCGCTCTCTCCCAACCTGTAAGATGCTTAGTCTTGACGTTGAGTCCCTCTTCACCAATGTCCCTCTTGATGATGTCCTTGATTTTCTTAGAGAGAAGGCCCATGAAGGGTTTCTTCATCTCCCTATCCCCACTGATGTCTTTCTTGATCTGATCCACCTCTGTGTGGACTCTAACTCCTTTTCCTTCCAAGGGAAATATTATTCTCAAACCTTCGGTGTCGCTATGGGCTCTCCTCTCTCTCCTGTCCTTGCTAATCTTTACATGGAATACTTCGAGACTGTTTTTCTTCCTACCCTCGATGTGCAACCTTCACTCTGGCTCCGCTATGTGGATGACATCTTTGCTCTGTGGCCTCATGACTCCAGTCTCTTCCAACCTTTTCTTGAAGCTCTTAATAATCTTACCCCTTCCAATAAGTTTAAAGCTGAAAGGGAATCTAATTCCTTGCTTCCTTTCCTTGATGTCCATGTCCACCGCTCAGATACAGGTTTTTCCTTTTCCGTTTACCGTAAACCTATGCACAGTGGCATGTACATTCACTACCTTTCCTATCATGCTTCCCCTGTCAAGAAAAGTGTTCTTATCTCCCTCTTTCTCCATGCCCTCCGCATCTGTGATCCTCAGTTCCTTCCAGCAGAAATTTCCACTCTTCATAATTTGTTCTCCCATCTTGGTTACCCTTCCCATTTCATAGACTCTGCCCTCTCACATGCTAAACGCAATTTCTTCTCTCCCAAACTCTCTACTCATGGGAACTCTTCTATCCTCTGCCTTCCCTACATTTCCGGTCTTTCTAATCTTAACAATTCTCTCCGTCCCTTAGACATCAAGCTTACCTTCCGCCAGACTAACACTCTTCGCACTTATCTCGTTCATACCTCTCCTCCCTCTACAGATGTTCCTGGTGTCTACTCTATTTCTTGCTCCTCCTGTCCTCTTCAATACTTCGGAGAAACTGGTCGATCTCTTTCTGACAGACTTGGGAAGCACAAAAATAGTGTTAGGCTTGCCGACACTAACAATGCTCTTTTCTGTCACGTCAGATTATTATTATTACAATCAAGGGGGAAGCGCTAAACCCGGAGGATTATACAGCGCCTGGGGGGGATGTGGAAGGCATTCAGGCTTAATTTGGGGAACTGGAGCACAGATCCAATTCCCTAAATCAAGAGCCCCTCACCAACATCAAGGAACCTTCCTTGAGGGGTGTCACGTCAGAGATCATAGCCATCCTATTGACTGGTCTTCTGCTAAAACTGCCTTCCCTACTTCCAACTCGAACAGTCGCCGTCTAGTTGAATCCTCTCTAATACACAACTTTCCTTGTATGAACCTTAGCCCTGGCTTCGTCTCTGTAGATGCCTTCCTCTCCCACTACATTGTAAAATGCTCCAAACTTCAGAACACCCATGATTTAACCTGAATCTTCATTTTTTCTTTTTCTTTTTCTTTTTCTTTTTCTTCTTCTTCCTCTTCCCCTTTCCTCTTTCCTTTTCTCCTCTGGGTTGTCTTTCTCTCTCCTGTCTCGTGTTTCTGTTCCTTCTTCATTTACAGTGGACCCCCGGTTAACGATTTTAATCCGTGCAAGAGGGCTCATCGTTATGCGAAATAATCGTTATGCGAATGAATTTTCCCCATAAGAAATAATGGAAATAAAATTAATCCGTGCAAGACGCCCAAAAGTATGAAAAAATTTTTTTTTTACCACATGAAATGTTAATTTTAATACACACAAACTGAAAAAGGCATGCACAATTACATGACACTTACTTTTATTGAAGATCTGGTGATGATTGATGGGATGGGAGGAGGGGAGAGCATTATCTTCTTACTGTTTAGAAGGGGAATCCCCTTCCATTAGGACTTGAGGTAGCAAGTCCTTTTCTGGGGTTACTTCCCTTCTTCTTTAATGCCACTAGGACCAGCTTGAGAGTCACTGGACCTCTGTCGCACAACAAATCTGTCCATAGAGCTCTGTACCTCCCGTTCCTTCAAGACTTTCCTAAAATGGGCCATAACATTGTCATTGAAATAGTCACCAGCACGGCTTGCAACAGCTGTGTCAGGGTGATTTTCATCTATAAAGGTTTGCAGTTCAACCCACTGTGCACACATTTCCTTAATCTTTGAAGTAGGCACAATGGATTCCACAACTGGCATAGGCTTCTCAGGGTTAGCCCCAAACCCTTCAAAATCTTTCTTAATTTCCATACTAATTCTCACCCTTTTTACCACAGGGTTGGCACTAGAAGCTTTCTTGGGGCCCATGGTCACTTATTTTCCAGAAACAGCACCGAAAACACTGTAATAATACGAAATATTCCGAGTGTATGCTTGGATGTTACCGCGGAGGCTGGCTGGTAAACAATGGGACGGCTGGCACATGTGAGGGCACATTGGACGCGTCTCGGACGAAAATCGGTAAGCGGGTTTTTAATCGGTATGCGCGGCAAAAATTTTGCGATAAAAGTAATCGGTATGCGGAAAAATCGCTATGTGATGCCATCGTTATGCGGGGGTCCACTGTATTTCACCACTTCCCCTTTCACGCACCTCTGTGCGCTTGCTCTCCCTCTGTAGGCATATAGCTCTCTTGCAGTGCTCCCCTTCCTTTGTATTTGACTGGCTCGTTTTCCCACTTCTACCACTACTACTACCTCTTCTTCCTCTACTACTACTACAACTACTGATGAAATTAAGACACATGTGCGGCGTCTGGTTGTCTTTGTTGTGGACGTTTTGCCATCCAGTGGCTGGCTGGATGGCGAAACGTCTACGATGGGGATACCCGGGTGTTGTGCATGTGTCTTAATTTCATCTTGTCGGTATTATATACAATTCTTGTACTACTACTACTACTACTACCACCACCTCTTCCTGCCTATATATAGCCGTCCTGCTCCACCTCTGGTTAGTGTGACTTTGTCAATGGTCCAAGTCGGACCGAAACGTCGTCGTAAGCTTCTCTCTTTTATGTGCGGGTTATTTGTGTATCGTTCCAGTCACGGTATTGTGCCTTTTTTGTTATTTAGAGAATGGAACAAAGTAGAATGGCTTGGAGAGTGTATAAAGCTGTAGGGAAAGGAAGGCGGGGTAGGGATTATCCTAGGAAAGGTTGGAGGGAGGGGGTAAAGGAGGTTTTGAAGGAGAGGGGCTTGGACTTCCATTAAGAGTGTGTAAGGGTGTTAGATAGGAGTGAATGGAGACGAATGGTTTTTAGAACCTGACGAGCTGTTGGAGTGTGAGCAGGGAAATATTTTGCGAAGGGATTCAGGGAAACTGGTTAGCCGGACTTGAGTCTTGGAGGTGGGAAGTACAATGCCTGCACTTTGAAGGAGGGGTTTGAGACACTGGCTGTTTGGAAGGAAATCCAAACTGTCGTATGTGAGCGCCTCTGCAAAGACAGTGACTGCGTGTGAATGATGGTGAGTGTTGAATGGTGATGAAAGCTTTTTTTTCTTTCTTTCTTTTTCGTCACCCTGCCTCGATGGGAAACGGCCAATGTGTTAAAAAAAAAAAACTAAATATTACGACATCAGTGTTGAGGTCCATTTTTTCTTTATAACACACCAGCTGTCTCCCACCGAGGTAGGGTGACCCAAAAAGAAGAAACACTTTCACTATCACTTACTCCATCACTGTCTTGTCAGAGGTGTGCTGACATAATGGCTCAGATGCCTCTCAAAACTTCAGTATTTCCACCCCTCCTTCAAAGTGCAGGCACTGTACTTCCCACCTCCATGAGTAAAGTCCAGTTAACCAGTTTCCCTGAATCCCTTCATAAATGTTACTGTGCTCACACTCCAACAGCAAGTCAAATCATAAAAACCACTTGCCTCCATTCACTTCTTTCTAACATGTTCTCACATGCCTGTTGGATGTACAAGCACATAAAACTTCCTTTATCCCCTCCCTCCAGCCTTTCTTAGGATGACCCCTGAATCTGCCTTCCCTCCACTACAAATTTATACATCCTCCAAGTCATTCTATTTTGCTCCATTCTCTTTAGATGTACAAACCACCTCAATAACCCCTAATCAGCCCCCTGGGTAATTCTTTTAGTAATCCTGCACCTCCTCCTAATTTCCAAACTACGAATTCCCTGCATAACAGTTAGTCACACCACACATTACCCTCAGACATGACATCTCCACTACCTTCAGCCCCTACTTGCTGCAACATTTAAAACCCATGCTTTACATCCATATATGAGTGTTGGTACCACTACATTCTGACACATTCCCCTTAATACACCACTCACCTTTTTTCCCTCGTCAATTCTATGGTTCACTTTGCCTTTCATAGACCTATCTGTTGACAGGTCCACTCCTAAATATCTGAACACATTCACTTCCTCCAATCCGATAACCAATCTTCATTACCTAAATTTTTGGTTATCCTCATTACCCTGCTCTCTTTTATGCTCACTTATAGTTTCTTGTACATATCCTTCCCAATTTGCTCACCAACCTCTGCAACTTCTCTTCAGAATCTCCCAAAAGCACAGTGTCACCAGCAAAAAGCAACTATGACAACTCCCACTTTGTGTTAGATTCTTTATCTTTTAATCTTACACCTCTTCCCAGCACCTGAGAATTCATTTCTCTTATAACCCCATCTATGAATATATTGAACCATGGCAACATCACACATCCCTGTCTAAGGCCTATTTTTACAGGGAAATGATCCCCCTTTCTCTTACATACTCTAATCTGAGCCTCACTATCCTCGTAAACACACTCTTAGGTGCTTCCAGTAGCCTACCACCTATTGTATATACTTTCAACTTCTACCACATTGCTCTACTATACACCCTATCATATGCCTTTTCCAAATCCATAAATGCAATAAGATACTGTTCACCTATATGCTTCATTGTAAACACTTGGTCTACACATTCCCTACCCTTCCTAAAGCCTTCTTGTTCATCTGCTATCCTGCTTTCTGTCTCACTCTTAATTCTTACAGTAATAAATCTACCATATACCTTACCATGTATACTCAACATTAATCACTTTCCCCTTCTTCAGACCAACAGAAATACAGACATAATCAAAGAAATCCACTTAATGCTGTACCTTCATAGCACGTTCAAGGAGAGAGCAAGTAATTTCAACAGGAACAATTGTACCATTCTTAATATGTTCTTCAATCATATCTCCAAATTCACTTCCTGGCTTAGCCCGCTCTTCCCGAAGCAGATCTCCTGCTGACAGATGAACATATCCAAATTCCTACAAAATATGAAAGTCAAAATTAGATACAAGAGCAGAAACAAAATTATAAAAATGCTAACTGGTATTGAAAATTAAATTAAGAATTTTTCTACTTGTTAGCCAGTTCCCAATTAGATATGTATACATACTAAGAGTCTTGGTCTACTCTTTCTGTACATCATGACCAAACAAATCCCTCGGACTCTTGAATTATACTTCTAATACAGGTTGACTATCACTAATCCGGCACCATCGGGACCTGTAGGGTACCAGACTAGTGATTTTGCCGGATTACAGAGTGGCTAGGTTAGAATACACTCAACCCAATGGTGACATTTACGCACTGGCAATTTCACCCACTTAATGCCCTATTTTTGGCCCATCCCACTGTTCCAGTTGACCAAACTCGTAGCTATTTCGCTAGTATTCCTTCTATTCTGTTGATTGAGCACAAGAAACTGCCCATTTACCTATTTCAACTATCCAATAAAGTGGTCAAAAATTGGTAATTTGACCAATTTCACTCAAATTTCAAGGGATGCCAATTTCAAAATAGGGTCCAGAATAAACAATGCAGACATTCCTAGCACTAAACCTGCAATTACCATGTGATACACTAACATCCCTTACCTTAACAATTTTTTCACACTGAGTGCCTTTACCTGCACCAGGACCACCAAGTACAAAGGCAACATTGTATTTGTCAGACATGATGGCAGACTGTAACCCACGCAGCAGTCGCTTCACCAACATACACCTGGAATTTATTTTTAAATTTAGTGATACCAATACTGTCTGTAAAATACAATTCAAAAATTATGTATTACATACCTAATTAAAAATATAAGTTAAAATTTTTATTTTCAAACCCCTATACATAAACCTATCACTTCAAAAGTCCGTTGTATGCACACCATTACAAACAACCTAGACTAGGACTAAAAATATTACAAATATATGGAGTTCTCTAAAATTATGAGTTTGGCAAATACCACAGGAATTGTAAACAATAGGATACCAATGTGGCAGATGTTGCAAGTATATGGAATAGGTGATAAGTTACTAAATGCTGTAAAGAGTTTTTATGAGGATAGTGAGGCTCACGTTAGGGTGTGTAGAAGAGAGGGAGACTACTTCCCAGTAAAAGTAGGTCTTAGACAGGGATGTGTAATGTCACCATGGTTGTTTAATATATTTATAGATGGGGTTGTAAAAGAAGTAAATGCTAGGGTGTTCGGGAGAGGGGTGGGATTAAATTATGGACAATCAAATACAAAATGGGAATTGACACAGTTGTTTTTTGCTGATGATACTGTGCTTATGGGAGATTCTAAAGAAAAATTGCAAAAATTAGTAGATGAGTTTAGGAGTGTGTGTAAAGGTAGAAAGTTGAAAGTGAACATAGAAAAGAGTAAGGTGATGAGGGTATCAAATGATTTAGATAAAGAAAAATTGGATATCAAATTGGGAAGGAGGAGTATGAAAGAAGTGAATGTTTTCAGATATTTGGGAGTTGACGTGTTGGCGGATGGATTTATGAAGGATGAGGGTAATCATAGAATTGATGAGGAAAAAAAAAGGTGAGTGGTGTGTTGAGGTACATGTGGAGACAAAAAACATTATCTATGGAGGCAAAGAAGGGAATGTACGAAAGTATAGGAGTACCAACACTCTTATATGGGTGTGAAGCTTGGACTGTGAATGCAGCAGCAAGGAGGCGGTTGGAGGTAGTGGAGATGTCCTGTCTAAGGGCAACGTGTGGTGTAAATATTATGCAGAAAATTCGGAGTGTGGAAATTAGGAGAAGGTGTGAAGTTAATAAAAGTATTAGTCAGAGGGCTGAAGAGGGGTTGTTGAGGTGGTTTGGTCATTTAGAGAAAATGGATCAAAGTAAAATGACATGGAGAGCGTTTAAATCTGTAGGGGAAGGAAGGCGGGGTAGGGGTCGTCCTCAAAAAGGTTGGAAGGAACGGGTAAGGGAAGTTTTGTGGGCGAGGGGCTTGGACTTCCAACAGGCGTGCATGAGCGTGTTCGATAGGAGTGAATGGAGACAAATGGTATTTGGGACCTGACGATTTGTTGGAGTGTGAGCAGAGTAATATTTAGTGAAGGGATTCAGGGAAACCAGTTATTTTTATATAGCTGGGCTCGAGTCCTGGAAATGGGAAGCACAATGCCTGCACTTTAAAGGAGGGGTTTGGGATATTAGCAGTTTGAAGGGATATATTGTGTCTCTTTATATGTATATGCTTCTAAACTGTTGTGTTCTGAGCACCTCTGCAAAAACAGTGATTATGTGTGAGTGAGGTGAAAGTGTTGAATGATAATGAAAGTATTTTCTTTTTAGGGATTTTCTTTCTTTTTGGGTCACCCTGCCTTGGTGGGAGACGGCCGACTTGTTAAAAAAAAAAACAAGTTAAAACTATAAAAATTAATCAAGATATGTAAATTTGTAGGCTACAGTTAAAAAAGGTCTGACCAGTAGCTCTTGAAATTAAAATAAGACTCGGCAGATGGTGCAACATCTTCCCAATGAAAAGCACTGGAGCCATGAGTACATTAAGAGACAACACATTAAGTGTTTGGGGCCCAAGACTGTTCAACTGCATCCCAATATACATAAGGGGGATACCAAAAGACCCCTAGCTGTCTTCATGAGGGCACTGGATATGCACCTAAAGTCAGTACCTGACCAGCTGAGCTGTGGTTCGTACATCGGTTTGAGTGCGGCCAGCAGTAACAGTCTGGTTGATCAGACCCTAATCCACTACGAGGCCTGGTCATGGACCGGGCCATGGGTGCAGTGACCCTTGGAATACCCTCCAGGTATACCAGGTAACTTTAATAAAGTAAGGTGACATTTATTTAATACATTTTGAAAAAGCACTGGTTATGCAAAGTGCAGTGGACCCCCGGTTATTATAATTAATCTGTTCCTGAGAGAGTGACTAAACCCAAATCTGACTATTTCTGAATTCATTTTCCCCATAAGAAATAACGTAAATCCAATTAATCCGTTCTAGACACCCAAAAGCATTAAAAAATTTTTTTTACATGAAATATACATTTACCTACACAGAAAACAATGACATGCAGAATAAAACAATAATAAAATGACACTTACCTTTATTGAAGACTTATTGATGTAAGGAAGACGGGAGAAGGGGAAAGGATGGAAGAATTACTATTGTTTGGAAGGGGAATCCCCTTCCATAAAGACTTTAGGTACGAAGTCCTTTCCCTGGGTTACTTCCCTTCTTTGTTTTTTAACCCCTTGACTGTTGCAACCCCCAATCCTGAAGTGTCTCCTGGTGTCGCAAAATTTCAAAAAAAAAAAAAAAAAAAAAAAAATTCTTATGAAATGATAGATAATCTTTTCCCGATTGTAATGACACCAAAAACACGAAATTTGATGGAAAACTGACGGAATTATGTTCTTGCGAATTTAGCAACCTCGGCAACATTTACAAATTGGCGATTTCGCCCACTTTGAGCCCTATTTTTGGCTAATTCCTTCGTTCCAGTCGGCCAAACTCATAGCTCATTCTTTAGAACTCCATTTTTTCTATCGATTGAGTACAAGAAACTGCCTATTTACCGATTTCAACTACCCAATAACGTGGTCAGAAATTTGCAATTTGGCCAATTTCACGAAAATTAAAAAATATGACAATTTCAAAAATAAGGTCCAGAATGAACAATGCAGACATTCCTGGCTCTAAAATAACATTTTCTTTGTTCATCAGTCACGTCTCCAAGCCTCTTTGATATTACTCTTGCTTTCTATTTCGAATTTTTTTTCAAACAAAAAATAGAAGATTTACTGTTATGCAGACTACTGTAATACTGTAATAATTGTATAAATAACATAAATCCATTCATGACTGCATATTAGAATGGCTAGTTGGACATTTATTGGACAACGACATCATTTGTTTACTTTTCAACATCGGCAAAAATCAAACATTTCCCCTACTTTGAGCTCCATTTCCAGGTTCTTTTTATAGTAAAATCAATCAAAATCACCTCTATTTCTATAATATGTTTTCCATTCTATCAAATGAGACCAAGAAAACGAGAATACAACCATAAATAGTATACAGTGGACCCCCGGTTAACGATATTTTTTCACTCCAGAAGTATGTTCAGGTGCCAGTACTGACCGAATTTGTTCCCATAAGGAATATTGTGAAGTAGATTAGTCCATTTCAGACCCCCAAACATACACGTACAAATGCACTTACATAAATACATTTACATAATTGGTCGCATTCGGAGGTAATCGTTATGCGGGGGTCCACTGTACAAAAATAGACCACAAAGTCGGCATTTTAATTAAAAAAACGGTCGGAGTTTTTTTTTTTTCATTATGCACTGCGTGCTCCAGGATTTTTTTTATATGGTGCACACTGACCACACAGACCCATTCTCTCACATGTGGGCCTACCAGCTTTCTCCTGCTTGATTTGAAGCCGCTAGAATTTATGAGTATATATACGTCAAACAAGGTACCTCGTAAGACGTATATATACGACCTCGACAGTCAAAGGGTTAATGCCACTAGGACCAGCTTGAGTCACTGCACCCCATCGCTGGTATACGTTAGGAATTGTGGTGGCGGCAGGGGAGTGTTGAGAGACAGGACAAGATAGACCTTCAATATGACACTATCAACTCTATGGCTTATTTATCTAGCACAATTCATCTAACATGACATAATAAACAATATTAATAACATAGAAAAATATATACTCTAGAATGAATAAAATATGTCAAGTCTCTCTCCCTAACCAACGAGTGATGCTGTGTTGTTTGTTGTTGGGTGTATAAGGGCCACTGAAAGATAAGCCTTACATAGCGATGGTGATGGTGGCAGCAGAGACGGCGGTGTTGTCAGTCACCCTATAGAACTCCAACAATATTGGAGGAGTCAGTTTTGCGCTGTCCTTTTTCTGTCGATTAATCTCTTAATTTGCTTGCTACACTGTTAATGCTACACCTTATTGCTGGCTGGCGCTATAGCCTTTATCGACTCCTGCTGCTTTAGTATTGTACATATCGCAGAATCACTGAAGAAGGCACATTCTACCCTCTCTCTCAGCCCTTCACCTAAGGGCTGGATGGCACTAGGAACTTCCTTGGGACCCATGGTGGCTTATTTACTACTTGCAAGCACTAAAAATAATGGAATAATATGAAATGTATTGTATGAATGCGTGGGATTGTGCTCACTGGCTGATTAACAACAACACACTGAGTGTCAGGCTGCTGTTGCCGTGCGGAAGCGTTTGGGACAAATGACTATTACCAAGCTCAATGACGATCATCAAGCCAATATTTTGATGAAAAAACGTTACTATTTCCGAATACGTACAGTGAAACCTCTACTTATGAGCGTGTCCACTTGCGAGTTTTTCCAAATACGAGCAGTCGATGGGTCGATTTTTTGCTTCTATACGTGAGCAAAATTTCCACAAGCGAGCAGACCTCAAAGCAGGTTTCTTGACAGTGGTGAGGGGCTCTTGCTCTTGATCTCGGGAATTGTATCTCAATTATTTGTTGGACTATCTTATTGAAACTTGGGCAATGTATGATGGAAAGATGCTTCTTAACGTACACCAAAATTGAAAGAAATCTAAGCATAAATAATGGAGTTCACTTCTCAGCAATTAGCCACCCTTTTGCGGTAATTTCAAATGACTTTTATGGTTGCATTCTCGTTTTTTTTGGTCTCATTTGATAGAATGGAAGATATATTACAGAAATAGATATGATTTTAATTGCTTTCTCGATGAAATGTACCTTGAAATAGAGCTCAACCTAGGAGAAATGGTCCATTGCTTGGCTGTTTCACAGTATGCAGTCATGAATGGGTTGACATTATTTATACATTTATTGCAATAAGGAATAACAGTAAATCCTCTATTTTTTGTGTGAATAAAAATTACAATTTATATAATAATAATAATAATAATAATAATAATAATAATAATAATAATAATAATAATAATAATAATAATAGTAATAATAATAATAATAATAATAATAATAATAATATGTAAAATTAATATGTATAATAATAATAATAGTACATATAATAATTTTTTTTTTATCATCACACTGGCTGATTCCCACCAAGGCAGGGTGGCCCAAAAAAGAAAAACTTTCACCATCATTCACTCCATCACTGTCTTGCCAGAAGGGTGCTTTACACTACAGTTTTTAAACTGCAACATTAACACCCCTCCTTCAGAGTGCAGGCACTGTACTTTCCATCTCCAGGACTCAAGTCCGGCCTGCCGGTTTCCCTGAACCCCTTCATAAATGTTACTTTGCTCACACTCCAACAGCACGTCAAGTATTAAAAACCATTTGTCTCCATTCACTCCTATCAAACACGCTCACGCATGCCTGCTGGAAGTCCAAGCCCCTCGCACACAAAACCTCCTTTACCCCCTCCCTCCAACCTTTCCTAGGCCGACCCCTACCCCGCCTTCCTTCCACTACAGACTGATACACTCTTGAAGTCACTCTGTTTCGCTCCATTCTCTCTACATGTCCGAACCACCTCAACAACCCTTCCTCAGCCCTCTGGGCAACAGTATAATAATACAATAATAATAGTATAATAATACAATAATAATAGTAATAATATATGTATAATAATAATAATTATATAATAATAATGGTGAATAAAAAAAATAATGTACTACATATAATAATTATAATAATAGACGGTTTCAAAAGGCCGTCACCAGATGGCAGTGTTTACCACAACAAAGAGGGAGCGGTTGTGGCCACCTCCACCTGTTACATAATGACATTTTATTCATTCTAGAGTATATATCATGTTTCTATGTTATTTATATTGTTCGTTATGTCATATTAGATGAACTGTGATATATAAATAAGTCATATAGATATTAGCGAAATTATTCATGAAGTATTTTGCCCGGTCTCCAGACAAACTCTCGTCCACTGCCGACACCGCCCATACCACTACATGAATGACATATTTTATTCATTTTAGAGTATATATCAGGTTTCTATGTTATTTATATTGTTTATTATGTCATATTAGATGAAGTGAGATAGATAAATAAGCCAAGGAGTTGATAGTAACGAAATTATTGAAGTACAGGATTCCACTGGAACGGATTAATTGCATTTCAATTATTTTTTTTTATTATCACACTGGCCGATTCCCACCAAGGCAGGGTGGCCCGAAAAAGAAAAACTTTCACCATCATTCACTCCATCACTGTCTTGCCAGAAGGGTGCTTTACACTACAGTTTTTAAACTGCAACATTAACACCCCTCCTTCAGAGTGCAGGCACTGTACTTCCCATCTCCAGGACTCAAGTCCGGCCTGCCGGTTTCCCTGAATCCCTTCATAAATGTTACTTTGCTCACACTCCAACAGCACGTCAAGTATTAAAAACCATTTGTCTCCATTCACTCCTATCAAACACGCTCATGCATGCCTGCTGGAAGTCCAAGCCCTCGCACACAAAACCTCCTTTACCCCCTCCCTCCAACCTTTCCTAGGCCGACCCCTACCCCGCCTTCCTTCCACTACAGACTGATACACTCTTGAAGTCATTCTGTTTCGCTCCATTCTCTCTACATGTCCGAACCACCTCAACAACCCTTCCTCAGCCCTCTGGACAACAGTTTTGGTAATCCCGCACCTCCTCCTAACTTCCAAACTACGAATTCTCTGCATTATATTCACACCACACATTGCCCTCAGACATGACATCTCCATGCCTCCAGCCTTCTCCTCGCTGCAACATTCATCACCCACGCTTCACACCCATAAATAGAGCGTTGGTAAAACTATACTCTCATACATTCCCCTCTTTGCCTCCAAGGCAAAGTTCTTTGTCTCCACAGACTCCTAAGTGCACCACTCACTCTTTTTCCCTCATCAATTCTATGATTCACCTCATCTTTCATAGACCCATCCGCTGACACGTCCACTCCCAAATATCTGAATACGTTCACCTCCTCCATACTCTCTCCTCCAATCTGATATTCAATCTTTCATCGCCTAATCTTTTTGTTATCCTCATAACCTTACTCTTTCCTGTATTCACCTTTAATTTTCTTCTTTTGCACACCCTACCAAATTCATCCACCAATCTCTGCAACTTCTCTTCAGAATCTCCCAAGAGCACAGTGTCATCAGCAAAGAGCAGCTGTGACAACTCCCATTTTGTGTGTGATTCTTTATCTTTTAAACTCCACGCCTCTTGCCAAGACCCTCGCATTTACTTCTCTTACAACCCCATCTTAAATATATTAAACAACCACGGTGACATCACACATCCTTGTCTAAGGCCTACTTTTACTGGGAAAAATTTCCCCTTTCCTACATACTCTAACTTGAGCCTCACTATCCTCGTAAAAACTCTTCACTGCTTTCAGTAACCTACCTCCTACACCATACACTTGCAACATCTGCCACATTGCCCCCCTATCCACCCTGTCATATGCCTTTTCCAAATCCATAAATGCCACAAAGACCTCTTTAGCCTTATCTAAATACTGTTCACTTATATGTTTCACTGTAAACACCTGGTCCACACACCCCCTACCTTTCCTAAAGCCTCCTTGTTCATCTGCTATCCTATTCTCCGTCTTACTCTTAATTCTTTCAATTATAACTCTACCATACACTTTACAGGTACACTCAACAGACTTATCCCCTATAATTTTTGCACTCTCTTTTATCCCCTGTGCCTTTATACAAAGGAACTATGCATGCTCTCTGCCAATCCCTAGGTACCTTACCCTCTTCCATACATTTATTAAATAATTGCACCAACCACTCCAAAACTATATCCCCACCTGCTTTTAACATTTCTATCTTTATCCCATCAATCCCGGCTGCCTTACCCCCTTCATTTTACCTACTGCCTCACGAACTTCCCCCACACTCACAACTGGCTCTTCCTCACTCCTACAAGATGTTATTCCTCCTTGCCCTATACATGAAATCACAGCTTCCCTATCTTCATCAACATTTAACAATTCCTCAAAATATTCCCCTCCATCTTCCCAATACCTCTAACTCTCCATTTAATAACTCTCCTCTCCTATTTTTAACTGACAAATCCATTTGTTCTCTAGGCTTTCTTAACTTGTTAATCTCACTCCAAAACTTTTCTTATTTTCAACAAAATTTGTTGATAACATCTCACCCACTCTCTCATTTGCTCTCTTTTACATTGCTTCACCATTCTCTTAACCTCTCTCTTTTTCTCCATATACTCTTCCCTCCTTGCATCACTTCTACTTTGTAAAAACTTCTCATATGCTAACTTTTTCTCCTTACTACTCTCTTTACATCATCATTCCACCAATCGCTCCTCTTCCCTCCTGCACCCACTTTCCTGTAACCACAAACTTCTGCTGAACACTCTAACACTACATTTTTTAATCCTACCCCATACCTCTTCGACCCCATTGCCTATGCTCTCATTAGCCCATCTATCCTCCAATAGCTGTTTATATCTTACCCTAACTGCCTCCTCTTTTAGTTTATAAACCTTCACCTCTCTCTTCCCTGATGCTTCTATTCTCCTTGTATCCCATCTACCTTTTACTCTCAGTGTAGCTACAACTAGAAAGTGATCTGATATATCTGTGGCCCCTCTATAAACATGTACATCCTGAAGTCTACTCAACAGTCTTTTATCTACCAATACATAATCCAACAAACTACTGTCATTTCGCCCTACATCATAATCTTGTATACTTATTTATCCTCTTTTTCTTAAAATATGTATTACCTATAACTAAACCCCTTTCTATACAAAGTTCAATCAAAGGGCTCCCATTATCATTTACACCTGGCACCCCAAACTTACCTACCACACCCTCTCTAAAAGTTTCTCCTACTTTAGCATTCAGGTCCCCTACCACAATTACTCTCTCACTTGGTTCAAAGGCTCCTATACATTCACTTAACATCTCCCAAAATCTCTCTCTCTCCTCTGCATTCCTCTCTTCTCCAGGTGCATACACGCTTATTATGACCCACTTCTCGCATCCAACCTTTACTTTAATCCACATAATTCTTGAATTTACACATTCATATTCTCTTTTCTCCTTCCATAACTGATCATTTACATTACTGCTACCCCTTCCTTTGCTCTAACTCTCTCGATACTCCAGATTTAATCCCATTTATTTCCCCCCACTGAAACCCCTACCCCCTTATTTTTTCGCTTAGGCCCCGGGGCATCCAAATTTTTTTCATTCATAACACAGCAATCATCTGTTTTTTGTCATCCGCCTCATTAAACAATTTAAAGCAGGGCGGGGTGGGCTGTGGGGGTTTCATTGCTGAGTCAAGGGGAAGACCTACCCCATCCCCCGCCAGCACACCCCCCACCCCCCCCTCCCAGCCTTCAGTTTATTTTATACTGTGTTGGACAAACCTGTGCCAGTACTCCTTGTTTGTTTAGGAAAACGTAAAATTGCCATATCTTAAATTGCCCAAACAAACCCTGGCACCCAGTAGGATCAATGTTGCTGAAATTGCAAGAAAAGATTTAAGCGTTAACCCTTTTGGGTCGGCAGGGGCCCCTCCCCCAAAACCCGTTCTCAGGGGCGGTAAAATTCGAAAAAAAAAAAAAAAAAAAAAAATCTTATGAAAAGATAGTGTTTTTTTTCTGAATTTTATAGGCTAACAAAAATTTTTTACCATCAATACTTACCGAGATATGGAGGCTTGAAGTTGACAGAAAATGACCGGCATATGGTAACATCGCCGACTGCCGGTCACCCGGTATTACTTTATTTTTTTAGGTACTATTTTCTATTATTTTTTAATTTTTTTCAAAGTAACTTTTATGGCCTGTGAGACCTATATGAGCACTATTTTGTAAGTTATTTATTTTTCTATACTACACAATAACTGCATAAACACTGTTGTCACTGTTTTGTCTACAAAACATATTTACACAAACAAACAATACAAAATGTTGTTTATTACTATTTTTTCTATATTTTATATACACATATATAGTCACAGGACATGTTTTTAGAAGTTCTGCAGCCTGTGAAAGTCTTTGAAACATGGTGTCATGCACACTGGTGTTTTACACTCCTCACACATAAAACGAGTGTCTCTGCGTTGTTGTGGGCGTTTTTTTGTATGTGCACAGATGTAACACCTCTTCTGAGCCTTTTTCTTGAAAGCAGTAGCAGGCAGTTTTGTTAGGAAGTGATCACCATGCTTCAGACGAGAAGGCAGTTGTTAATTACGTGGGCGGTTTTCTATTGCAGGTGCTGTTCCTTGGTACTTGATTATTATTTGTCTGATGACAGACAAACAAAATTTGCCATATGGCGGTTTGTTTCTGGTCCTCATCTTATATATATTATAAGCATTGAGCATGGAAATGTCCAGAAGATGGAAAAAGAGTTTTATGTACCACTTATAACTCTTGCGAACCCAATCTGCATGTCACATATGTCCACTGAATGCATATTGAGGGTGTAGTCAATCACAGCTGCAGGTTTTAGAATGGGTTCATTGCTTTCTCTATGCTGCCCGCCAGTGTCTGCCATTTCATTAGGGTGAACTGATGACAACAGTGTGACGCCTCACTTGTCATGCCACCGAAATGCCATGATGTTATGGGCAGCAAAAGCTTGCACCTCACCTCTACGAGTGCCAGCGTCGAACCTGGGTATATGTTTACGATTTGCACGCACTGTGCCACACACATCTGTCATGTTCACTCACAAGAAATCACTGAGTAAGGGGCTTGTGTACCAGTTGTCAGTATATAAAATATGTCCCTTACTAAGATATGGTTCCATCATTGTTCTAACCACATCACCGGAGATACCCAGTAACTTCCTGGTATCTCGCAATGTATTACTTCCAGTGTACACAATTATATCCAATACAAGACCACTGTAACAATCACAAAGCACAAACAATTTTATACCAAAGCATTTCCTCTTGCTTGGTATGTATTCTTGAATGAGAGTCTTCCTTTGAACAGAATCAAAGACTCATCAATAACAAGCTTCCTGAAGGGATAAAAATGCATACTGAATTTCTGTTTCAGACACATGAACACATTCCTGATCTTATATAACCTGTCATTTCGGTCAGGCCTGGTTTTGTCTGAGAAGTGAAGCATACGTAATGGTGGCACAAATCGATTCACTCCTATTATATCACTGAAACCTGGGATTGCAATCAGGTGGTCTGTTGACCAGTATGATTTCACACTGTGCTTATACACAAGTGGCATAAGCATTATTGTGGCAAACAAAAGATACATCTCACCCACAGTTGTCTCCTTCCACTGGTGTAGGCATGAGTTTGGTGAAAGTACAGTGGACCCCCGGTTTACGATCAGCTCCCAATGCGACCAATTATGTAAGTGTATTTATGTAAGTGCGTTTGCATGTGTATGTTTGGGGGTCTGAAATGGACTAATCTAATTCACAATATTCCTTATGGGAATGGGAACAAATTCGGTCAGTACTGGCACCTGAACATACTTCTGGAATGAAATAATATTGTAAACTGGGGGTCCACTGTATTGTGTTTGCCATGGTGTACTCATAGTATCTGTTGCTTTCCCTGACAATAATTTCCATCAGGGGTTCGTCAAAGAATAACTCAAAACATTCCAGTTCACTGGCATTGTTCCCAAGTGTACAAGATAGCCGTATTCCACTTTGGCTTTCATCAAAGTGATGGGGACTGGGAACAAAATTGGCAGCTTCCTGCCAATTCAAGGTGTGGTCTGCTGGTGAGTACTGGATATTGACAGGTGGTTGTGGAGGCTGGTGTGGTGGGTGGGTGGGGGATGGTGGCCTTTGTTGTAGATCAGCTGAGGTAGCGGCGTGGGTGGCAGCATGGGTGGCAGCATGGCCCACTGCTGGTGCCTCACGGCCGGCACCACCACTACCACCACCATGCACATTTTCCATCCCAGTTGCAACACTATCATCTTCATTTTCACTGTCTGTTCCTGTTGTACAATCACGGGATGTACTCCAAGATGTACTCCTTCCCCTGCTCAGTTTTGATCCCCTTACTACAGGATGGATATAGACTCATTAGAGAACATACAGAGAAGAATGACTAAAATGATTTACTGTGCAAGGAACCTCTCGTATGAAGATAGACTTAAAGCCTTAAATCTCCACTCTCTGGAGAGGCGTAGAATGAGGGGAGATATCATTGAGGTGTGTAAGTGGATGACGGGCATGAACAGGGGAGATGTTAATAAGGTACTGAGGGTGTCGAACCAGGTAAGAACCAGAAATAATGGATTTAAGTTGGATAAATTTAGATTTAGAAAGGACATAGGTAAGTACTGGTTTTCTAACAGAGTTCTAGATGCGTGGAACAGTCTTCCCAGTGGGGTGATAGAGGCTAGGACCTTAGGTCTTTAAGAAGAGACTGGACAAATATATGAGTGGGAGGGGCTGGGTTTAATTGGTGTCATTAGATATGGGAGTTATTTCTTGGGTAGCTTAAGGTAGAGGTTGTTTTGATAAGGACCTGCCTCGCATGGGTCAGTAGGCCTTCTGCAGTGTTCCTCCATTCGGCACACTACCAGAGCGCATATATCGTCATATATACTGACGCTTCACTGGAGAATATTCCACTTCACTATCGCTACTGGAACTGTTTTCAAGAGCTTGTAGTTCGTATTCACTATCACTATCATCACCAATGTTCACATCTGAGTCCAGGATTTGGGAAAATAGGAGTTTCCTCTTTGATTCTGGTACAACTGAACATGAACAAGACGGCCCAGCAGCAGAGATGGAAGGCTGAAGGTCGTCTGGGTTTTCACTATTACCGGTATTATGGTCATTAGTTTCAGTCAAAACCTCACCAAAACCTTGAAACTCATCTTCACTGGCACTTCCATCTGTATTAGAGCTGTCACTGGGGAACAAAAATGTCCCAATTCGCCGAGGAGTGAGGAGGTTCTTACCGCGAGGCATGGTGAACAAGGTCTACTAAAATGGCGTTCCCACAATGCGCCACTGGGTCCCAGAATTTTTTTCTACCACGCACACCGACCACACGGACCCATTTTCTCACATCTAGGCCTACCAGCTGTTTCCCCACTTAATTTGAAGCCGCTAGAATTTATACATGCTAGTACGGCACCAACCCTGGCGCACAAGCCATACTAGTACAGCACCAACCCTGAAAGGGTCTTAGACTTAACGAAGAAAATAGATACAGTGGTACCCCGAGTTTCGGCCATAATTCGTTCCAGAAGGCTGTTCAAGTGCTGTTACCGAATGAATTTGTTCTCATAAGGAATAATGTAAATTAGATTAGTCCATTTCAGATTCCCAAAAATACACTTACAAAAGCACTTACAATAATACATTTACACAATTGTTCGAGTTGGGAGCTGTATGAAACTCAGGGTACCACTGTATTAGACAAGAGCGTCATTTTGTACACAAAAAGAATGAGGTAAATATGAGTTTGTGTGATGACTTACTGACTGACTTGCCTGACAGAATGACTTACTGAATGACTTACTGACTTGACTTACTGACTGAATGACTTGACTGACTGAATGACTTGACTGACTTACTGAATGACCTAAAGTTAGACTTTTTTCACTGAAGAGGACCCTGAAATGGTGTCTAGAGCAACTGATGCCTTACCGAAAATTGTATAACGTACTGTAGGATAAAACAGAACAGAAATCCCTTACAGAATTTATGCACACTCCAGTACTACAATCGACTTCAGTACCAATACCTCTACCATCCACCTCAGCCCAGTAGAACCACAGCATAACTCTCCACTCTCTTCACAATCATCCACAAACACCAGCACCCACAATACTATTATTTCTGTTGCATTTGTAATCTTACGCAGTAAAAACAACATAAATATCACGACAATGAACTACAATTACACATTCACTTTCATTCTTGTAAGGTCTGTATGCTGGTCCAAAAAAAAGTTGTTTGGCTTTTTGGAGGGGCTCGCAGAAATGTAACCCTATTTTTCCCATACGTTCTTCAGTTTGTCTAACACGGTTTTGCCTAACACAGCATTTTCAGGAACATAACTACTGTGTTAAACGATGGTCTATTATACTTGGAAATCCCAATCACTATCACTATCATCAACACTGCTCACATCTGAGTCCTGGACATGGGAAAATATGAGTTTCCTCTTTTGCCCTTGTACAACTGAACGTGAACAAAATGGGCCAGCACCAGAGGTGGAAGGTTGAGGTTCATCTGGGTTTTCAGCACTATTTCAGTCACAAATTCCTCAAAACCATGAAATTCATCTTCACTGACACTTCCATTTGTGTTAGAACTATCACTTGGGAAGAAAAAAAAAGATCCTAATTAGCGGGGGAGTGAGATATTCCTTACCGCGAGGCATGGTAAACAAGGACTACTGAAATGGCATTCCCATAATGCACCACTGGCCCCCCGATTATTTTTATACTGCACACAACAACCACACCAACCTATTCTCTCACATGTAGGTCTACCAGCTTTCTCCCGCTAGATATGAAACCGTTAGAATTTTGGTGCAATACTATGGCACCAACACTGGCTTGCAAGCTGTAATATTATGGCATCAACAGTGAAAGGGTTAAAATAAGAAAGTTAATACGAAGAGAAATTAATAAAAAACTGTAATGGCATTTTGCCTTCAGAAATGGTAGAGAATCTTTTTTTTTTTTTTTTTTTTGAAGATATTGATACCAAAAATGCAAAACTGAATGGAAAACTTGTGGAATTATGCAGGTGCAAAGTTGGTGATCTGGGTGCCATTTTTGGCACTGGCAATTTCACCCACTTTAATCCTATTTTAAACTAATTCCTTGCTATTTCACTAGTATACCTTCCATTCTATTGACTGAGCAAAAGAAACTGCCCACTCAACTATCAGAACTACCCTATAAAGTACACAATTCAGTAATTTGGCCAATTTTACACAAT
Source organism: Cherax quadricarinatus (assembly GCF_026875155.1). NCBI lineage: Eukaryota > Metazoa > Arthropoda > Malacostraca > Decapoda > Parastacidae > Cherax > Cherax quadricarinatus. The sequence goes on from NC_069407.1 coordinate 34,172,101, forward strand.
ATTCAACAAATTTCAATTTAATAACAAATCAACAAAGTCAAACTTAGGCTTTTCAGCAACCTTTCCTCTGTTCATCAATCATGTGCCCTCTATTTTCAATACATCACAAAAAAATCAAGTTTTACTCTATTTCTTGGATAACAAAATATAATCAAGAATAGTCAGTCATGGTTTAGGCCATTACCAAAATTGAAACAGATCCAGTAAAACTCATGAATCAGACAAGGGAGCAGCTCTACCCTTCCTCAGGAAAAATCATGGAATGTGCTAAACTCATAAGTTTAGCACATTCAGGGTCCAGAGGCCAAATTTCCAAGTGTGCACCAGGGTCCAACAATTTTCAAAAAAAAATTTGTTATTTTTTCTTATGAAATGGTAGAGAATCTTTTTCTGAAGGTAATAAAACAAAGTACGAAATTTGATGGAAAATTTACAAAATTATGCTCTCACAAATTTTGATGTGTCAGCAATACAGTCACAGAAACCCAAGGCAAACGGAAACCAAGCCTGTGCATACTATGCACTTGGTATCTGCTGGCATGGGAAATCTGGAAAAACAGATGGGACGTGCAACTATGACCACCCTAGAAAATGTCATGCCCATATGACAACAGGAAAATGCAAACTCCCTTCCTGTAAGCTTTTTCACCTTGAACTGTGTACCTCTTCAGTACAGGAAAGACTGTGCTATAACTTAAATTGACAGGCATACCATCTAAAGGGGACAAAAAGATACAAAACATCCAGGCCATGGGAAAACCTGGGTAACCACAGCCACTCAAGAGGGAGAGGTTTTTTAGTGCCAGGAAGGAAAAAAAACTGGCAGGAAATGGCAGAAATCGTACACCAAATCCAGTCACTCCTGGAGTGGAACCACAGTCGATGGCCTCCACTCCAAACCAACAGATACAGATACTAATGCCGGAAAAAAAAATCCCCCCCAGTACCAACAATACCACCAGTCCGATAACTTTCTTCTTTGCAAATATACAGGGTCTAAAGCCAGCAACAAACAATAAAATACCTGTCATCCGTGGACTGCTTGCAGAGGCAAAGGCAATGTTCGCAGCTTTCACTGAGACCCACATAAAGGATCACTTGGACAACGAAATATGGATCCCAGGTTACAACCTATACAGATGTGACAGAGTGAACAGGCAAAAGGGGGGGTTGGCCTGTACATTGCAGAGTCACTTGTTATCCACAGAACTGCTTAATGCCTCAAATGATATAGTGGAAGTTTTAGCAGTAAAGGTCGAGAACCAAAACCATTTATTGTGGTAGTTCTACAAGCCTCCGGAAAGCAACATCCCAGCAATTCCAGGAACAGCTGTTAAAAATTGAACCACTGTCTGGAAATCTTCCAGCTCCTGCACCCAACATCTTGCTCCTGGGGGATTTCAATTTTAAGGCACCTAAAATGGAGGAATATAGCAAATAATATTGGTTGCAGTAATAACACCAGGAGGCAGCTCTGATGAAACTCACACTCACACGAGCTTTTAAAATCTCGCACAAAATTTAAAATTTAAACCAGAAAATAATAGAGCCTACTAGACTGGAGAATACACTAGCCCCTCATCTTCACTAACAATGATGATCTGATAAGAAATGTCACCATATCAAAAACAATATACTCAATCACAACATAATTGGGGTTCAGACATGTATGCGTGGAGCCCCAGACCGACATATGAACTAGTCACGGGGGAGCTTTCACCAAATTCAACTTCAATAACAAAAACAAAAGTGGGACCAAGAAAACCCAAAGTCCTAACCGTATAAAGCGGGGAAGATATACTAAGCAACACAGACCCAACTTATGCATAGAACGATTAACTCGTGGCACTCGATGTATGCCAAGGGCTTATTCCTCTAAGAAAAAGGGGAAAGTAGATGTAAAATAGAAAGAGACAGGCGCTCCTTTACAGGCGACGGAAAAGAATAACAGAGCGGCTAAAAGAGGTCAATATATCTGAAATGCGTGGGGAGACACTGGTCAAAAAATAAAAGCATCGAACTTAAGCTAAAAGAATCCTTTAGGAGTCAGGAAACGCAGGAAGAACAAAAGCCATAAATGAAATCGAAAGAAACCCAAAGTATTTCTTCTCCTATGCCAAATCAAAATCGAGAACAATGTCCAGTATTGGGCCCCTACTTAAACAAGATGGGTCCTACCAGATGACAGCAAGGAAATGATTGCTTTCTCAAGTCCCCCAAAATGACTCAGTTTTTAGCAAGCCGCTAACCAGACGAAAGTCGAAGATCAAAATGATTTTTTTTTGAGAGAGCCACAAAATTTGATTAACATAAGCTATCCTTTTTATCCTGACGCCAAATGACTTCGAAAAGGCGATAAATGACATGCCCTGCACTCTGCCCCAGGGCCAAGACTCATGGAACTCTGTGTTCATCAAGAACTGCAAAAAGCCCCTATCACGAGCTTTTCCATCCTATGGAGAGGAGCATGGACACGGGGTCGTCCCCCAGTTACTAAAAACAACAGACATAGCCCCACTTCCACAAAGGGGGCAGTAAAGCAACAGCAAAGAAAATACAGACCAATTGCACTAACATCCCATATCATAAAAATCTTGAAAGGGTCCTAAGAAGGAAGATCACCACCCATCTAGAAACCCATCAGTTACACAACCCAGGGCAACATGGGTTTAGAACAGGTCGCTCCTGTCTGTCTCAACTATTGGATCACTACACAAGGTCCTAAATGCACTAGAAGACAAAAAGAATGCAGATGAAATTTATACAGACTTTGCAAAAGCCTTCGACAAGTGTGACCATGGCGTAATAGCGCACAAAATGCGTGCTAAAGGAAAAACAGAAAAGTCGGGTCGAGGGATCAATAATTTCCTCACTAACAAAACCCACAGAGAGCAGTCCAACAGAGTAAAGTCTGAGGCAGCTACGGTAAAAAAGCTCTGTTCCCACAAGGCACAGTACTCGCTCCCATCTTGTTCCTCATCCTCATATCCAACATAGAAAAGGATGTCAGCCCCAGCACCGTGTCTTTCCTTTGCAGATGACACCCGAATCTGCAGACAGTGTCTTCCATTGCAGACACGCAAGGCTCCAGGCGGACATCAACCAAATCTTTCAGTGGGCTGCAGAAAAAAAATATGAAGTTCAACGATGAGAAATTTCAATTTACTCAGATATGGTAAACATGAGGAAATAAATCTTCATCAGAGTACAAAACAAATTCTGGCCACAAAATAGAGCGAAACACCAACGTCAAAGACCTGGGATGATTATGTCGGAGGATCCACCTTCAAGGACCATAACATTGTATCAATCGCATCTGCAGAAAAATGACAGGATGGATAATGAGAACCTTCAAAACTAGGGAGGCCAAGCCCATGATGACACTCTTCAGGTCACTTGTTCTATCTGGGCTGGAATATTGCTGCACACTAACAGCACCTTTCAAGGCAGGTGAAATTGCCGACCTAGAAAATGTACAGAGAACTTTCACGGCGCGCATAACGAGATAAAACACCTCAATTACTGGGAGCGCTTGAGGTTCCTAAACCGTTTCCCTGGAACGCAGGAGGGAGAGATACATGATTATATACACCTGGGAAAAACCTAGAGGGACTAGTACCGAACTTGCACACGAAAATCACTCACTACGAAAGCAAAAGACTTGGCAGACAATGCACCATCCCCCCAATGAAAAGCAGGGGTGTCACTAGCACGTTAAGAGACCATACAATAAGTGTCAGGGCCCGAGACTGTTCAACTGCCTCCCAGCACACATAAGGAGGATTACCAACAGACCCCTGGCAGTCTTCAAGCTGGCACTGGACAAGCACCTAAAGTCAGTTCCTGATCAGCCGGGCTGTGGCTCGTACGTTGGTTTGCGTGCAGCCAGCAGCAACAGCCTGGTTGATCAGGCTCTGATCCACCAGGAGGCCTGGTCACAGACCGGGCCGCGGGGGCGTTGACCCCCAGAACTCTCTCCAGGTAAACTCCAGGTAATACGCACTGGCGATTTCGCCGACTTTGACTCCCATTTTAGGCCAATTATATTACTCCAGTTGACCAAATTCTTAGCTATTTCACTAGTATTACTTCTATTCTATCAATTGAGCACAAGAAATCGCCCAGTCAATGGTTTAAACTACAAAATAAAGTGATCGGAAATTGGTAATTTGGCCAATTTAACGAAAAGTTCAGAATATTCCAATTTCAAAACATGGTCCAGAATAAACAATGCAGGCATTCCTGGCACTAAACTAACATTTCCTCTGTTCATTAGTTATGTTTTCAGGCTTTACAAATGAATTCCATTTTGATTTTTTATTCACAATGAATTTTTATTCAAACCAAAAAATAGAAGATTTACTGTCATGCAATATTGTAATAATTGTATAAATAATATCAACAGATTTGTGAACGTATATCAGACCCACCAGCTGGCGTGTATTAGACGTGTGAGGTCATTTGTTTACTCTTGAACATCGGCAAAAATTTAACATTTCCGCTACTTTGAGCTCAGTTTCAAGCCATTTCCAGTACTAAAACCAATCAAAATCATCTCTATTTCTGTAATATATCTTCCATTCTATCAAATGAGACCAAGAAATCGCAAATACAACTATAAAAAACATACGAAAAAACACTGCAAAGTTGCTGTTTTAATCGAAAATTATGGTCTCATTTTTTTTCTCTCATTATGCACTCTGCTGCAGGATTTGTTTTGTGGTGCACACATACCACATAGATGTATTCTCTCATATCTAGGCCCAAATTTACCGCTCACAGCTTATCCGAGTGAGCTGAGCTCATGGCATAGATCTACGGTTTGAACCCTTAACCCTTTGACTGTTTCAGGCCCCTCTCTGAAACTGTCATTCTATGTCGCCAAATATTCAAAAAAAAAAATTATTTTTTCTAATGAAAATGTTAAGATTATTTTTCTGAGTGTTTTAGTCCTTTAAAAAAATTTTTGCCATCGGTACTTACCGAGATATAGAGCCGTGAAGTTTGCAGAAAATGAGCCGCGTATGGCAACAGCGGTGACTGCCGCTCACCCGGTAAACTTTAGTTTACTTGTAATTGAAGGTTTTTTTGTTTTTTTCACTATTTTATTTTTTCACATAACTTATGTGGCCTATGAACCAAGTAAGGTGCAATGTACAATATCCCCTCTTGTATACAACAAAATAAGCACACAAACAAAATTATAAAATATATTGTTTACAAAACTTGTTTACAAAACAAACAAAAAATCATCTCCTCCCCCTTCTCCCCCTCCTCCTCTTCTCCCCCTCCTCTCCCCCTCCCCCTCCTCCTCCTTCTCCTCCTCCCCCTCCTCCTTTCCTCCTCCCCCTCCCCCTTCTCCTCCTCCCCCTTTTCCCTTCTCCTCCTCCCCCTTCTCCCTTCTCCCCCTTCCCTCCTCCTCCTTCCCCTCCTCCTTGCTTTTTGGGGAGTGTGGGGTTTAAATTGTTTTGAGTCAGAGTCGGCAGCTGTAAAAGTGACATTTTGTCTCATTACTCATCCCCCCCCCGCCTGTCAAAAAATGGGCCGATGCGCTCCCCCCTCCATTCTATCTAATACTTTTCCCTCATTCTAATCTTTCAAACTGTCTCTTTTCTATCTGTCTGCCTTCTCTGCCCCCCAGGTACACAAAATACAATATACAAGTGTAAATTCCTAGATAACCCCAAAAAAATCCAGACAAAGTGCTATACTCTGCTTTAAAATGTGAGTAAAGTGATGAACATCTTTTGGGGTCTCTCTGAGACAGAGAGCTGATTTACAGACAGGGGGCTTACAGACAACAAATAGCAACAGAAATGTTTTTTGTACCCGCAAAAACAAAAAAGGGGCGATGGTCATTTAAAATTTCCCTTTGCTCTACCCTCCTTTACGCTCATCAAAATCAGCTTTATCAGATGTTTCTCCCCTTATCTTGTCACTGTTTTGGGTGGACTTTTTTTTTTTCTTGCTTTTAAGGGAAAAATATTATTACATCTTCTTCTTCCCCTCCTCCTCCTCCCCTCTTCTCCCCCTCCTCCTCCTCCTCCCCCTCCTCCCCCCCTCTTCTCCCCTCCTCCCCCTCTTCCTCCCCTCCTCCTCTCTTCCCCCCTCCTCCCCCTCTGCCTCCTCCCTTCTTTTTGGGCCAACTCCTCCAAAACAGAAATTGATCTTCCTGACACTTCCATCTGTGTTAGAGCATCACTTGGGAAGAGTCCCAGATTTGCTGGGGAATCACATATTTCTTATCGCTAGACATGCTGAAAATGGACAACTGAAATGGCATTCCCACAATGCACCAGTGGCTCCCCGATTTTTTTTATATGGTGCACACTGACCATGGAGACCCATTCTCTCACATATGGGCCTACCAGCTTTCTCCTGCTTGATTTGAAGCTGCTAGAATTTATGCGTATAAATACATCAGAAACATTGGCTCGTAAGATGTATTTATACGTGGGAAACAGTCAAAGGGTTAATATAAAGCCTTAGAGCTATGGCACAGACCCTGAAAGGGTTAATCTGTCTAAAAATTTTGGCAGGAGGTAGGGAGTTGGGGAGAGAGCATCAACTGAAAGGAGAGAGATCAGATATGTAACAAAGCAGCTCAAAAATCAACTGTTTCTGCTGTAAAGGTGGAACTGTCAGAGAGAACAGCAGACAAAGTATGCCAGGCATGATGACTTTAAATCTGAAGAGGTAGGTTTTCAATGTAACCCACACACTTCCTGACAGTTTAAAAAATTCTCCCTGGAATTGAAGACTGCATGCACCCAGAGCCTGGTACTGTTTCTGTGAGTGTATAACCTAAGCTCTGGGTATGTGGTGTTGGCTTGTGCCTGGTCCCACAGCTTCTCACACTGTGGCACCTAAAGTCACCTCTTTACACAGATTGCAGCCTTATATCTGACCTCACACTGTATGCATGATTTTAAAGTTTTTTTTTTATAAAATAAACTTTAAAACCTCCAAGCTTTTTTTAATTTCATGAGTGACACACTGAGAGAACTATCCTTTTAATTTTTTGTAAGCATCTTCACATACTGAAAACACACATTATAAGATTTTCAGCTCAAATTATTAAAAAAAATACAATACAAAGAAAAATAAAACAATTAAATTTGGAAAATTACAGTACTGGTACATCGCTTTACATGTGCCCAAACATTGTTTGTAAAATATAATATCAAAGGGCCTTCACAATACTCGTGACTCACAAAATTGTAATGATATGATTGCAAACAAACCATGGCACAGGTGGGGACTGAACTTGCGGCTAGTGAGTCGTAAAACTCTAGACCGGTGCATCAGCCACTGGATCAGCTGGCCCAGCTGGTACCATGGTTTGAACTTCACAATATCCATATTCGACACTCTCAGGCATTGATGAAACCTGTTATTTAATTCCTAACATAACTATTTCAGTATTGCATGTTATTGTTCACTTATCAAGGGGTCTCTCTTAACCCTTTGACTGTTGCGGCCATATATATACGTCTTACGAGGTACCGTGTTTGACGTATATACAGTGGACCCCCGGTTAACGATATTTTTTCACTCCAGAAGTATGTTCAGGTACCAGTACTGACCGAATTTGTTCCCATAAGGAATATTGTGAAGTAGATTAGTCCATTTCAGACCCCCAAACATACAAGTACAAACGCACTTACATAAATACACTTACATAATTGGTCGCATTCGGAGGTAATCGTTATGCGGGGGTCCACTGTATACTCATAAATTCTAGCGGCTTCAAATCAAGCAGGAGAAAGCTGGTAGGCCCACATGTGAGAGAATGGGTCTGTGTGGTCAGTGTGCACCATATAAAAAAAATCCTGGAGCACGCAGTGCATAATGAGAAAAAAAAACTCCGACCGCTTTTTTTAATTAAAATGCCGACTTTGTGGTCTATTTTCGTATAGTATTTATGGTTGTATTCCGTTTTCTTGGTCTCATTTGATAGAAGGGAAAAACATATTATAGAAATAGAGGTGATTTTGATTGATTTTACTATAAAAAGAACCTAGAAATGGAGCTCAAAGTGGGGGAAATGTTTGATTTTTGCCAATGTTCAAAAGTAAACAAATGATGCCATTGTCCAATAAATGTCCAACTAGCCATTCTAATATGCAGTCATGAATGGGTTGATGTTATTTATGCAATTATTTCAGTATTGCAGTAGTCTGCCCTAATAGTAAGTCTTCTATTTTTTGTTTGAATAAAAATTAAAAATAGAAAGCAAGAGTAATATCAGAGGAGCCTGAGAACATACTGATAACAAGAAAATGTTTTAGAGCCAGGGAAAGTCTGCATGTTCATTCTGAAACCTTATTTTGAAATTGTCCATATTTTTTAGTTTTTGTGAAATTGCCCAAATTGCAAATTTCTGACCACATTATAGGTAGTTGAAATCGGTAAATGGGCAGTTTCTTATACTCAACGATAGAAAAAAGGAGTTCAAAGAAATAGCTATGAGTTTGGGCGACTGGAACAATGGAATTAGCCGAAAATAGGGCTCAAAGTGGGCGAAATCCCGATTTGTAAACACACCGAGGTCGCTAACTTCGCGAGAGCATAATTCCGTCAGTTTTCCATCAAATTTCGTTTTTTTGGTGTCATTACAATCGGGAAAAGATTCTCTATCATTCATAAAAAAAATATTTTTTTTTTTTTAATTTTGCGACACCAGGAGACACCCCAGGATTGGGGGGTTGCGACAGTCAAAGGGTTAATGAACCAGTACAACCGGGGTAAACTATGCCTGATTCAAAGGTCTGATTGGAAGTGTCAAATTCAGATTTGATTAAAGTGCAAAAATTGAAACAAATGTATCAAACTCTTTTAAAAAGAAATGAAAACAGACAAGATTTTGTTAAAACCGACAACAGGCAGGGAAAAAATTTTAGTGATAACAAAAAAAGGGATAATACCGTGACTGGGAAAGATACACAATAACCCTCACATAGAAGGGAGGAGCTTATGACAATGTTTTCAGTCCAACTTGGACCATTTACAAAGTCACACTAACGAAAAGGAAAGAAGATGGAGTACGTATTTATGGCCAGGAGGTGGGATTGGCAGTAGTGGAGGTAGAAGGTAGTAGTGGAGGTAGAAGGTAGTATGGTGGAGGTGGGGCCAGTCAAATACTACAAAGAGGAGCACTGCAAGGGAGCTAGGGGGCCCACAGAGGGGAGGAGCAAGAATTCAGAGGGGGCAAAAATAAATAATGAAGGAACAAATACTCAAGGGAGAAGAAAGACAACCCAAAAGGGGAAAGGGAAAAAGGAAAAGGGAAGAGGGGGAAGAAGAAAAGGAACTGGGTTAAGTCACAGGTGTTCTGAAGTTGGAGCATTTTACAATGTAGTGGAAATGAAGGCATCTACAGAGACAAAGCCAGGACCTTGTATGAATCTTAGTCTTGGCTTCATCTCTGTAGATGCTTCCTTTCCCACTACACTGTAAAATGCTCCAAACTTCAGAACACCCGTGACTTACCCGATTCCTTTTTCTTCTTCTCCCTCTTCCCTTTCCTTTTTCCTCTTTCTCCTTTGGGTTGTCTTTCTTCTGCCTTGAGTATTTGTTCCTTAATTATTTATTCCCCCCCCTCTGTATTCTTGCTCCTACCCTTTGTGGCCCCTAGCTCCCTTGCAGTGCTCCTCTTTCTTAGTATTTGACTGGCTCCACCTCCACCATACTACCTTCCCCACTACTACCTTCTACCTCCACTACTACCACTACCACCTCCTGGCCTATATATACTCCCTCCTCCTCTCCTTTTTGTTGGTGTGACTTTGTAAATGGTCCAAGTTGGACCGAAACGTCGTCGTAAGCTCCTCTCTTCGTAAAAAAAAAAGAGGGGGGAAACTGAGCACCATGAGCATAGCTCTGCAACTACAAATACTGTAAGAAATATAAATTACCTGTGCTGTAGGTAATAACAAAGCCTTACTGCCCAGCTTGCTGGCAGATCACTGACAGTGAGCAAGTCAACCCACTCACTGTGAGGAGGAAATCTCTCTTTAATGGTCAAGGTTGCAGATTATGTACCCCCATCTCACTCCTACTGTACTATGCCTGAGGTGAAAGCTGAATGTTCTGTTCACCTTGTCTGTTTCACCATGTACAGTTTAAACAACTTACTGTTAAACTTTGCTATTTAAACTTTATATAAGTATCTACTATACACAGATTAACATAAAAACAGTCAGACTAAATTGAACATTATGAAAGCAATCAATGATCACAGAAAGATGCATACACTTATACATACTTTCAGATTAAAGGTAGGATAAATTATTTAATTTATTTATTATTAACACATCAGCTGTCTCCCACTAAGGCAGGGTAGTCTGAAAAAGAAAAACTTTCATCATCATTCACTCCATCACTGTCTTGCCAAGGGTGCTTTACACTACAGTTATAAATGCAACATTAACACCCCTCCTTCAGAGTGTAGACACTGTACTTCCCATCTCCAGGACTCGAAGTCCGGCCTGCCGGTTTCCCTGAATCCCTTCATAAATGCTACTTTGCTCACACTCCAACAGCACGTAAAGTATTAAAAACCATTCGTCTCCATTCACTCCTATCAAATATGCTCATGAACGCTTGCTGGAAGTCCAAGCCCCCTCACACACAAACCCTCCTTTACCCCCTCCCTCCAACCCTTTCTAAGTCGACCCCTACCCCATCTTCCCTCCACTACAGATTTATACACTCTCGAAGTCATTCTGTTTTGTTCCATTCTCTCTACATGTCCAAACCACCTCAATAATCCCTCCTCAGCCCTCTGGACAATAGTTTTGGTAATCCCATACCTCCTAATTTCCAAACTACGAATTCTCTGCATTATATTCACACCACACATTGCCCTCAGACATGACATCTCCACTGCCTCCAGCCTTCTCCTCGCTACAACATTCATCACCCATGCTTCACACCCATACAAGAGTGTTGGTACAACTATACTTTCATACATTCCCCTCTTTGCTTCCACAGACAAAGTTCTTTGTCTCCACAGACTCCTAAGTGCACCATTCACCCTTTTCCCCTCATCAGTTCTATGATTCACCTCCTCCTTCATAGACCCATCTGCTGACACGTCCACTCCTAAATATCTGAATACATTCACCTCCTCTATACTCTCTCCCTCCAATTTGATATCCAATCTTTCACCACCTAATCTTTTTGTTATCCTCATAACCTTTCTCTTTCCTATAGTCACTTTTAATTTTTTTCTCTTACATACCCTACCAAATTAATCCACCAACCTCTGCAACTTCTCTTCAGAATCTCCCAAAAGCACAGTGTCATCAGCAAAGAGCAACTGTAACAACTCCCACTTTGTTTTGTATTTGATTCTTTATCTTTTAACTCCACACCTCTTGCCAAGACCCTCGCATTCACTCCTCTTACAACCCCATCTACAAATACAGTGGTCCCTCGATAATCGTAGGGCTCGAGAGTCGTAATTTTCGGAAATCGTAGCGATATTTTCGTAGAAACATGGGCTCGCTAATCGTAGACTGACTCGCGAATAGTAGTTCGTCTGGGACGCGTACGCATGCTCTGAGCTGGGGCAGCCTCCCTTCCCAGCCAGTGTGGCATTGTTCACCAGTGAGCGACGGTCCCCTCACTTGCTCATATGAAATATTTCATAATATTCCATTCATTTTAGTGCTTGCAAGTACTAAATAAGCTACCATGGCTCCAAAGAAAGCTCCTAGTGCCAAGCCTGTGGTAAAGAAAGTGAGAAATACGACTGAATTTAAGAAAAACATCATTGAACAATATGAAAGTGGCGTACATGTGGCCGAACTGGCCAGGATGTATAACAAACCCTATACAACCATATGTTCCATAGTGGCCAAGAAAAAGTAAATCAAGGATGCTGCTGTTGCAAAGGGGGTAAATATGCTGACAAAATTGAGATCACCAATACTCGAAGAGGTTGAGTTGAGATAAACAAGAAACAACTAGCAGGAGATAGTACATATTATGACGTCGATTATTTGTAAAAAGGCTAGGCAGTTGCACGACGATCTGGTAAAGAAATTGCCTGCAACTAGTGGTGATGTGAGTGAATTTAAGATTTAAGAACCGTAGTGGCATACACAGTGTGGTAAGGCATGATGAGGCTGCCAATTCGGACCAAAAGCAGCTGAAAAATATGTGCATGAATTCAAGGAGTACACAGAGGCTGAAGGACTGAAACCTGAACAAGTGTTCAAGTGTGACAAAACAGGCCTCTTTTGGAAGAAAATGCCAAAGAGGACCTACATTGCACAGGAGGAAAAGGCACTGCCAGGACACAAGCCTATGAAAGACAGGCTGGCACTCATGTTCTGTGCTAATGCTAGTGGGATTTCAAAGTGAAGCCGTTACTAGTGTACCATTCTGAAAATCCCAGAGTGTTCAGGAAAAACAATGTTATGAAGAGTAAATAGTGTGTGTGTTTTGGAAATCTAATAGTAAGGCATGGGCCATGAGGGAAATTTTCGTCAAGTGGCTCAATGAAGTGTTTGGCCCAAGTGTGAAGAATTACCTCCTGGAAAAGAAATTGGATCTCAAGTACCTCCTAGTAATGGACAATGCACCTGCTCATCCTCCAAACTTGGATGACCTAATTTTCGAGGAGTTTGGGTTCATCACAGTAAAGTTCTTGCCCCCAAATACCACTCCTCTCCTCCAGCCCATGGACCAGCAGGTCACTGCAAACTTTAAAAAACTCTACACCAAAGCAATGTTTCAAAGGTGCTTGAATGTGACCTCAGACACTCACTTGACCCTAAGAGATTTTTGGAGAGAACACTTCAGCATCCTCCACTGCATGACCCTTATAGGTACGGCTTGGGAGGGAGTGACTACCAGGACTTTGAACTTTGCTTGGAGAAAATTGTGGCCAGATTGTGTCCACAAGAGGGATTTTGAAGGGTTTGGGGCTGACCCTGATGAGCCTGTCTGTTGTTAAATCTATTGTGGCACTGGGGAGTTCCATGGGGTTGGATGTGAGTTTGGAGGATGTGGAAGACCACAACGAAGAGCTCACCACTGAGGAGCTGCAAGAGCTTCAGCAGGAACAGCAACAGATCGCAGCTCAGAATTTTGCTGCAGAGGAGGAGGAAGAGAGATGGAAGAATTTGCCTTCTTCAGAAATTAAGGAGATTTTTGAAATGTGGGGTAAGATGGAAAGATTTATGGAGAAACATCACCCTGATAAGGCTATTGCAAGCCATGTTGGCAACATGTACAGTGACAAAGTCTTGGCCCATTTTAGGGAAAAGTTAAAGAGACGCCAGAAACAGAGCTCTCTGGACAGTTATTTTGCGAGACAGGACTCCAGCCACTCTCAAGCTGGTCCTAGTGGCATTAAGAAACAGAGAAGAGAAGGTTAATGTAACAACCTTACTATGCCTGTGGTAGATGTGGGAATGGTGCATCTTTGTTTATGACTGATGCATTGCTTGTTTAATGAGTGATGCAGCCGTTATGCTTGATGTATCTGTTGATGTTCAATGTATCTTTTTACGTTCGATTCATCTGTTTACATTTAATGTGTCTACTGCTGAGGAGTCATCGTTTACATTCGGCTGGTCACTGTTTACATTTGATGCATCCTGTTTATATTTGATGCATTTTGTTTATGTTTGACACATCTTAATTTACATTTGATGCAGCTTTTTTATGTGATGCACATGCACTGAGCATAAGCAAACTACATTTGATGCACTTTGCTTATGTTCAATGCATGTTTGTTTACATTCAATGAAATCTTTGCCTGCATTATATGTAGCTGTTAATACTCAACGCATATTTGTTTACATCTGATTTAACTTTCTTTACATCTGATGTAACTTTGTTTATGCTCAATGTATCTTTTATACTGAAAGTATCTGTTTATATTCAATGTATCTTTGTTCACAGTGAATGTACCTTTGTTTACATTTAGTGTATCTACACCTGGAGTATACCTGGAGAGGGTTTCGGGGGTCAATGTCCCCTTGGCTCAGGCTGAGACCAGGCCTTGTGGTGGATCAGGGTCTGATCAACCAGGTTGTTACTGTTGGCCGAACGAAGACCGCTGTACGAACTACAGCCCGGCTGGTTAGGTACTGACTTCAGGTGCCTGTCCAGTGCCTTCCTGAAGACAGCCAGGGATCTATTGGTAATTCCCCTGTCTACATTGAGTGCATCTGCATCTGTTCACATTGAGTGCATCTTTATTTACAATGTATGCTTACATTCAATGTACCTTAGTTTACATTTAATGTAAGTTTATTTAGGTACAGGTACACAAAGTTACACAACTCCCCACACACAGCAGCATATGTGTAGATTACCCAGGATACCAAAACCAGTACTACCCTTCACCAAATTGTAGCAGTCTCATGCTGTAAACTACTACTGAATCATGTTTCATAAAAAGCATTTTTGAATACATGAATATATCCTTTTGTTTGTGTAAATTAGATTCACTTATTATTAATAGAACTACTGTACAACTATGATAATTTCTTCAGTGATAAGTAGTCAGTAAGTCATTGAATTAAGTCAGCCCATAATGCTAAGGCATAATAAAGGCTCTCTTTGCACTGTAACCCATTATTGTAAAAATATAATCTCCATGTACTACTTGCAAAGAAATAAATGAATCTGAGCCTAAATCTGATAATCCCAAAAAGTCAAAGTGATTTGTTTCCATTGTGGTCCTTGCAATATCATACTATTTAAACCTTAAATGTTAAAACAGCTAAGTAACTCAATTGTGTGAAAAGCACTTAGAATAAAGAGATATACTAGGAATAAGCTAAACTTTGTTATTAACATTAAAGAGAGGGGATCAGATCACAGAATGTGACCTGACCTGACTAGGTTGGGTGCATTGGCTTAAGCTGGTAGGAGACTTGCCTCGCATGGGCCAGTAGGCCTGCTGCAGTGTTCCTTCGTTCTTATGTTCTTGTAAGTACATGTTAGCTATCTTTGCATTCAATGTATCTTTGTTTACAAAGTATCTTCCACATGTATCAGTTTATATTTGATATATCTTTATTTACATTCAATGTATCATTGTTGACATCTGATGTATCTTTGTTTATGATCATTGCATTTTTTACATCTGAAGTATCTTTGTTTACATCTAATGTATCTTTGTTCACATCTAATGTATCTTTGTTTACATCTAATCTTTGTTTACAATCGATGTATCATTTACAACTGATGAATCACTGTTTACATCTGATTTATCTGTTTTAAATCTGATGTATCATTGTTTGCATATGATGTATCATTGTTTACATCTGATGTCTCTTTGTTTACATATCATGTATCTTTCTTTACGATCAATGTATCATTGTTTACATCTAATGCATCTGTTAACATCTAATGTATTACCTGGAGAGAGTTCTGGGGGTCAACGCCCCCGCGGCCCAGTCTGTGACCCGACCTCCCGGTGGATCAGAGCATGATCAACCAGGCTGTTACTGCTGGCTGCACGCAATCCAACGTACGAGCCACAGCCCGGCTGGTCAGGTACCGACTTTAGGTGCTTGTCCAGCGCCTGCTTGAAGACAGCCAGGGGTCTATTGGTAATCCCCCTTATGTATGCTGGGAGGCAGTTGAACAGTCTCAGGCCCCTGACACTTATCATATTGTCTCTTTAACATGCTAGTGACACCCCTGCTTTTCATTGGAGGGATGTTGCATCGTCTGCCGAGTCTTTTGCTTTCGTTGTGAGTGATTTTCGTGTGCAAGTTCGGTACTAGTCCCTCTAGGATTTTCCAGGTGTATATAATCATGTATCTCTCCTGCCTGCATTCCAGGAAGTACAGGTTCAGGAACTTAAGCACTCCCAGTAACTGAGGCGTTTTATCTCCGTTATGCACGCCGTGAAGGTTCTCTGTACATTTTCACGGTCAGCAATTTCACCTGCCTTGAAAGGTGCTGTCAGTGTGCAGCAATATTCCAGCCTAGATAGAACAAGTGACCTGAAGAGTGTCATCATGGGCTTGGCACCCCTAGTTCTGAAGGTTCTCATTATCCATCGTGTCATTTTTCTAGCAGATGCGATTGATACAATGTTATGTTCCTTGAAGGTGAGATCCTCTGACATGATCACTCCCAGGTCTTTGACATTGGTTTTTCGCTCTATTTTGTGGCCAGAATTTGTTTTGTACTCTGATGAAGTTTTAATTTCCTCATGTTTACCATATCTGAGTAATTGAAATTTCTCATCGCTGAACTTCATATTGTTTTCTGCAGCCCATTGAAAGATTTGGTTGATGTCTGCCTGGAGCCTTGCAATGTCTGCAATGGAAGACACTGTCATGAAGATTTGGGTGTCATCTGCAATGGAAGACATGGTGCTGTGGCTGACATCCTTGTCTATGTCAGATATGAGGATGAGAAACAAGATGGGAGAGAGTACTGTGCCTTGTGGAACAGAGCTTTTCACAGTAGCCACCTCAGACTTGACTGTTGACTGCTACTCTTTGTGTTCTGTTTGTGAGGAAATTATAGATCCATCTACCAACTTTTCCTGTTATTCCTTTAGCACGCATTTTGTGCGCTATTACGCCATGGTCACACTTGTCGAAGGCTTTTGCAAAGTCTGTATATATTACATCTGCATTCTTTTTTGTCTTCTAGTGCATCTAGGACCTTGTTGCAGTGATCCAGTAGTTGGGACAGACAGGAGCGACCTGCTCTAAACCCATGTTGCCCTGGGTTGTGTAATTGATGGGTATTTAGATGGGTGGCGATCTTGCTTCTTAGGACCGTTTCAAAGATTTTTATGATATGGGATGTTAGTGCTATCAGTCTGTGGTTCTTTGCTATTGCTTTACTGCCCCCTTTGTGGAGTGGGGCTGTTTGTTGTGTGGGACGACCCCCGTGTCCCTGCTCCCTCTCCATAGGATGGTAAAAGCTTGTGATAGGGGCTTCTTGCAGTTCTTGATGAACACGGAGTCCCATGAGTCTGGCCCTGGGGCAGAGTGCATGGGCATGTCATTTATCGCCTGTTCGAAGTCATTTGGCGTCACGATAACATCAGATAGGCTTGTGTTTACCAAATTCTGTGGCTCTCTCATAAAAAATTCATTTTGATTTTCGACTCTCAGTCTGGTTAGCGGCTTGCTAAAAGCTGAGTCATATTGGGACTTGAGTAGCTCACTCATTCCTTGCTGTCATCTGTGTAGGACCCATCTTGTTTAAGTAGGGGCCCAATACTGGATGTTGTTCTTGACTTTGATTTGGCATAAGAAAAGAAATACTTTGGGTTTCTTTCGATTTCATTTATGGCTTTTTGTTCTTCCCGCGATTCCTGACTCCTATAAGATTCCTTTAGCTTAAGTTCGATGTTTGCTATTTCTCTGACCAGAGACTCCCTACGCATTTCAGATATATTGGCCTCTTTTAGCCGCTCTGTTATTCTTTTCCGTCACCTGTAAAGGGAGCGCCTGTCTCTTTCTATTTTACATCTACTCCTCCTTTTTCTTAAAGGAATAAGCCTTGAGCTTATTCCTTATATCTTTGCTTACATCTGATGTATCTTTATTTACATCTGAAGTATCTTTGTTTACATCTGATGTTTGTTTACAATGTATCATTGTTTACATCTTATATATCTGTTTACATCTGAACTTTGTTTGCGATCGATGTATCATTGCTTACATCTGATGTATCTTTGTTTACGATCAATGTATCATTGTTTACATCTGATGTATCTTTGTTTACGATCGATGTATCATTGTTTACATCTGATGTATCTTTGTTTACGATCGATGTATCATTGTTTACATCTGATGTATCTTTGTTTACGATCGATGTATCATTGTTTACATCTGATGTATCTTTGTTTATGATCGATGCATCATTGTTTACGTAAAGAAAGAAGCGGCAGTACCGCTGGCGGGGTACCTGTTGAGGGTTTCGGGGGTCAACTCCCCCGCGGCCAGGTCTGAGACCAGGCCTCATGGTGAATCAGGGTCTGATCAACCAGGCTGTTACTGCTGGCTGCACGCAAGCTGACGTACGAACCACAGCCTTGTTGGTCAGGTACTGACTTAAGGTACCTGTCCAGTGCATTCTTGAAGACGGGTAAGGTTAAGTAATGTTAGGGTACTTAAGGTTAGGTTACATCTACCATTTAAACAAAATAATAATCCAAATTAATAATGACCGAAATCCACAGAGCAGCTGCCGTCTACTTTAGCATAAACCTTCCTACTTTATTAAACATGAGAGGGGAGAGATTAATTAACACAAAGCTAGTCATTACATGGTGAATTATAGGTTAAATTACTAGGTAAACTACACTAGATAAGGTAAACACTACAGTAGACCACCACCACAGGTTAATACCCCCATTACAAGCCAGTTAGGTTACCAGAGCTCCGCAGTACCGGTGCCTGGGCTACCATGCATAAACTGGGAACCATTTTACCTGATAACTTTCCTAGAAATATCTTAATAAAGTGGAATGTAATGATAAACCAGGAGACCAGCCGGCGCACCAGACTCACCTCTTCACCTGTCAAAAGTGAAGTGAGGCGCCTCTCCTGATACCAGTCTATACCCTAAGGAACTCTACGTTAACCATAATTTCAGGTGACTTTTAATGTTCTTGTTCTACTCTATTGGAGCCCGTAATTCTAAAATATATATCTTGTTGTTAATCATTCGTAAAGGAACCAATATTTGTATTAAAGTTGGGCTGACCAACTACCAGAACAAAAAATATGTATATATTTAATTTCAAATCAATATATAGAAAGCATTTTCCTACCACATCTGGTTGTATATGTTAACTTTCTATATAAGATAAATGTTATATTTTCAAATGGCTAATTAACCCGAAGGATATAACATGTAAAACAAAATAATGGAGTTGAGTGTGATGGGTGTGGTGTGTGGTAACACTGGTAGCGTTCAAGATAACTGAATTTATTATTATTGCTCAACTTTAATGAAAAAAAAGATAATGTATGATGAAACGTATTGGGAAACAGGGGGGTTAAACACATATAGTTGTATATCGCTCTAAATCTTACAAAATGTGATGGAGATAAAATATATTAACTCTTGCGTGAACGTGATGCTCTGGAATATAAGATAATCATCATAAATAAGTAAGCAAGTAGATAGATAAGGATGTAAGTAGCATGTAAGTAAGTAAGTAAGTTATTCAGGTACAGGTAAACATAAGTACAATTATCATACATAGTAATATACAAGTATAAATTACCAAGGATAACCTCCCCCCCCCAGAAAAAAAAGTCAGGCAGTGACTCATGTTCACTGTGTGTCCTGGAAAACCTGTAATGTTATATTATTTATATTAAGAGAAAGATGATCAGCAGCTATACAAGAAATCACTCTCTTCCCTTTCTGTAGCTTCATTCATTAGGTACCTTTCTGTAGCTTCATTCATTAGGTACCTTTCTGTAGCTTCATTCATTAGGTACCTTTCTGTAGCTTCGTTTAATAGGTACCTTTCTGTAGCTTCGTTCATTAGGTACCTTTCCGTAGCTTCGTTCATTAGGTACCTTTCTGTAGCTTCGTTCATTAGGTACCTTTCTGTAGCTTTGTTCATTAGGTACCTTTCTGTAGCTTCTTTCATTAGGTACCTTTCCGTAGCTTCGTTCATTCGGTACCCTTCTGTAACTTTATTCATTAGGTACCTTTCTGTAGCTTCGTTCATTAAGTACCTTTCTGAAGCTTCGTTCATTAGTTACCTTTCTGTACCTTCATTCATTAGGTACCTTTCCTTAGCTTCGTTCATTAGGTACCTTTCTGTAGCTTCGTTCATTAGGTACCTTTCTGTAGCTTTGTTCATTAGGTACCTTTCTGTAGCTTCTTTCATTAGGTACCTTTCCGTAGCTTCTTTCATTAGGTACCTTTCCGTAGCTTCGTCCATTAGGTACCTTTCCTTAGCTTCGTTCATTAGGTACCTTTCTGTAGCTTTGTTCATTAGGTACCTTTCTGTAGCTTCTTTCATTAGGTACCTTTCCGTAGCTTCGTTCATTAGGTACCTTTCCGTAGCTTCGTTCATTAGGTACCTTTCTGTAGCTTTGTTCATTAGGTACCTTTCTGTAGCTTCGTTCATTAGGTACCTTTCTGTAGCTTCGTTCATTAGGTACCTTTCTGTAGCTTCGTTCATTAGGTACCTTTCTGTAGCTTCGTTCATTAGGTACCTTTCCGTAGCTTCGTTCATTAAGTACCTTTCTGTAGCTTCCTTCATTAGTTACCTTTCTGTACCTTCATTCATTAGGTACCTTTACTTAGCTTCGTTCATTAGGTACCTTTCTGTAGCTTTGTTCATTAGGTACCTTTCTGTAGCTTCTTTCATTAGGTACCTTTCCGTAGCTTCGTTCATTAGGTACTTTTCCGTAGCTTCGTTCATTAGGTACCTTTCCGTAGCTTTGTTCATTAGGTACCTTTCTGTAGCTTCTTTAATTAGGTACCTTTCCGTAGCTTCGTTCATTAGGTACCTTTCTGTAGCTTCTTTCATTAGGTACCTTTCCGTAGCTTCTTTCATTAGGTACCTTTCCGTAGCTTCGTTCATTAGGTACCTTTCCGTAGCTTCGTTCATTAGGTACCTTTCTGTAGCTTCGTTCATTAGGTACCTTTCCGTAGCTTCGTTCATTAGGTACCTTTCCGTAGCTTCGTTCATTAGGTACCTTTCTATAGCTTTGTTCATTAGGTACCTTTCTGTAGCTTCTTTCATTAGGTACCTTTCCGTAGCTTCGTTCATTAGGCACCTTTCTGTAGCTTTGTTCATTAGGTACCTTTCTGTAGCTTCGTTCATTAGGTACTTTTCTTTAGCTTCGTTCATTAGGTACCTTTCTGTAGCTTCGTTCATTAGGTACCTTTCTGTAGCTTCGTTCATTAGGTACCTTTCTGTAGCTTCGTTCATTCGGTACCTTTCTGTAGCTTCGTTCATTAGGTTCCTTTCTGTAGCTTCGTTCATTAGGTACCTTTCTGTAGCTTCGTTCATTAGGTACCTTTCTGTAGCTTCGTTCATTAGGTACCTTTCTGTAGCTTCGTTCATTAAGTACCTTTCTGTAGTTTCGTTCATTAGTTACCTTTCTGTACCTTCATTCATTAGGTACCTTTCCTTAGCTTCGTTCATTAGGTACCTTTCTGTAGCTTTGTTCATTAGGTACCTTTCTGTAGCTTCTTTCATTAGGTACCTTTCCGTAGCTTCGTTCATTAGGTACCTTTATATAGCTTCATTCATTAGGTACCTTTCTGTAGCTTTGTTCATTAGGTACCTTTCTGTAGCTTCTTTCATTAGGTACCTTTCCGTAGCTTCGTTCATTAGGTACCTTTCTGTAGCTTCTTTCATTAGGTACCTTTCCGTAGCTTCTTTCATTAGGTACCTTTCCGTAGCTTCGTTCATTAGGTACCTTTCTGTAGCTTCGTTCATTAGGTACCTTTCTGTAGCTTCTTTCATTAGGTACCTTTCCGTAGCTTCGTTCATTAGGTACCTTTCCGTAGCTTTGTTTATTAGGTACCTTTCTGTAGCTTTGTTCATTAGGTACCTTTCTGTAGCTTCTTTCCTTAGGTACCTTTCCGTAGCTACGTTCATTAGGTACCTTTCTGTAGCTTCATTCATTAGGTACCTTTCTGTAGCTTCGTTCATTAGGTCCCTTTCTGTAGCTTCGTTCATTAGGTACCTTTCTGTAGCTTCTTTCATTAGGTACCTTTCCGTAGCTTCTTTCATTAGGTACCTTTCTGTAGCTTCTTTCATTAGGTACCTTTCCGTATCTTCTTTCATTAGGTACCTTTCCGTAGCTTTGTTCATTAGGTACCTTCCTAGCTTCGTTCATAGGTGCCTTTCTGTGCTTCGTTCATTAGGTACCTTTCTGTAGCTTCTTTCATTAGGTACCTTTCCGTAGCTTCGTTCATTAGGTACCTTTCCGTAGCTTCGTATATTGGGTACCTTTCTGTAGCTTTGTTCATTAGGTACCTTTCTGTAGCTTCTTTCATTAGGTACCTTTCCGTAGCTTCGTTCATTAGGTACCTTTCTGTAGCTTCATTCATTAGGTACCTTTCTGTAGCTTCATTCATTAGGTCCCTTTCTGTAGCTTCTTTCATTAGGTACCTTTCCGTAGCTTCGTTCATTAGGTACCTTTCTGTAGCTTCATTCATTAGGTACCTTTCTGTAGCTTCGTTCATTAGGTCCCTTTCTGTAGCTTCGTTCATTAGGTACCTTTCCGTAGCTTCATTCATTAGGTACCTTTCTGTAGCTTCGTTCATTAGGTACCTTTCTGTAGCTTCGTTCATTAGGTACCTTTCTGTAGCTTCGTTCATTAGGTACCTTTCTGTAGCTTCGTTCATTAGGTACCTTTCTGTAGCTTCGCTCATCAGGTACCTTTCTGTAGCTTCGTTCATTAGGTACCTTTCCGTAGCTTCGTTCATTAGGTACCCTCCTGTAACTTTATTCATTAGGTACCTTTCTGTAGTTTCATTCATTAGGTACCTTTCTGTAGCTTCGTTCATTAGGTACCTTTCTGTAGCTTCTTTCATTAGGTACCTTTCCGTAGCTTCGTTCATTAGGTACCTTTCCGTAGCTTTGTTTATTAGGTACCTTTCTGTAGCTTTGTTCATTAGGTACCTTTCTGTAGCTTCTTTCCTTAGGTACCTTTCCGTAGCTACGTTCATTAGGTACCTTTCTGTAGCTTCATTCATTAGGTACCTTTCTGTAGCTTCGTTCATTAGGTCCCTTTCTGTAGCTTCGTTCATTAGGTACCTTTCTGTAGCTTCTTTCATTAGGTACCTTTCCGTAGCTTCTTTCATTAGGTACCTTTCTGTAGCTTCTTTCATTAGGTACCTTTCCGTATCTTCTTTCATTAGGTACCTTTCCGTAGCTTTGTTCATTAGGTACCTTTCCGTATCTTCTTTCATTAGGTACCTTTCCGTATCTTCTTTCATTAGGTACCTTTCCGTAGCTTCGTTCATAATACCTTTCTGTAGCTTCGTTCATTAGGTACCTTTCTGTAGCTTCTTTCATTAGGTACCTTTCCGTATCTTCTTTCATTAGGTACCTTTCGTAGCTTTGTTCATTAGGTACCTTTCCGTATCTTCTTTCATTAGGTACCTTTCCGTATCTTCTTTCATTAGGTACCTTTCCGTAGCTTCGTTCATTAGTACCTTTCTGTAGCTTCGTTCATTAGGTACCTTTCCGTAGCTTCGTATATTGGGTACCTTTCTGTAGCTTTGTTCATTAGGTACCTTTCTGTAGCTTCTTTCATTAGGTACCTTTCCGTAGCTTCGTTCATTAGGTACCTTTCTGTAGCTTCATTCATTAGGTACCTTTCTGTAGCTTCATTCATTAGGTCCCTTTCTGTAGCTTCTTTCATTAGGTACCTTTCGTAGCTTCGTTCATTAGGTACCTTTCTGTAGCTTCATTCTTAGGTACCTTTCGTAGCTTCGTTCATTAGGTCCCTTTCTGTAGCTTCGTTCATTAGGTACCTTCCGTAGTTTCATTCATTAGGTACCTTTCTGTAGCTTCTTCATTAGGTACCTTTCTGTAGCTTCGTTCATTAGGTACCTTTCTGTAGCTTCGTTCATTAGGTACCTTTCTGTAGCTTCGTTCATTAGGTACCTTTCTGTAGCTTCGCTCATCAGGTACCTTTCTGTAGCTTCGTTCATTAGGTACCTTTCCGTAGCTTCGTTCATTTGGTACCCTCCTGTAACTTTATTCATTAGGTACCTTTCTTTAGTTTCATTCATTAGGTACCTTTCTGTAGCTTCGTTCATTAAGTACCTTTCTGTAGCTTCGTTCATCAGTTACCTTTCTGTACCTTCATTCATTAGGTACCTTTCCTTAGCTTCGTTCATTAGGTACCTTTCCGTAGCTTCGTTCATTAGGTACCTTTCTGTAGCTTTGTTCATTAGGTTCCTTTCTATAGCTTTTTTCATTAGGTACCTTTCCGTAGCTTCGTTCATTAGGTACCTTTCCGTAGCTTCCTTCATTAGGTACCTTTCTGTAGCTTTGTTCATTAGGTACCTTTCTGTAACTTCTTTCATTAGGTACCTTTCCGTAGCTTCGTTCATTAGGTACCTTTCTGTAGCTTCTTTCATTAGGTACCTTTCCGTAGCTTCGTTCATTAGGTACCTTTCCGTAGCTTTGTTTATTAGGTACCTTTCTGTAGCTTTGTTCATTAGGTACCTTTCTGTAGCTTCTTTCCTTAGGTACCTTTCCGTAGCTACGTTCATTAGGTACCTTTCTGTAGCTTCATTCATTAGGTACCTTTCCTGTAAGCTTTGTTCATTAGGTCCCTTTCTGTAGCTTCGTTCATTAGGTACCTTTCTGTAGCTTCTTTCATTAGGTACCTTTCCGTAGCTTCTTTCATTAGGTACCTTTCTGTAGCTTCTTTCATTAGGTACCTTCCGTATCTCTTTTCTTAGGTACCTTTCCGTAGCTTTGTTCATTAGGTACCTTTCGTAGCTTCTTTCATTAGGGTACCTTTCGTACTTCTTTCATTAGGTACCTTCCGTAGCTTCGTTCATTACGTACCTTTCTGTAGCTTCGTTCATTAGGTACCTTTCTGTAGCTTCTTTCATTAGGTACCTTTCCGTAGCTTCGTTCATTAGGTACCTTTCCGTAGCTTCGTATATTGGGTACCTTTCTGTAGCTTTGTTCATTAGGTACCTTTCTGTAGCTTCTTTCATTAGGTACCTTTCGTTCTTCGTTCATTAGGGACCTTTCTGTCTTCATTCATTAGGTACCTTTCTGTAGCTTCATTCATTAGGTCCCTTTCTGTAGCTTCTTTCATTAGGTACCTTTCCGTAGCTTCGTTCATTAGGTACCTTTCTGTAGCTTCATTCATTAGGTACCTTTCTGTAGCTTCGTTCATTAGGTCCCTTTCTGTAGCTTCGTTCATTAGGTACCTTTCCGTAGTTTCATTCATTAGGTACCTTTCTGTAGCTTCGTTCATTAGGTACCTTTCTGTAGCTTCGTTCATTAGGTACCTTTCTGTAGCTTCATTCATTAGGTACCTTTCCTTAGCTTCGTTCATTAGGTACCTTTCCGTAGCTTCGTTCATTAGGTACCTTTCTGTAGCTTTGTTCATTAGTTTTCCCTTTTTATAGCTTTTTTCATTAGGTACCTTTCCGTAGCTTCGTTCATTAGGTACCTTTCCGTAGCTTCCTTCATTAGGTACCTTTCTGTAGCTTTGTTCATTAGGTACCTTTCTGTAACTTCTTTCATTAGGTACCTTTCCGTAGCTTCGTTCATTAGGTACCTTTCTGTAGCTTCTTTCATTAGGTACCTTTCCGTAGCTTCGTTCATTAGGTACCTTTCTGTAGCTTCGTTCATTAGGTACCTTTCTGTAGCTTCGTTCATTAGGTACCTTTCTGTAGCTTCGCTCATCAGGTACCTTTCTGTAGCTTCGTTCATTAGGTACCTTTCCGTAGCTTCGTTCATTAGGTACCCTCCTGTAACTTTATTCATTAGGTACCTTTCTGTAGTTTCGTTCATTAGGTACCTTTCTGTAGCTTCGTTCATTAAGTACCTTTCTGTAGCTTCGTTCATCAGTTACCTTTCTGTACCTTCATTCATTAGGTACCTTTCCTTAGCTTCGTTCATTAGGTACCTTTCCGTAGCTTCGTTCATTAGGTACCTCTGTACTTTGTTCATTAGGTTCCTTTCTATAGCTTTTTCATTAGGTACCTTTCCGTAGGCTTCGTTCATTAGGTACCTTTCCGTAGCTTCTTCATTAGGTACCTTTCTGTAGCTTTGTTCATTAGGTACCTTTCTGTAACTTCTTTCATTAGGTACCTTTCCGTAGCTTCGTTCATTAGGTACCTTTCTGTAGCTTCTTTCATTAGGTACCTTTCCGTAGCTTCGTTCATTAGGTACCTTTCCGTAGCTTCGTTCATTAGGTACCTTTCTGTAGCTTTGTTCATTAGGTACCTTTCTGTAGCTTTGTTCATTAGGAACCTTTCTGTAGCTTCTTTCATTATGTACCTTTCTGTACCTTCTTTCATTAGGTACCATTCCGTAGCTTCGTTCATTAGGTATCTTTCCGTAGCTTCGTTCATTAGGTACGTTTCCGTAGCTTCGTTCATTAGGTACCTTTCTGTAGCTTTGTTCATTAGGTACCTTTCTGTAGTTTTGTTCATTAGGTACCTTTCCGTAGCTTCGTTCATTAGGCACTTTTCCGTAGCTTCGTTCATTAGGTACGTTTCCGTAGCTTCGTTCATTAGGTACCTTTCTGTAGCTTTGTTCATTAGGTACCTTTCTGTAGTTTTGTTCATTAGGTACCTTTCCGTAGCTTCGTTCATTAGGCACTTTTCCGTAGCTTCGTTCATTAGGTACGTTTCCGTAGCTTCGTTCATTAGGTACGTCTTTGTAACTTCATTCACCATATACCCATCAGCTCTCTTCCTGAACTGGCTTATGCTAGGATAGGCTTTGACCTGTGCAAGTAGTCTGTTCCACTCTTTCATCGCTGTTCCGTAAAAGGTGTTTGAAGCCTGAACAAAAATTATGAGAAGAAAACCATCCTGGGTGATGTAGTATAACAAGAAAGTATTCCTACTGTGGCTATGTTTGGAGTGTACCTGGAGAGAGTTCCGGGGGTCAACGCCCTCGCGGAACGGTCTGTGACCAGGCCTCATGGTGGACCAAGGCTGCTCGCAGTCGATCGTACGACCCACAACCCGGATGTGGGTCGTAGCCCGCTTCCTCGAATCAAACCTATATGCCTCCCATTCCCCAGGCGCTGATTGACCAGTATGGGTTCAGCGGTTCTCCGTGGACGACAAGAATAATCTGCCTTGCACTAAGTAGATACAGCAGCTACATGAGTTTTCATACATTTAATACAAGTGCTTCACATATATACCTGTTTGTATTGGCTATGGTCATTTGTAAAAAAAAAAAAATCGTGTATTTATTTATTTGTGTGGGAGGCAAGCCTAGCTAGACCATTTTTTTCCTTCTCCAGCCCGGCTGTAAGATGGGTTTTTATGTTATTTATGGTCTTCGTGTGAAATTTTGGGTATGACTCTCACGGTAAATTTCGTCCGCCCTTAGTGAAATGACAGCTTACATGTCTCTGTCTGCATCTGTCTCTTTCTTTCTGCAGTGATTCAAATGTAATTAACTTCTTCTTCTTCTTGATGATTTGTCGGTACTTCCGGCCCGGGTCTTCTCCAGATGGTGACCCGGCGTGTAATTAACTTAAAAGTGTAATCCAGTTACATTTCGGCTTCTTCTAGTGGCAGCAACAGCAGCGACCTCCAAGCTCCGTACTTTTCTCAACTATCAGAGTCACCAATGCTCCTATGATGACCTAGTTACAAGCAAAACTGCACTACCCAACGTAGCACCCAGAATGGCCAAAGATTACCAACAGTGAAACCTACAAATCGAAAATAATAGAGATCAGAGGAAGACTGCCCTCAAACCCAAAGCAACACCCCGCTGCCAGCCGAACAACGTAACCCTAAGCTTTGTATAACTACAACTTCTTCTTAACTACAACAATTCCTGTAGTATTATGAGGCGCAGTCTCAGAGGAAACAGCACCAAGGCCAGCAAGAAAACACCGAAAAATCAACTATTCAACAAGTGTAGCCAGGAGGACGCCGGCCCAGCTACCACCCCTCTCACCACCGCTCAAGGCGACACCACAACAATAACAACAAACATGGCTGCCCTCAGCCCAACCACCCCTCTCTTCCCCGGATTCAACCTACCAAGTAGTCTCTCAGGCATGACCAACGATCCAGATACCCTAAAGTCATGCATCTCTACCTTAGTTATTGAAAATATGAATCTTCGAGAGACGCTAACAAAACAAGACACCAGGATGACACAACTCGAGAACAAAATCCTTAGTCTTGAACAAAAGCTATCAACGCCAGGAATGACTAACTATGGCAAGACCATCCAAACAGTCATAGATAGCCATGCAGAACAAATAATATCTCTTAATACAAAGGTTGAAGAAGCAGTAAAAGAATGGAAGAACAACTTAGATAACCAGTTCAGTGACTGCTTTGCTCTCCAAGAAGATAAAACTGAACAAGATAAACTATCAGACGCAGTAATAGTTAACAGTCCACTTTTTCCTAGTGATATGAACCAAACGAACAGTAAAGAAATTACTCTCCAGATCATAAAGGACCAAACAAAAGTTACAGTACCAGAGTCAGAAATAAAGAAAGCCAGGTTACTAGGATCCCATGGTAGAAAAAGTGTTATGCTTAGATTCCACTCACATGACAGGAAAAAAGACTTAATAATTGCATCTATCAAAGTAAAGAAAGAGGTATACATAACAGTGTTTTCCAAAAAACGCAGAACCCCCTGTATAAGTAGAAAACAAAACGGGGAAAATAATGACACAATACACCAATACTTTCACACGGGATAAAAAAATTCAGTTAAAAACAAATGTAGGCAATGTACCAATCACGAAAGAGAAGATCT
Source organism: Cherax quadricarinatus (assembly GCF_026875155.1). Classification (NCBI taxonomy): domain Eukaryota; kingdom Metazoa; phylum Arthropoda; class Malacostraca; order Decapoda; family Parastacidae; genus Cherax; species Cherax quadricarinatus. Next base: position 34,200,542 of record NC_069407.1, read on the forward strand.
ATCCGATTTCTCAGGGATACAATCTTACGAGAATAACAAACAATGCCCAACCCAAAAAGCCTCGTAGTGTGTGTATGTTTTGCTCCATTATTTTTCAAATTTCATGTAAATTCTTAGAAATTAAATAATAAAATACCTCATTTTTTTTTACATAAGCAAAGTCCCCTTTATTATTTTCTTATTTTCTATTCTTTGCTTAAATTATTAGTGAATTGAACTTTCCTGCCCCATATTACTCCCCTCATATTTTTAAAAATATTATTAATTGTATTACTTACAAAAATTAATAATTTAATACCTTTTTAGAACGATTAACTGGGGTGGCACTCGAGATCACAAGGTTTATTCCTTAAAAAAAGGAGGGTAGAGTAAAATAAAGAGCGGGCGCTCCCTTTACGGCATGGAAAAGATATAAGGGGTAAAAAGGCCAAAAAAATTAAAAATCGTGGGGGAGTCCGGGGTCGAGAATTAGCAAACATCGAACTTAAGCAAAAGAATCTTATAGGAGACGGAATCGGGGGAAGAACAAAAAAACCCATAAATAAAATCGAAAAAAACCCCAAAGTATTTCTTCCCTATCCAAATAAAAGTCGAAAACCCCCCAGTATTGGGCCCATTTAAAACAAATGGGTCCTCACAGATGACGCAAGGAAATGATGAGTATCAAGTCCCAATATGACTCGTTTTTAGCAAGCCGCAAACCCAACTGAGAGTCGAAGATAAAAAATGTTTTTTTATGACCACAAAAATTGGTTAACACAAGCCATCGATGTTTTTCCTACACCAAATGACTTCGAACAGGCGATAAATACAGCCATCACCCCCCCAGGGCCGATCATGGAACTCCGTTTTCATCAAGAACGAAAGAAACCCCTATCACGAGCTTTTACCACCCTATGGGGGAGCTGGACACGGGGTCGCCCCATTTACAAAAAACAACAGACATACCCCCACCCCCAAAAAAGGGGGCATAAAGCAATGCAAAAAACCCACGACAGATAGCCAAAAATCCCTATCATAAAAATCTTTGAAACGGTCCTAAAAAGCGATCCGACCCGTCTAGAAACCCATCAGTTACGAAACCCCAGGCAAACATGGGTTTTTAAACAGGTCGTCCGCTGCCCAAACTTTTGGGAGCACTACGAAAGTCCTAGACGCACTAAAGACAAAAAAAACGAATATATACAGATTTGCAAAACCTTCACAAGTGTGACCAGGGGTATAGCGCAAAAAATGGTGCTAAAAATAACAGGAAACGTTGGAAATTGGACTATAATTTCCTCACAAAACAGAACACAAAGAGTATATCAAAAAGGAAAAGTCGAGGCACTACGGTGAAAAGCCTTTCCCACAAGGCCGTACTCGCCCCCATTTTTTTCTCATCCTCATATCTGACATAGACGGGATGTCACCCAGCCCCCGTGTCTTCCTTTGCAGAGACACCCAATCTTCATGAGTCTTCATTGCAAACACTGCAACTCCAGGCGGAAATCAACCAAATTTTCCCAGTGGGCTGCAAAAACAATATAAGTTAACAATGAGAAACTTCAATTACTCAGATAGGGAAACAGGGGAAAAATTAAAAATTTCATCAAGTAAAAAACAAATTCTGGCCACAAAAAAAGGGAAACACCATGTCAAAGACCTGATTTATGGAGAGAGTTTGGGGGGTCAAGCCCCCGGGCCCCGGTCTGTACCGGGCCTCCTGTGGATCAGCGCCGAAAACCAGGCTGTTGCTGCTGGCTGCACGCCAAAAACCAAAGACGCCCAAAACCCCGACTGATCAGGAATGACTTTAGGGCTTGTCCATGCCACTTGAAACTGCCAGGTCTTTGGTAATTTCCCCCTTATGTGTGCTGGGAGGCGTTGAACTCTCGGGCCCCGACACTTATTGTTAGGGTCTCTTAACGGGATGACCCCCTGCTTTCATTGGGGGGATGGTCATCGTCTGAAAAGTCTTTTGCTTTCGTAGTGAGTTTTTTTCGTTTGCAAGTTTGGGTACTAGTCCTCTAGGATTTTCCAGGTGATATAAAGTACCCCCCCCTCCTGCTTTTCCCGGAAATACGGTTTAGAAACCTCAAGCGCTCCCATAATTGAGGTTTTTATCCCCCTTTTACGCGCCGTGAAAGTTCTCTGAAATTTTAGGTCGGCAATTTCCCCCTCCCTTGAAAGTGCTGTTAGATGCAGCAATATTCCACCTAGATAGAAAAAATGACCTGAAGAGTGTCATCAGGGGTTTGGGCCCCTCCCTATTTTAAAGTTTCTTTATCCACCTTATTTTTCTAGCAGATGCAAAGTTTAAAATGTTAGGTCCTTAAAGGGTGAATCCTCCGCAAATCACTCCCGGGTTCTTTGACGTTGGTGTTTCGCTCTATTTTTCAAGAATTTTTTTGTATCTGATAAAGATTTAATTTCCTTTTTTTACCATTTTAGTAATTGAAATTTCTCATCGTTGAACTTCAATTGTTTTCTCGCCCACTGAAAGATTTGGTTGATGTCTCCGGGACCTTGCAGTGTCTCAATGAAGACACTCTCATGCAGATTGGGGTGTATTGCAAAGGAAGCAGGGTGCTGTGGCGACTCCTTGTCTATGTGGATATGGATGGGAACAAGTGAGAGCTAGTACTGTCCTTGTGGACAGACTTTTCCCCGAACTGCCCGGCTTTACTCGTTGAGGGACTACCTCTGTGTTCGTTAGTGGGGAAATTATAGACCCATCGACCGGGTTTTTCCTGTTATTTTTTTTTAGCGCGCATTTTTTGCGCTATTACCCATGGTTTACACTTCGAAGGCTTTTCAAAATTTTGTATAATTACATCTGATTCTTTTTTGTCTTCTAGGGATTTTGGACCTGTGTAGTGTCCCTATTGAGAAGACAGGAGCACCTGTTCTAAACCCATTTTTCCCCGGGTTGTTAAGATGGGTTTCTTTTTGGGTGGTGTCTTGCTTCTTTGGACCCTTTCAAAATTTTTATGTATGGGATGTTTTGCTTTTTCTGTATTCTTTGCTGTTGCTTTTCTCCCCCCCTTTTTTGGATGGGGGTTGTCTGTTTTTTTAGTAACGAGGGGCACCCCGTGTCCTGCTCCCCTCCATAGGGGAAAGGGTCGTGATAGGGGCTTCTTCCCGGCTTGATGAATACAGAGTTCCCTGGTCTGGCCCGGGGCAGATCTGGGATGTCATTTATCGCCGTTCGAAGCTTTGGGGGATAAATCGAAAAGGTTTGTTTAATCAAATTTTGTGGTCCTCATAAAAAAATTTATTTTTATCTTCGACTTCATCCCGGTTTGCGGCTTGCTAAAAACTGGTCATATTTTACTTTTAGTTTTACTATTTCCTTGCTGTCATCTGTTTAGGACCCCTCTTGTTTTTTTAGGGCCCAATACTGGGGCGTTTGTTCTCGATTTGAATTGGCTGGAGAAGAAATCTTGGGGTTTCTTTCGATTTCATTTTGGCTTTTAGTTCTTCCCCCGATTCTTTTATTAAAGGATTCTTTTAGTTAAGTTCGATGCTTGCTTTTTCTGACCGTGTCTCCCCGCGCATTTCAGATATATTGACCCTTTTAGCCGCTCTGTTATCTTTTCCGTCCCTGTAAAGGGAGCGCCTGTCTCTTTTTATTTAAAATCTAATTTTCCCCCTTTTTTTTAGAGGAATAAAACCTTGTCAACATCGAGTCCACCGAGTTTAATTGTTTTAGGCATAATTTGGGGCGTGTTTCTTGTATACTTCCCATTATACGGTTAGGACTTGGGTTTTCTTGGGCCCACTTTTTGTTTTTGTTTTGAAGTTGAATTTGGGGAAACTCCCCCGTGACTGTCTCATTTTTCGGTTGGGGGCCCCCGCATACATGTTGAACCCCAATTATGTTGTGATCTGAGTTATTGTTTTTGATTTTGGTGACATTTCTTATCGATCATCATTGTTAGTGAAGAGAGGTTAGTGTATTCTCCAGTCTAGTAGGGTCTATTTTTTGCTGGGGTTTAAAATTTAATTTTGTGCAAGATTTAAAAGTCGTGTGAGAGTGAGTTTTCATCAAACGCCTCCCGGTTTATTTTTCCCGCAAAAAATTTTAAATTTCCTAATTCCTCTTTTAGGGGCTTTTAAATTAAAAACCCCAGGGCAAAATTTTGGGTGCAGGAGCTGGAAGATTTTCCCAACAGTGGGCAATTTTTAAAACGTTCCTGGAATTGGGGATGTTGCATTTCCGGAGGCTTTAGATCCACAAGGGCTAGGTTTTGGGTTTTGACCTTTTCTGTAAACTTTCCCCTACGTATTTGAGGATTAGGTTCTGTGAAACAAGTGATCTGCAAAGTAAGGCCAACCCCCCCTTTTGTTTCACTCGTCACATCAAGGTTGTAACCCGGGATCCATATTTCGTTTTTCCCAAATGTCCTTTATTTTGGGGCTCGTGAAAGCCCCCGAACATTGCCTTTTCCCTCTGCAAGCAGTCCCCGAATGAAAGGTATTTTGTTTTTTGTTTCTGGCTTTAAACCCTGTTAAATTTTTTAAAAAAGAATGTTATCGGACTGGTGGTAGTTGGACTGGGGGGGGATTTTTTTTTTCCCGGCATTAGTTCATGTCGGCATTTTTAACATGTCAGGAGCTCCCTTTAAAAGGGCCATAAATTGATCAATCGTGCTGCTAGAAAAATGAAACGATGGTAATGAAAACCTTCAAAACTAGGGTCCCAAACCCATAGACACTCTTTAGGGCACTTGTTCTATCTAGGCTTGGAAAATTTCTGCACACACAGCACCTTTCAACAGGTGAAAAAGCTGACCTAAAAAAAATAAGAGAACTTTCACGTGGGGGGGGCTTTGGGCCCCCCGGACCTCTCCAGGTAATTTTTTGTATCAGACAATTTACTCTTAACATTTTTGACATCATTTAATTCCCTTTATTTTAAATTTCCCAAAACCCTTTTTAATCCCATATACTCCTTAAGTACTCTAAATACCTTTTTCTGCCAGATGACCTCTGTATAAAACCAGTCCAATATTAAATCTAAAAAAACGTTTTTAAAATTTATATTTAAAATAAAATTACTTTTTCACTTTTTTTTCTTTTTTTTGGTATTAATTTTTTTGAAACATTTTTATTACTAAAATTTTATTAAACGCCATTTTATACCATAATTTTACTTCTGAAAAATCATTTTTTTACTTTCAAAACATTTTTTTGCCAAAATTTTCAAGTTTGTATATTCAACCCAACCCTTTATTTATCTTTGTACCTGGGTCCTGTGTACCTGTTATCGTCTAGTTACCTGTCTCCCGTTACCTTCTCCTGTTCCCTGTTCCTCTTCTATCATATTATAACCAAGTCATTGCCATTGTTTTTTTTACTTATTATTTTTTTGGTACTTTAATTTGTGATTTTGTTTTCCCAATTTAAATTAGTTATATCTTGACTTGTTAAAAACCTATTCAGACCCTAGTGCAATTGCAAGACCTTTTTAAATTTGCATTTTTTATTTAATTTAAAAACCTGTTGAAATTTAGCTCATTCTACTCAATACTTAGACAAACCTAAAAAAAATATACCTATTGTATTTTAAGCTCATTCTACTCAATACATAGACAACAATAAATTCTTATATTAGACCTTAGTAAAATTACAAGATGAGTCTGGTCCCACTTGTAATTTTTTTTTATGTATTGTTTTAAACCTAGTTGTACTTTATCTCATTTAGCAAACAATAGACAATACAATTTCTTTATGTTTTTTAGTGACATATTACATGACAAAGTGCTTTAGGGGTTAAAACTTTAAAACCCCTCCCACCATACTGAAATCAGTATTAGAACTCCCCATAATACAGGATATAAACAACCATTTTTTAAAACCTAAAAAATGAATGTACTTTGACCCTGTCAAACCTCCAAAATTTAAACACACAATCAAAACTTTTTGGGAAAAGTAATCCCTTTTATTACACACTCCAAGCAACCCACATCCTGAACACTCCCAAAACTATCAGTTTTTAAATACAACATCGGCCCTTAAAGCAAACACTATGTGCCTCCTGCACTCCTTAATCACAAAAAACCCCCCTTTTCCTGCATTATTCTTGGGGAACCTGGAAAACAGGAACAATTGATATCACCCCTCCCGGATACACAGCAATCCACAACTGCAGACCATCCCAATTTGGGGTGGTACTGCAATCTATTACTCTAACCAACTTTTTTTTAGTAATTGCTTTAGTGATGAATATGGGGAATACATTTTTGCAAAATTTTCGTAAAAAACCTCAAACCCTATAAATTGGGTCCCCATATACCGGATACCCCACACAAACATCCAAACTTCATGAGAACAAAGCACTTGACAAACAGACAAATGAACAAGCACCCCCTTTCTCTTGGGAGATTCAATATCAACCTTCCCCTACCAATGAAGACTGTAACTGATTTCATCAAAAATTTGAAAAACGCATTCTTCCCAACAATAACTAAACCAACCGGCTGATGAGACAAGTGCAACCCAATAGACCAATAGGGACCAAAACAGCCCCCTTAAATCGGGGAAATCACAGACAGCACTACTGACCACTCCCCAACCTTCCTCTAACAAACTTAAAAAGCACCACTCCATGACGGGGCCTACAAAATTTCTCCAATCCCAAAGGTATTGACGTTTGGACGCTTTTTCTTAAAAAAAACTTAGACAACAAAACAATGTCCTATAAAAACGAAAAGATCCAGAATAAGGGTTGGGTTTGCCCATGGCAAACCAGCACATTTGAAATTATTGATAAGAAAACCAATATGAAAAAAATATAGACAGGGCTTAATACAAAAGTTTTCTTAAACAATATTCAACAGTTCTCCCCAAAATTAAAAGAAAGCCAAACATGTACAACTCCAGCGGATTCCTGGCACAAGAAAAATTTTAAAAAAGACCTGGAAAACATTTTCCCCAGATTCTGGGACCCACAAACGAAAAAAAACAAGAATATTGTTTTAACAAAACCTATGAAAACCCGCACCCCCCACGAACAGCAAAAAGAAAAACGACTTTTCTCAAACATAGGATCAATCTCGCCAGAAAAAATCCCACGTCCCAATGCCCGTGCCGGGGACTCCTAGATGGAATTTTCCCAAATTCCTTCTATTTTGTCCCAATAAACCCCAGGGAATCCCCGCGATTAAAGTCACTTAAAAATAACTCGGGGGGAATCTGTTCACTTTCCCACCATTATTGTAAAGTGAGGGCCCATGCCCTTTCGCATGCTATTGATTATTTTTAACAATCAAGAAACTAGCATTTTCCCGACACTACTAAAGACAGCAAGGGTTACACCAATACATAAAGGTGGGACAATCAGACGAAAACAACTATGGCCCAAATACAAACTTCCCTTTGCTACCAAAAATCTTCAAGAAAATCGTGCACAGGGGGACTATTTTCATTTATAACGTCACAAAAAACTCAACCCCTGCAATTTGTTCAGGAAAAAAAAAAAGCACTAATGATGAATTAAAAAAATGCTAGACCTGCTTTACAAAAGCATTGGAAAATGGGGAATCCCCACTGGGAAATTTTTTTTTGACCAAAGGGAAAAGCTTTGACACAGAAACCCCAGGCATCCTACTCCACAAATTTGACCACTTGGTATAAGAGGCCATGCGCTTTGATATTTTAAATCCTACCTTTTTAAAATAGGTATCAGTAGTCCCCTTTTTAAAGCACAGCCCACAATAGGGCCACTTGATACGGGGTTCCGCAGGAAGTGTTTTTGGAACCTGCTCCCTCATTTAATAAAAGATCTTCCAAACTTTCCAACACCTAAACCCCTTTCTTTTTGCTGACGCACGACTTATGTCATCCCCCACCCTAATTTCCCCCTCAACACCATTGTAACGAGGGGGGCTGCTAAAAATATGACTTGGTGACAGCCAAAAAACTTACACAAAAAAGGGAAAAAACCCTCTTATTATTTTTGGTAGCAGAGCGGGTGTTGTCAACTTAACTTTAAAATCGACAACATCAAATTGCCACATAGAGGGTAAATTTCCCTTTCCTTTCCTCGAAAACAACCAAAATTTCAGACCCAAAACCAACACATAACAAAAAAATATCCAAAACGGGGGGGATCCTCTCCAAATCGATACTACTTGCCGCAAACGCCCTTCTCACACTATACCCTTCATTTTATACCTACCTCACCTAGCTTCTGTGCTTGGGGTTTTAAATGCACAACACCCTAAAGCCCAATAAAAACCCAAAAAGCCCGTAAGAATAATCACTAAATCCCCCCCTTGGGAACACCCCCCCCCCCTCTTAAGTCAAACTTCTCCCTGTTCAAACATCCAACTTACATGTGCAGTCTTAAATTTTAAGGGCCTTTAAAACCCAATATTAACCTTTCCTAAAAGCTTTCTTAAAAAAATTGTTCAGGGGTCCACAGGGCATCCCAAAACAAACATCTCTATGACTTCCCCGTGTTCGACTAAACCTTTTCAAAAAATTTAATGTATTTTAAAGGACCTAAAAACTGGAAAACCCTACCCGAAATCTAGAACTGCGAACATTCTCCTTTCAAAATACAGTTGAAAAAAACTTATCTCCCTGATCCCCCCCCGAAACAACTCTGTAAACCCCTTTTGGTTTAAAATTACCTAATTCCCCTGCTTTAAACCCGAAATCAATCTTAATCTTAAAAAAAAATCCTAATAGTATAAATTTGCCTTGTATTCCAATATAGACATTTTTTTTGTGCCAAACAAAAATTCCCAATTGCTAAACTACAAATTATGAGTAGTCACTTAGCCTTAAAACCAAAATTTTTAAAGGATTTAAGTTAAAAAATTAATCTAAGTCTGCTCGAAAAGCCAAACCGCTAGGGTCCTAGTGGCCCCCTCTGGAATTAGTATTTTATCATGTAAAAACCACACAATACCCAAAACCGTAAACCCCCCCAAATTTTAACCCTTATTGAGAATAAACTTGAATTGAATTTAATTGGAAATTTGTTGGGAAAAAAAAGGGGAGGGGGGGGGGAGAGAAGAGAGAGAAGGGGGAGGGGGGAGGAGGAGAAGGGGAGAAGACCCAACCGCAATTTTTAAAGGGGCTTTGGCCTTCTTCAGTGTTGACTGAGAAACTTTGTTTATTTCCCCACTCAATCTCTGCTCCCCCTTGCCCAGTAGTGGTTTATCTGGAGAAGGCATAGTCACTTTTCAAAACCCCCCCGGCTACGTTGGATCGTCTGCCACAAGGGGTTTTTACGACACTTAAAATCCCCAAAAGAACGAGATGAGGATCCAAACGCACAACCGGCTATGGGAAAGAGGTTTTTGGCCGCCCCTTTGCTCTGAGCTCGCCACCACCGTTTGGAAATTTTTCTCCAAAGGGGAGTGCAACCAAGTAAACCTTCCCCGGACCATCCTTTAAACTACAACAAATACACATTCCTCACCGGCAAAATTTTGACGAAGCCCACAGTCGCCTTTTGGTTTGGCTTCGTTTTGGGGGAGGTGCTACGCAATACAAAACAGGGGAAGGTATAAGAGACATCCTACCACCCATAACAGGGGAAATTGCACAGGGGAAGCCCTGTAGGCATATGGGGGACGTTCAAAAGGGGCCATTGCTAATGGGGGTGGGCACTAAAGAAAGCAGCATCAGGTAGGGTGGTCCAAAACCTGGGGCCCTTTCAAGGACAACAAGGTTATCGCCTGATGAAATCATTCCCCCTCTAAAACGACAGGATGGGACCCCTCTACTCTCCTCTCTCTTCTCTCTCTCTCTCTTCTCTTAGTCAAAAGAAAGGCGGACCCCTTTTCTAAAACCCTTTTTTACCAAAAAGAAGTTCCTGATCCCGCAAAGGGACCCTCCCCGGGTGCGCAAGAACTGTGTCAAAACTGTCATGGTGCAATAAGGCAGGAGGAGGTGCATTTCCTTCTTAAATCGCTTGACCCCGAAAAGGCGTGGGCCCAGACAATTAGCCCAAGATTGTTAGAAGATGTGCAACCCGCACAGCACCCCAACTCGCATTTTAGCTTGCCTAGCAGTGAAAAGCCCTCTCTAGGAAAAGGCAAATGTAGTCCCTGTTTACGAAAAGAAGAGCAAGCAGAGATCACAACTACAAACCCTGTCACTCCTGTCAATCATGGTAAGTCCTTGAGAAATAATTCCCGACAAAAAGACAGAGTTTTTTGACTACCACTCATACTTTGTGATCGTCAATATGGGTTCGGAAAGGTTACTCTGCTGTGTTTTTTGTTAAACCTCTCCACAAGTGGACCAGTCACTGGATGAAACCAAAGTCAGCTGTGTGGTAGCACTGGACATTGCTGGCGCTTTCGACCGGGTGTGGCACCAGGGCCTCTTAGCAAAGCTGCAAACACTAGGAATTGCAGGCTCTACGCTATGTCTCCTCAGTGATCTCTGGTAGATCTCTAAGGGTAGTTATCAATGGAACGGAATCAGCAAGACATCCTACTGGGGCAGGTGTTCCACAAGGAAGCGTGCTGGGAACATTGTTCTGGAATGTCTACTTCAATGACCTTCTTCATCTCATCCCAAAATCCCATGCATATGCAGACATCTGTACACTGACATTCACTTATCCAAGAGAAGAAATGCCAGCTGCTCTAAACTACATCAATCACTAGCTAAGAGTTATATCAGCTTGGGGAAACCGATGGCAAGAAACATTTGCACCTGAGAAAATGCAAATGATGGTGGTCTCTAGGCACCATGATGGTAATGCCGGTGCAGTAATAAGGATGAATGGGAGGGTGTTGGTACCTGAGGAAGAAGTTGATATCTTATGGGTGAAATTTGTCTCCAAATTAACCATGAAAAACCACGTAAATCTTGAAAACAAAGCAGTCAGGAAGCTTACAGCACTTCGTAGTATCTCGCATCCGCTTAACAGTAGGGGTTGCAAGATTCTGTATGAGGCACAAGTACGCTCACACCTTGAGTATGCTCCACTTTCTTGGTTTGCCTCCCCCCTCCTCTCATCTGCGACTGCTTGACAGTGTAGAAAACAGAGCTAGACGTCTCATCTCTTGCCTGGACTCATCCTGGATAGATCTGTCATTTCAGCAGAGCCTTTAACACAGGAGGGATGTGGGTGGCCTTACTGTTATGTATAAGGCCAATATTGTCAAAGTACCACACTTAGATCCACTTCGAGGACAGCGTGAAACAAGCTTTTATGCCACAAGACGGGCAGAAAGCAGCAACTTCACTCTGGCTGTACCCTTCTCCAGAACATCACTCCATCTGAGATCATATATACCCAGGATGACTCGAGTATTAAACACATTCGTACAGCATAATGATGTCAACGAGAAAACGTCAGTTGATCAAATGAAAATGCTGGCCCACAGATGGTTCCAACTTCATCCTGTTCCCTACTTGTATGTCTCATAACAATAAAAATGCTTTCAAATGAGCTGATGTAGGTAACAGCTCTAAGCTTGTCAATAAAGTTAGGAATCCTTAACCTGTAAATAGCTTGTCAATAAAACTAGGGATCCTTAACCTTGTCAAACCTTGTGTAAAAGAGAGAGAGAGAGAGAGAGAGAGAGAGAGAGAGAGAGAGAGAGAGAGAGAGAGAGAGAGGACATGGAGGAGGAAGACATCTACAGCCGTCTCACCCTCCACTAACACAGTTCCAGCGGCAGAACCTGGGGACAAATCTGCAAAACACAGGAGGTGCAACAAATCATAGTCCACCCTCCCAGGCACCTAGGCTGTGCTCTCGCTGTCACGGGAAGGGGCACACCGCCAACAACTGCCTGCGAGATACCAGGTGCAATTACTGCTACAAGAAAGGGCATCAGGAGGACCAGTGTCGGAAGAAAAAGGAACTTGACAGAGGTTTCATTACTAATGTTGGAGAGCTCACACATAGTTTTGTGAACACTCGACGTCCCGACATGATAGCTGTTGTTGAAACATTTTTGGACGACAGGACTCCAGAAAATTTTGCAGAATTGCTGGTACACCTACCTGGAATGAGAAGAGACAGGCAAGGGTAACGGAGGAGGTCGTTAAGCTGTGTGCTACTCTAGAAAAGTGTACATGCCCAGCACATTAATGTTGCCATCCCTAATCATCTTGGAAATGATGTTCTTCAAGTATTGCATAAACACTAGATACCTACTGTACTAGCATGTTGCATTGTAAGACATCATGGCAACATGCGACCCCATAAACTTCTATGGAAATATTGTACTCCCTTCTGTTAAAACACAATGTCAAGATATCTAATTGTTGGTGACCTCAACCAACCGTTATGCAGAGGGACATTTGATGACCTTCTTGCAGTGTTTTACATGAAAAGAAGACCTTTGTTGATTGTCCCTACTCAACATGCTCTGCTCCTCCCTTGACCCAACGTAGTGAATTGATATGGCAGAAAGCAATTGTCACTTGTCCAAACCCTCGGCTACGTTGGATCGTCTGACCACAATGGCTGTTTTTACAACACTTAAGATCCCAACAGAACGAGGTGAGGAGTCCACACGCACAACCTGGCTATGGGAAAGAGGTAATCTGGCCAGCCCTTTGCTCTGAGCTCGCCACCACCGATTGGATGCTCTTCTCCAAGGGGATGTTGACAACCAAGTGAAAGCCTTCACTGGACACATCCTTAATCTACAACAAGAACACATTCCTCACCGGCAATATGTGACGAAGCCTACAGATCAGCCTTGGTTTGGCTTTCGTTGTAGAGAGGCTGCTACTGCTAAGTACAAAGCATGGCGAACGTATAAGGACATCCTACCACCTATAACAGGAACTTGCACAGGGAAGCCTGTAG